>CAWUFW010002736.1:600000-1175000 GCA_963921515.1 Calotriton arnoldi | reverse complement strand
ATAAACCTTCTCTCTTATAACGATCCAAGTTGTGGGAAATTCCCCCCTTATCATCATCACCATTATTAATTAAGCACTGCAAAAGGAGACACTGCTTAACATCAGGTAAAAGGAGAGTGCTTTACTCAAGATTTCGTTGAGGTTTTGCTGCGGAGGTGAGCTCCTCCCAATACAAATGATATGTGAGAAACTTGAGCAAAGACACGGGCTGCAAGAATTGGCTGTGAGGGCCTAATAACACAAACCACCGGTGGGCCATATAGAGTGGAGAGTGAAGACATTAAAATGCCAAAGGCTAATGCATGTGATAATAAGCCCGTGGTACTTGAAGATGGTGCAATTAAACATTGCAGTCCCAACACTGTGCACTCTGATTCAGTAAACCCCATGCTTGCCTCTACAGAAAGTGGTAACAGGTAAAGAAACGCATAGATGATTCACAGGGAAAGGAACAACTGCTACATGGTAGAAGAAAGCAGGGAAATCAAACTCTGCATCTGACAATCAAATTTGAAAAATCAATCCCTGCCCAATACAATTAGAAACTATCCTGGTGTTAATAAAATGATTCTAGCCAACAAGGAGCAGGATCAACTTTATGGGCTGTTGGGCTAAGCTTTACCCTGTGCAATTTTGAGACAACTACAGCGAAAAAAATATGCTTTTAAAATACATATATAGACTTCTACAGTATAAAAACAATTGTCTGATGCAAGTTTTTCTGAAAAGTCCCTATGCTCTTTGTTTGCGCGGGGGGAGGGGGGCTCATGAACACTCAAATACACACTCAAAGAACATAATCGAAACTATATCCGCTGAAATCCATTCCAAACCAGCAAATTTACTGGACTCACCAAGTAGCAGTAGATGTATCCTGATAAGCAGTTTTGAGAAACTCACAAAGGGGGACTGTGACTCACCACCACTGTATAATTGTCAGGGAACACCATCCAATGGCCAAAAGCAAAACAGCTGTAGACTAAGGTTATCATCTGATTCTTTCCTGATTGATGAAGAGGACTTCAAAGATATCAAGTCATATATTGATATCGACGACTCAATACTCTACATGCCTCAAGCAAATAGACAAGCAAGGAAATCGTCTCAGTTAAAACTTGTTTCTGAAGAGGATGAAGAAGACAACAACCGACTGTTCAAAGAATCTTGGGAATCATTAAAGTAATGTGTAGAACTCTAGATGTAATGTAATAGTTGGTGCCTTAACATCACAGTCGCAGAAACTAGGTGATCAAACTGAGGTGAAGTTTCAACATTTATAGCTAACACTGACCGCAGAACGGCTGCTGCAGAAGAAGCGGTGAAAGACCAAATTAATCAGACTGTGCCACAAAAGGATCCTTATTCTTGCTCTCCTATTTGTTTTTTTTTTGTTCATGAGGTTTTATTGAGGTTCAGCAGGATAAAATGAATATCAGCATTATTCAACAAAATGCAAAACGTGTTTTAGGATACCACCAATATCAGATAAATTAATAAACATTTGAAGAGACAGCAGTAGGTGGTCTTTGTCCAGACCCAGTAAACTTGAAACAACTCCCTTCCACCCACCACCGCTCTCGTGCTAGGTCCCAGAAAGTAATCCAAAAAAAGTTAAGGAGTAGATGATCCATTGAGGCTCAAGATGTACCGATATGCGAACACAAGGCCCTTTCTCCTCTTCTCCAACCAAAAGGACTGACAGGCATTTCATGCCATAGGGTCCCCACAAAGGGACACATCCCAGGGTTCCCTTAACTCAGACAACATGGTGGACCAGGCTCTCAAGTCATCATGCAGCTTGTCATCCCTAAGGACATGTCTCATTCGCACTTCCTCAACAGTTGCCCATTCAGCGACATCTCGGAGCCAGTCCACACACATTGGAGGTGTTAAAATCAGCCATTTAATAGTTATATGCCGTTTTGCTAATAGTAAGCCAAGAAAGACAAACTTCCTACCGAATTTTTTAATAGTGGGTGAGGAGAGTAGGCCTAATAGCACTTGTCATTTCTCCAGCTGCACGGTCCACCCAGTGGCCTTATTCAGGCTTTGCAGTACTTCCTGCCAGTAAGGGGATAGGGACAGACAAGCCTACACCATGTGTATAATGTCCTCTGCGAGGCCCCCGCATCGTCTGCAACTATACGATCGGGTGGTGTATATGGCATGTAAAGCTTTCGGAATAAGGCATGTTTGGTGTACATAATTGTATTGTAGCAACTTGAACCGGGCGTTGGAACTAACCGTCCGTAACCCCTCATGGACCCTCACCACCCCCTGGCCGTCAGGGGTTTCTCTAGTAGCTCCTCCCACTTGGTCTGAATGTGGAGTGTCGGTGCCGGGAGATCATTGCTTAGCGCCATATAAATATGAAAAATCAATCTGCGGTCTTGGGCCATGCTTAACAGTGTCATCAGAGGGTTAGACCATGGTGATGCTTTTGGGATGGTCGGCCATAATTCTTCCGCTGTGGTCGAGATTTTAGCATACAGTAGATATTGTCCCTTACCCAGTGAAAAGGATTCTATGGCGCCTTCCCCTGCAATAAACCTTTCGAGGATTTGGAGACTTCACCACCTGAGGCACTCTAGCGCAAGGGTCAGAATAAAGTAGACGGATCCATTGGACAAATCTAGTGCCCAGGCCCACTTTCTGCAGCACGTGCCAAAGGTAAGCCCAGTTTAGGTAGTTGAATGCTTGTTCGGTGTTTAAGAGTGCCAGAGCGTAGGCATCCTCTCACAGTTGGGGGGAGCATGATATATATGTGAAAGTTGTCTTAAATTGTGAAGCGTATTTCTTTCCTAGATTAAGCCAGACTGATCATGTATTAAGGCTGCCAGACGGAGAAGTAAACGTGCTGCAAGTACACTACTAAGAAGTTTTACGTTTAGGAGGGATATAATCCTATACGCCGAGGTGGCCGTCGGGTCCTTTCCCAGTTTTGGCACCATTACAATTAGTGCTTCACCCATCGTGGTCGGAAGGATGCCTTTTTTTAAGGGCTTCCTGGTACACTTCCAAATGTTTGTTAGCTATTGTATCTGCGTATCTATGATAAAACCCCACAGGCAGACCGTGGCTACCTAGCGTTTTTGCGGATTTAAGACCACGGATCGCTGTGAGAATCTATTTTGCTCTCCTATTTTAAATAAACTCTTCGGGGTACCAAACATATTACATTCAATCCTAGTGGACTGCAAGACTAAGATGTCAAAAGGAAAAGTGAGTGTTGCCAACTGTTCATCTCCAGAGCAAAGGAGCAAAGGGTCTCTACCTGTGATACAGGGGATACGGCTTACAAGTGTGCCTTTGTGTCTGGCCCAAAAGCAGCCAAGAAGGATTATTTAACAAGAACAGTCAAACCAAAAGCATAGATGTGAAAGAAACACAGACTCTTACTTAGGTCAAAAAAAAATTTCCCCAAAAAATCAATTGAAAAGGAAAGGAATTACCTTGGAGTCATCAAAAGAACAACATCTGGAGATTGAAATGGACAAAGAGTTCAACCACTGCAACACACCTAAAGACAGATTCTAAGGAAACTAACCTGGAGATCCAGGTGGATATAACAACAGCTAAGACTGAGCCTGCAAGTTCAGATATGCCATGCCCTTCACAATCCAATTCGTATTCCCCTTTTATCAACATCAATTCAGGTCTATTGTGCGATAAACAATGCACAATCCACACACATATCAATAGATTGCCAACAAGATGCAGTCCCACGCAATCACAGGAGGCCGTACAACTAAGGGAAGTAGAGCAGGCCACCATTGGGACTCAAAAACCCCACACACTCTCTCAAGAAGCCTTAGAAGCACCACTGACTGGCACGATCCCACCAGACTAGTAGTACAAATTTACCACATAGTAAGGGAACTGGACCGGAGTACATGGCCAAGAAAGAAACAGAGGTAAGGCAGAGCCTGGTTCAGCCACATATACAACGATGTCAGAGTCCGCAGGGCTGAAAGATCCAGGAGAAATCCTGTGTGGGTGGGTTCTTAACAAGTGATCCTAGGCAATCATGACGATGAGCAAAATCATGGGTCTTATGCAAAGCTGAGTGTTAACAGAGATTTTCTCTTGCCCCTTGATTCTAAGCATTGTTGGATACCTATAAGAGCGTGGAAAAAGCTCTTAATTCCAACTCTATAATGCATTTACATCTCACATCCAAATCTGATGTGATCACTGAAAGAAGTCTCAGGGTGGCTAATATACGCTTAAAAACCGAAGAAGAACCATGTAAGGAGACTGCACTTTCCTTTACGCCAGTGTATCAATTATGGGGTAACTATGATACTTAATAGGGAAAACATTCTCAAACTGGTGAATTCTCTTCCGGGCTTACATCACATAACAAATGATTTATGTAGCATAAGTTTTGACCCAACAATGGATCCAAAAGAAAGAGCGAAAAATACTTTACGGCGAGACAAGAATTTGCACTACAAATTCTCAGCTTCTCGAAGGAGCTGGCATCTTGAGGAATAATAGTAGAAATGGTTAGTTGAGAACTGTACCATGCCATCTTTCTTGAGAAAATAAATACGAGCAACTGTACTAACCCCAAACAATGACCAGGAAGACACTCAATCCTGAAAACAGCATACAGTCCAGCCATGACCCTCCCAACCAAAGAAGATCTAGTAAACTAGAGGGTCAAGGTTGTACCAGGCACTGGTAACCATTGTTCCCTGTAAGGTCCGAGTGCAGGCGCGCGCGCACCTGTCTCTCCTCGAGCGCGCAGTAAGGAGTTTGAAGCGCGCACAGCAGCAGGTTAGTTCAGCAGCAAGTGCCTCCTGCACTTGCTGCATTTCTTTTGTTGAAAGGGCGCGGCTGCAGGGCAGATTGTAAGCCTCTGTGAAAGTATTCATGTTAATCGCAGCACCCATCATGCGCTGCAATTAACATGATTACTTTAACAAAGGCACACAATCTGCCCCGCAGCCGCGCCCTTTCAACAAAAGAAATGCAAAGAAGTCTACAATCACGACGTGTGCTTTCAGAATTACTACAAGCTACAAGACTACAAGCTTTGAATCATAGGATGTTGAGCCGACGTGAGGCTAGAAGCTGCTTTCTTAGCTCGAAAGATGGCAGCTCATGTAATGTAATGTTACTCATTGTGTTATATATTTATATATCTGGATGAATGGACAGACGCAGCAAAATAACAGGGGGGCAGCACACTATGCTAAGTACAGATTTTTAGCTTAAATGTTTTAACCCACTCCCTTAATTACATTAGCCATGCCCCTATGAGAGACCCCATGTTTTTTCATCCCACTTAAAGCCCTGACTACAAGCATGACGTGCTTTGCTCTGCCATCTCATGACTTATTTCATGCCTGTGACTCGCTGTGCCAGAGAGCGGACAGACACAGAAAGTAACCCCAAACCCAAGGATTTAAGTGGGCCGGGTCAGACATAGAAAGTAACCCCAAACCCAAGGCTTTAAGTGGGCCGGGTCCTGCCGGCGGTGCTCAGCAGGTGCCGAGACGCAGGGGCGCAACTAGACCTGAACTTCGAGGGGAGGGGGGCTAACACTCCCAGCCAGGGCTGGCCCTAGCACTGGTCGCACACGGTGCAACAGTATTTTTTGGCGCCCCCTCCCCCATTTCCTCCTTCTTCATGAATTGCCTCACTACCACTCACCAACAATGCACCTCATCTCTCTATAGCACCTTTCTGACCAACATTTAATTTTTTTATTGCGCTACTCATAGTTTACTCACACTCAGTTCTGTGATCTGCATGGTACACATTCTTTGTAGCAGGCACATTAACCCTCTGCGCTGTCTGGGTGGCAGGAGTGCCCATGTGAGTGCACGGTGAGCAATGCAACAGTATGAGAGTAAGGTAAGAGGAGTGACTGCAGGGTGAGTGAGCTTACCATATGAATTTGGGTGCGGCTGTAAGTGCAGAGTGGGACGAATGAATGTATGGTTAGTGATGGGCTTGTTTCAGTGAGATTGCAGATTGATCAGTGAGGGGGACAGTGAGTGAAGTGTTGCATGAGTGCAGGGTGAGTAGTGTGCTCTGTGACTGCAGGGTGAGGTACAGGGTGAACAGCACAAGTGCATTGTGAGTGCAGAGTAATCACTGTGAGTGCAGGGTGAGCGGGTGAATGGTGTGAGTGCATGGTGATCAGTGTGAGTGCTTTAGCATGTTATTGACAGCGGCGTAGGGTTTCAGATATAAGTTAAACTATTGCTATTATGGCATTAATCAGGGATCGAGGGTGGAGGAAATAAATAATGTGCTGATCCTGCAACAAACTTTCACTCTTATGATTAGGGTTGCCAGCTAATTATTTTGATGTCCCAGACGGTACAAAAATAAACAGCCACTTAAAGTCGTATTTTCAGCACTTATCTGTGCATACTTCGAACAGCAAATATAAATAAAAAGCACTTTTAATTGTGTTCTAGGGCTGCCTGAATAATCCATGACTGATAATTAAAGGGAACAAAGACAGAAAAGTCACATTACAAATGAATACATACTTTTTTATTTATAAGCCTATTTAGTGTCAAGATGAGGTCTTTGCAAGCTCTTTAAACACATGGCTCGCATTTTTCTTTTGGCAACCCTACTTTATATTCCTTTTCATGAAATGCATTCTCATACTACAGCAGTAAATGTAAAATACAAATGTAAGGAATAGGCGGAGTGGGGATCCAGGGGGTACAGGAATCAGAAAAAAAAACTAAGCCTCGGTAACCAGTTTACAAAGGTATGTAAATATGCAAATGGTCTTTAAAGACCTGTGAAAAACTCGGGCGTCCCGGAGATAAGACTCCAGACACTGCCGAGCCCACAGCAGCTTGAGCTGCAGCAGTCCGGGCTGAGGCACAGGACAGGGGTGTGGGGTGGGGGGGGGAATGAAGCCCCTTTAGCCCTATGGGGGCATTGTGTGCCTGCCGAGACGGGTCCCTATCGGGCTCTCCATTTTTGCCCTCACCCTCAGGGTGAAAAAACAAAAATCTTAACTCTGCGGCAGTACCACCCTTTACTGTCTTTTATGTAACTACAAAGAGACTTGTTAAAGTTCTTTCAGTGTCATCATGTCAGACCTGAAGCATTTGCAATGTTATATACAACGAAGGCGTAGTTGGTGCTTATTTATCATATGCAAATAAGAACCATTGACAAAGCCAACAGTCCTGGCTTGTTGTAGGTGTAATGTTACTTGCTGTATTAGAGAGATCGGAATTTTCTCTAGTGGAAGTTTTAAGGTAGCGCAGAGGGTTAATACGCCTACTGCAAAGAACGTGTACCATGCAGATCACAAAGTGCATAGAATGAAAATTGGTTAGCGGGTTACTACTTTTGTCAGAGAGGTCATTTTGCTACTTGCAGTTTATAAATTAAAATCCTAATATAGAACAGTAAACTATTAACTGTCAAAGAACTTCATGCATACTGCAAGGTATAGATTAGAGCGTTATGATTATTTTCCCCAGCCATTCATTATCCTAATGTTGCAAATAGGGTTCATTTGGGTACAAAGCGATTCTTATTAAAGAGAAATCCTACCCATGGTGTTACATTTTAAATTCCGAGTTTGTGCTTCTCCAGGCAAAGTACTCTAAAACTATACTGCCTATCAGTATGAATGAAATGTCACTCCTATACCTTGCAGTCCTCGGTCATATGTAACATTTCTTATACATTTATTTACACACCTATGATTGATTGTCTCTGTTTAATATGTGTGCAATGTAAAGTACACCCTACACTGGTATGAGAGGCGCTATAAAACAAATTAAATACATCTCAGAGAAAGTGGGAATGGAGAACATGAGGGGCACTGTTAAAGGGTAATAGTGAGGGAATCACTGGCGGGGGTGGTCATTGGGGGGTGCCAACAAACATTGTCACACAGGGTGCCACCAGCACTAAGGCCGGCCCCTGTGCGGGGCATATTGTGTGCCTCTGAGAAAGTATTCATGGTAATTATAGCACATGACTGGCGCTGCGATTAACATGAAGTATTTAGGAAGACAAGGGTGCCCCAATGTATGAACCTGGGGTAATGTAGTTTAAAGGAACAATGGTTCTAGAGTGGCCTAAAGGGTCCAAGGGGAAGTAACCCTGTAAAAGGCACTGAGAAAAGTAAAGGAATAGAAACTTAATTCATAAAGGAGAGCAGTAGGAAATATAACGAGGGACATATAGGTCAATGTATGACAAATATTTATTACACAATGAAGGTATTCAGGTGCTCACACAGTAAGTGACAATAAGCGTGACGTGAGAAGTGAGGGTGAACTTAAAATAATGACATCGCATTGACAACAGAAATAGAAGCTCCTTTAAAGATTTTTACAGAGTATAAGGAGTTCATGTTGTAGGGGTCGACGACGTTTCGAACTCAATTATTCGAGTTCATCTTCAGGACAAAAGTGTGAGCAACTTGAATTGAGCTGAAGAAGGAATTAATATCCTTGGTAAAGGCGTCTACGTAGCGCTGTTCTTCTTAAGGTGACCGGGATAGCCTGCGAACTAATGCGCGTTATGGTGGGACCCGGTAAGGGGAAAAACAAACTTAGTTTGCTGGAAGCAAATGCTTAAACTCCTTCGCCGCTAAATGGCAATGTGCTGTGCCGGGAATTAATTAAATTGGCCGGTCACAGTTCAGTAAATGGAGGCCTGGGAGAAAGGAGCGTGTCCTGCTCAAAGGAAAATCCGCGCTGAGTGTCAGCGCGGATTTTCCTTTGAGCAGGACACGCTCCTTTCCTCTCCCAGGCCTCCATTTACTGAACTGTGACCGGCCAATTTAATTAATTCCCGGCACAGCACATTGCCATTTAGCGGCGAAGGAGTTTAAGCATTTGCTTCCAGCAAACTAAGTTTGTTTTCCCCCTTACCGGGTCCCACCATAACGCGCATTAGTTCGCAGGCTATCCCGGTCACCTTAAGAAGAACAGCGCTACGTAGACGCCTTTACCAAGGATATTAATTCCTTCTTCAGCTCAATTCAAGTTGCTCACACTTTTGTCCTGAAGATGAACTCGAATAATTGAGTTCGAAACGTCGTCGACTCCTACAACATGAACTCCTTATACTCTGTAAAAATCTTTAAAGGAGCTTCTATTTCTGTTGTCAATGCGATGTCATTATTTTAAGTTCACCCTCACTTCTCACGTCACGCTTATTGTCACTTACTGTGTGAGCACCTGAATACCTTCATTGCGATTAACATGAATACTCACACAATCTGAACTGATATTTGTCGCTGCACCCACACGCGCGGTGGGTTACTGGCGCACATAGCCTTGGCTGCAGAGCACAGAGACGTTACAGTGCCGCCCTCATAGGAAAAAAAATAGAGGGAACATTGCTGGTAACCCCTTTTCATCACAAAACATGGACCAATAGCATCTGCCCAATGATTTTCTAATTCCACAACATCAAGCCTGAAGGAGAATATCTGCTGAAGTTAGCAGCAGACAACTAAAAGATAAAATCCCAACTCGCCATTTTGCTCCCGAACACCTATGGTTAATAAGCTAAAATATAGCAGACCTGGGGAAAAACTGGAAGACAAAGATTGGATAACATATATAAAACATATAAAACAAGACATCTGCTGTTTTCTGGAGACATGGGCCTTGGACATTATCAATCTGGATGGCTATATTTCATTTAAGGTGCTTACCGAGAGCCAGCCCAAGGGCAGGCCCGTGGGCGGCCCTACTATCTGTGTTGACACCAGCTTTACAAACAAAGTAGAAACAACACATACAATTATGAACAATATTATCCAGCACCTAAAGATGAAGAAACAGAAATGGGTACTGGATCTTCTAAATGTCTATCTATCGCCGGGTGGCGTGAACTCCCGGTTCGTAAAAAAAAAAAAAAAAAAAGAATCGGTACTGAAAACTCTGCGAGATGAAGCAGACAAGTGCTTACACTATAGGGTAATTTAAAAAATGACGACTATGCCCAGCAGAATTATTTCGGTATGTGGAGACTTAAATACTAGAGCGCCGATTACGACGATGTAGTAAACGGCTCCGACCCTCAGTCGGAGTCGTTATTACGGCATCGTAATCAGCTGATCGGATTAATTTCCGACCGACCCATTTGGTCGGAAAGGACTCCAAACTGGACTTCTGAATGGCTCCGACAGGCTCGGAGAGCCCGTCTGCCATTCGGAAAGCCTCCAGTAATCCCAAGGGCGGGTCTTTCTGCCCGAGGGATTACAATGTCGGATTCAGACAGCCTTTCTGTGCCGGCCTTCCGACACAGAAAGGCTGTCAGAAGTCGACTTTGGGGGCCCCCAGCAGGGCCCCCATGGGTGCACGGCCGAGGGTTGGAGGCCGAGGGGAGCACCTATGGTGCCCCCCTGTTGATCCCTGCACCCCGTGGCAGTTACCTTGAGGCGCCTGCCACGGGTTGCAGACATGAACTGCACCTCTTCTCTTTACAATGAGAGCATTCATTCCGGTCGGAATGCATGCTCCCATTGTAAAGAATAGGAGTGCGACCGAAAAGTGTTTGTCGCTTCCTAATTGCTGGGTTGGGACCACCGACAGGAGGTCGGTCGGTCCCAGTACTGAATCGCTGTCGGACGGACCTGACATCGAAATCGGGCCCCAAGTTGAATCTGTTACTGTTAAAACAAACAGTGGTGTAGTGTAGTTCCTATTTCCCTAATAGGCTCTGCGCATTGGAATAATATAACCTATAGGCTTGACATAGGACTAAGGTCGGTATGTCCCTATCGAGTATATTAAACTTAATTACTTGTGCCAGCTAGCTCAGAGGCCACTAGAAACTCCTTGAGAACAAGAAGGGAGTAGTTTCTGGCAACCGCATAAACATGACCACTTTGTTTCCCTTTAGAATCGGAACACGTCTCAGAATCGTGGAAACAATAGATAACAGTTTCACTAAGTCAATCGTGCATGCTTAGTTTCTACAGAGTTACACAGAAAGGAAAGACGGGCGTTTCAATAAAAGGTTTTATTGAACAGTCTTGTTTCTCGTGTAAGAGATATGTGCTGTTATGATCACAAGACAGTATGCAAGATAAATAATGTACAGCGTAAGCAGTAGAAATAAATAATACTGCGA
Source organism: Calotriton arnoldi (assembly GCA_963921515.1). NCBI lineage: Eukaryota > Metazoa > Chordata > Amphibia > Caudata > Salamandridae > Calotriton > Calotriton arnoldi. The sequence goes on along the minus strand of CAWUFW010002736.1, from coordinate 1,163,906 downwards.
TAGCATTATCTTTTAACATATATTCACGTACATAAATAACATGAGCTAAAAATGCGAGTACTCATACGATGCGTCTCTAAGCTAGTTCTACCCCAATGTACCTAACCTAGTCTAGGTGTAGGGAAAGGTAAGAAGTAGGTGGAGTATTCTCTAGTATGGTATACTAAGAGTATGTTAAGTCTAGTATGCCAAGAGTCCCTCTAGGTTCTAGTCAGCTCCATACCTTGAAAATGAGAGAGGTGGGAATCTCTTGCCGGATCTGGAACTCTAACATCCGCGAAGGGAGTCAGAACACTGGAAGCTGGATTCTTCTGCGTGCATGAATGACAGCGTCTTCTCAGTGCGTCAGGCCGGGATACGGGCTCCTCTGAAGTCGAGGTCTCCTCTAACTTGCTTGGGCGAGGGAAGGTATATTTATACCTGATAGGTGCCTCGGAATGTTAGCATTGACGTGAAGTCGGACAGAGGAAGACGTCAGGAATGAACCCTTAAGGTATAACGGTTCATACATAATAGATGAGTTCTTGGAGAAATCAATAGTCCTGTGCTAGGGGAACTCCCGAAGCTTAAGGGTCTGGTTTCTAAGAACTCGTTGTGACGTTAGGGTGGACGGATGTCGGTGACCATACCTGTATTTGGAGTGCACGGTTAATGCCTAAATAAGGACTGGGATTCTATGCCTATATAAGGGCAATGCGAATTGTGCGTATATAAGGACATGTTTCAGGAAATCCTATATACGGACACCTAAAGCGGAATACAACACCCACTCCACTTTCGAATGAAGGATAATACTAAATGCTAAACATTTTAAATGCTAAACATTAAATTGAGTACCACATGTTGCTAAAAACATTTCTAAAAGCATTTTAAAAGAAGTTTAAAAATAAACTGTTGAATGCAATAGGTACTGTACATTTAAGCATCATTTTAATTCTAAGCATATGATGGAAGTAAATGCCACATGAATGAATAAACAGAAATATATACATATGATGAAATGGTTGATAAGTTTTCAAAAATCAAAGCCATTGCATATCCTGGAATTAAATGAAATGTTAGACAAGTAAGGTGACAATGTGTCCCTGGAAGTATTCAAAGAAGTCCGTTTTATAAGACTAGTTCTACTGTAAGCAGATTGTTCATTTGCCATGTCATTTCAAACAAAAAAAATTCAATAGAAAAAAGTTCAATTCTGGGAATAGTTCCAAGTTTTGAAAATATGAAGGCCAAATTTCATTGTTGCCCTGGTACACTGTGAGCCGAATCAATGTCAGTGTAAGGGTCTGGCGTAAACATGAGATCATCTATTTCCGTAGCCAAAATATCGTCCACCGAAGTTGGTGACATTTGGAACACCTCGTTCAGAAGGTTAATTGCACAGAGATGAGAAACATCGCCTTCAGCAGAAGATGCAATGTTCGCGTCCGTTGTTACCTGTGTGCCTGTTGATCCATCTCGTACCTCAGCAGCTGCCGGAAGCGTCTGTGAGATCTCAATGAATGCCGTCATCAGGATTGGAAGCCTCTGGGGACAACACAGAGCATGGGCCGTTATCGGGTCCAGCAGAGTATCGATATCCATTGGCATGACTGATGGAAGTGTTAGACAGGTGTCTAGCACGCATTCTTCACCGCAAAACAGGCAGCGTAGAACAGGTAAGATGCAATCTTGCCAGATTGGTCTGAATGACAGGAACCACATTGTATTAAATTCCCGTAGACGAGGCATGCCCAAAAGCTGTACTATTCGCTCACGGCATTTCCGTTCAAGGAGAGCTTTCTCCACATCGCTCGGAGTGATGTTGGTGAATAGGCTTGCCATAGCGTAGTAGGAGGAATAGAAACAGAATTCCTGCAAAAGTGCTAGAATTAACGGCACACCACCAAACACCGAATGTGCGAAGTTTGGGATGACTCCGAGGACAGCCTGGAAAGGTGCTAATGGTCCGGAACAGATGGTCTTAAATACATGTACAATTCAGCTCGTATCAGACATGTTTAAGATACGTCCCATCATTTCTACGAAATGTATAGGGCAGTTTGTACGAATTAAAGCCTGTATCTCAGCCGAAGTCCTTGCAACTTGTAAATCATAGATTTCTTTGGCCGAGGTCAGAGGCACTGTTTGTTGTATAAGCATGGCTTTCATTCTGCTTAAAGTATCAAATCGTATAAAAGAGACATTCAACGAAGGCCATAGAGGCGACTCCCTGACTGTCTATTGGGGCAAACAATACTTGCATACAGCAAGTGACCCTGGAGTCGACCATTACTAGATATGGGATGCCTGGCAACATGCCACAGCAACTCTGATCATTCAACATGAGGTAACTCCCATTAGAAAGTTGGCCAAACGTTGGATTAATTACAGTAGCCGGTGTACCCTGCTGGTGGCAGGACAAATTTGACACAGAACCATTACAAGCCCCGTGTAAAGAAATGTCCTGACAAATCAGTGAACCGCTTAGTGCACTTTCACAGTGTGTACCGCTCAGAAACACTTCACGATCCCCACTCCAACATCTATATATGTAAGGTAAATTCCAGGATGTCTTAATGTATTCTTTACCCAAACTTTCATATTTGCCTGCACTGTACACTTTGCTCCTCTTTGTGCCAGTTCGATCTGTTTATCAGTTAGATTGTATTCTGCAAACAGAGCAGACGTGTTGATAAAACGCCAAGGCACATAGCCCGCACACAAAGATTGCAGCGTCCAGCTTAATAACATAATAGAACGTAACTGAGATTGGCCTTGCTGTAACATGGCTAAATCTTGTTCCAGTATGTCAATAGCAGAGGATACAATGTTGTCCAATGAATAAATTCTGGATGACAAAGTTGTTAACCCGTTGTCGACCACAGTGAGAGTTTTCTCTAACTTAATACGATCAAGTTCACGTATTCGTTCTGTGGCCTCTACCTGTGACACCTTCATTGCTTCATTATAAGAAGCATAGATGCCGGCATATATGAAACGTTTTTGACGCGGTTTTCTTGGTCCAAGCAAGAATTCCCTAAGGTCTGCGTCTTCTTTAAGTAAGATAAGTGTTGTTTCACATCCTTAAGTGTAGATTTTTGCAGCCAATCGAGGCATAATTTTACTACACTGTATGTTGTTACTACCCCCGGATGTGGTCTTTGGACGTATCGTGGGTCTGGCCTATGAATAGTAAACCCCTGTGTTTTATTAAGGAATCTTTCTTGACAGATGTTTGTGTCTGTGGGCCAGATCAACCATTTTCTCCAATCAGGATTTGTTCTGTTGATTTGTAGTATTGTGTCAACTGTAACCGCTGCCTGTGTATTGTTATTACTGGCAGGTGTTGGTACAGAAGGAGTTTTCATGTCTTTAATCTTGGCTAAACCAAGGCAAGACATTTGTTGCACAGTGTCATTCAAAAACATTATTTGCTGAGGGATGATACATGCTCTAAACAAAGCTTCTATCCCCTGCACTTGCCAATCTTTAGTACCCCAGACAGATTTTGTGTCTATTGTGTCTTTCCACAAGTCGAAACCATGTCTAGACAGTTGGGCAATAAATGCTGCAGAGTAAATCTGTTTTGTATTAGTTAACATAATTTTCAGTGCTGGATCAGATGTATTGTATCCTGAAAAATATGGAAACTTCTTAGCAAATGTTTTTGAACTACCTTTGGGTGGTGTAGGACAATGCTCCCATTGGTTAAACATAAACACATTTCTAGGTGTTGCAGATTTATGCAAAAAATGATGACCATAGTGGTTATAGCAATACAGCTGTTCATAGTCTGATGAACCCTCTAAATATTCATTATTAGAAAATGCAGCAGACTTTTCTAGGTCAAACATCATGTCATTTACAGTTTCAAAGTCCCAATCATCAGAATAGGTACTGGATGAAACAAAATCATTAGTGAAATCTTAAATAAATGTGGAATGTTCAAATGTTCCGTAGGGCCAAAAATATCGAAATCTCTTTTGTCCCACACTATACCATCCTGTATAGGAACGGCTGTGATGTTCACTGCAGACAAGTCTCTTGTTCCACGATGGGATGATTTGTGATGTTTGTGTGGTTTTAAAAGTAAGTTCACTTCTCTACTTTCAATGTCCAAATGGATGTATCTGCCATTTATAAGCACGCTCATAGTCATAACCAAAGCTAGCCAAAGCAGAAAGAAAAATATTCCAGAAATATTCCAGAGTTCAATCCATGGTGAAACCAGATAAGTCTTTCTCAGAAAATGAAAAAAGTCTTGTACTTGCTGTTTAAAAGTTTTTGATGCTGGCGACGTCTCAGGCTCACTCAGATCCTCAGAAAACGTATCAAAGTTAATGAAATAGCCAGAAGCAGTTCTGTCAAATGTTGGAATTGCATCAGGATTTGTAGAAATCGCTGGAACCAGTTGATCACTTGTTACGTTGGTGTAGACAGGTGTATTTGGACGAACTGTTACTTGAGTTTCAAGAGGGATGAGTTCCATAGCATTGTTGCTCAGTCCTTCATCTGTTACAGCTGAATTCTCAATGGTTATCAGTCTTTCAGTCTAAACCTCTTGGATAGTAGCGAGAGGAGTGCGTCTGCTACTAGGCCGGAGTCCACGAGGCCTACTATTTAGTATTGGCCACATACTGTGGTTTGATGAGGTCGATGGACACAAATCTTTTCTCCTTTTTTCCAGCAAGGGGCGGCAGAAGTACTGTTCTTGTTCCGTGTATGGCTAGGACAGATACTGGTTGTCTGTAAGAAGGTCCAAATTCCTTCTTGTCCGCCATTTTCTCTCTGACTAGATCCCCAACTTTTGGAATCCAGACAGGCCTTGCTGGGACTGCCGGTTTTTCCCCAGTGGTGGTTGGCTGCAGGAACACGTTGCTTTGTTTCGATCTTAGTTCATTTAGATCCTGTAAAACAGCCAAACGATCTTTGATATCAAAGGGTTTATTTTCCACCACTGTGCCTTTACATTCTAGATCAGGCAACCACATTCTTGTCCCAAATAGGACCTCATATGGAGTGACCCCCCCTAGAGAACTTCTTAGCAAATTATTTAATGAGCGTTGGACCCCATAAAGATGTTTGACCCACCCATCACCCGAACCCAATACCCTAGCTGTTATAGACTGCTTTATGTCCCGGTTTTTCCTTTCCACAACAGAATTTCCCTCAGGATGAAACTGAGAGGAGTACCGCAATGCAACGCCCAGACTGGCCATGGCTTCTTTGTAAGCCCGAGAGCTAAACGCAGGGCCTTGGTCAGAATGTAGCGTGCCTATTGCATATGTGCCGATAAAGACTCGCAAATCTTTTATAACAGTTCGAGCGTCAGCCGAGCGCTGAGGCCATATCCATAGGAACCTTGACTTAGTATTTGTGGGGTCGCATTTATCCAAAAGGACGCCTGCGCGTAGATAGTCTAATGCTGTCTAACAATGGTGTCTGTACTGGGCAGGCTACTTCGTAGCATGGTGTCTGGTGGCGTTCTGCATCACGCTGTACCTTACAGTCTATGCAGTCATTGATGAAGATGTGAATCTGTGTATTCATTCCAGGCCACCAGTACATCTCTTTTAATGTCAATATTGTTTTAGAGATCCCTTGATGTGACAGACCCTCACCCAGATGTGCTTCATAAATCAAAGCTGCTCCATGTTTGGAATTACCCTATCCCCCACTCCAGGGATTCGAGCAAAAGGAACGTTGTTCACATCAATTACATAAGAATACTTGAGTGGAAACTTTTTTGGTAACGCTGCACCACTGCCTTTGCTCGTAGCATTGACAGTCAACATTATCTCACTGTCTATTCTCGTTTTTGAACGAGTGATCGCAGCTACGGAAGCCGTCTGAACAGCCCCCTTTGCGGCTTCGTCAGCCAATGAATTCCCTGCAACGTGAACGCCATCACGTTGATGACTCAGTGTGTGTATCACGTGAGCCTTCGGTAGTTCGCTTTTTAACTGAACTACTTGTTCCCAAAGTGTTTTATGCTTTATTGTGCCACCTTTTGCATCTTTGAACCCATTTTCAAGCCAATTTTGTATATATTCATTATACGACTGCACACAGTAGAAAGAATCGCACACTATTAGTGTGGGGAATTCGCGATCTGTACTTTCAAGTGCCAGTTTGAATGCTTGTAGTTCAGCTCGCTGAGCTGTACAATCTTCTAGAGATTGAGTTTTAGTGACCATTGGTCTGAAGTTACCATCGCGCATGCGACCTTTAACGATTGCGCACGCTGCACTGTAAGCTTGCTTACTCCCTGTAGCGGGTTGTGCGGATCCGTCAGTGTAAATTATGAATTCATACTGATCGAGAGGCAGAATCTCAGTAGGCAGAGGACATTCATGTTCATATTGCAGGAACGCTTGTGTTTTTAAATCAGGATCAAAAACATATTCAACATCTGTTGCAGCAAGAGAATTAACCCATTGTATCCATCTAGGATGTAATGCTTTAGCATTTGGAATGCTCACTTTAGTAACCACCTCTAAGGCCGGTACTGGGGTTACGACAATAATGCGTTTCCCTTGGGCTAGAGCTCTTTCTTTTGCTACAGCGGTTTGAACTGCTGTCAGTATTTTTTCAGTTGAAGTGAAGCGCATTTCTGCTTGTGTATATAAATGTGATTTGTATGCTATTGGTACTTTTTCACCCTCATTAAATGTTAAGTCGGTGAATCCGCATTGACCCGAAATTATTCGGATCACCAAATTGCGTTGACTTACGCGTGTTTGTAAGTGATTTGTTGCTAACATGTTAGCTTGGAGTGAACGCAAGATTTCTGTGTGTTCCTGTGTCCAATTTTTGATTGAAAAATCAGGTTTGATTAATGCGTAGAGAGGTTTAACCCTTTCTGCGTAGTTTAGAATGTAAGTTCTTCCAAAATTTAGGAAACCCAGGATGGATTGTAAGTTTTTCAGCGTCTTTGGGGGTTGGAGCAGCGCACACCTTTCTAAAAAGTTGGCTGCCAAGCTCTTGCCTTCACTTGAAAGCTCATATCCTAGGAAAAGGACATTGAGATGGGCAATTCTGGATTTTTTAAAGTTGAACTTGTAGCACTCAGAGGCAAAGCCCAGTATAATGCTGCTCACCCTGTTCAAGTGCCTATCCAGGTCATCGTCTGTCAGATAGATGTCATCGACATATGACAATGCCTCATTATCATAAATTTGTAGTAACTCCGTTACCCTCGCTGAGAATAACCCTGGGCTGTTCTTGAACCATTGTGGGAGTCGACAAAATTGACGCTGGGTCCCCATTATTGAGAAAGCTGTCAAGTACCTGCTTTCAGGTGCTATATTTTGACAAAAGAAACCATTTGAGATGTCCAATGTGGTTTTATAGACAGGAAACAAAGGATTGTTCATTGAAGAGGTGCATGTTTCAATCACCCCTTGGTATTCAAGTTGATCTAAGATCTCCCTGACCTGTTTTTTAGCTTCTTGCTTTATTGGGTACTGCCTTTGTGCAGTAGGTTCATTTTTTAGATGTATTTTATGGTGAGGTGAGTCCTCATCCCATCCTGCATGATTTTTGTATAATGCTGGGGCCTGGGCAACTGCCCATTTCCTGGCATAAGTATATTTTTGGTGTATTGGAATATGGTTGGAGAAGGCAGGCATAATGATGTCCTCCCCATGTGGGCACTCCCTGACAAATTGTGGTGGCCAGTCTTTTTCTGCTAGAAGTATGTCATAACCCCTTGAAAGTTTTTCCCAAAAGAGTGCTTTCACCTTTCTCGGTATGTCTCCCTCCATTCGGAGTGTTATTTCATATAACTTTTGTGGAGTACTAACCCTGGTGTCTACAGTCTCAACTGTGATGTACTCATTCAAGTCCACTGTCTCCAGAAGTTCCTTCAGGTTCTGGCAAGCTATTGTGACTTCTGCCGCACTGTCCAGCATTGTCTGAGCCCATTCTCCGTTCTTGAGTTGTGTTCTCAGTATCCTCGGCATGTCTGATCTTCAGACCTGCTACCTTCTTTTTTGAGAATTGAGGTTTTGATTTATTTTTCGGAACGTGTTTGTCGTCTTTCGATTTCACACGTTCTTCTCTAAGTTCTGACCGTCCTCTTCTTTCCGATGTATGTGACGATATCTGAAAGGTACGAGAGGAACGTGTATCAGTATCTTGATACCTGTTAGGTTTTTTTAAATTATCCCTATTCCTGAGGTTATACCTCCTTTCAGAGGGCTCCTTTTGAGGAGACCTACCACGGGATAGAGAACGTTTCTCGTTTGAATTTTGTTTATTAGTTTCCCACTTCTTTTAAGAAGATGTAGGAGTTTGTTTAATAGAGTCCTTCTCAGGACTTTCAGATAGTTTTGGCTTTAATGGTCTTCCACCCAAACTATCTCTGCCTAATTCTGCATAAGATTGTTCTATTATTCTGGGTAGTTCTGTTTGATGTTCTGTAACATCGAATTCCTTAATCGTTGGCGGATCGCCACTGCTGCTGCCTCCCCTTTAATATTAGATAATATTATTGTTGAGACCTGGTCGAAATTTTTCAGTAATTTCATACCTAAATTCAGAGCAGGCTCTGCCCCGTATTCGTTTTGAATTTGTTTCAGGACATCTGGTATTACTGCAATTGACGGAATACCATGTGTTTTAGTATAGATGGCAGCAAAGACTGAGCCCCAAGTGGTGCAGTCTTCCAGTTGTGGTGTGATCCCCATTGGTAAACAGATTGTTAGGATTCTGTGTTTCTCATAAGGGCTAGTATTTGGAAATACTGCTTCTATTTGAGTAATTTTATGAGCTATCCAGAATGGAATTTGCTCACGTTTTGTGGGCATTTTTCCCATGACTGCGTATAGAGTCTGTGGTGTAATTTTTAGTGTATTCCCCTGTTGTGGGGTTTGATTTGGAAGTGTCAATGGTGGTTGGACTGTGAAAGTCCGCATGACATATTGGACTAATTGTCTGTAAATTTTTATTAACTCTGTAAGTTGAGTAAGTAATTCCTCGTCTGACATTATATCGAGGTCAGGATGAGGAGTGTAGCCGGCTAGAATCGGCCATGTTGCTCCTGGTCTACCTAGTGGACCGAGCCTGGTAATGTTTTTGTGATGTTTTAGGGCGCCTTTAAACCAGAGCAGATGCTCCTGGTATGTTAGTGGAATTTCAATATCCTCGAAAGGAATATATTCCTCTGGTGGTTCATCATCTTTGTAGAAGTGAAACAGGCCTGTTACTGAATTTGATTCAGGGAATATTATCCATGAATAGAATACCTCTGTCTGAAAAGATTTGTGTGCCTCTATCACGAAAACTGCTCTACCGCCTCTTGGTGGCAGGCCGTGTTTTATACGTTTTAGAGTGATGGCTCTTCTTAAGTTTGGGTGGATGTCTATTACACCCTCCTCGGGTTCATTTAAACCTGTAAAGTTAAAAACTGTTACGACTAGGTCAGCCGCAGCTCCACCGGTTTCGGTGGCATTGTCCCTGTTGGACATTTGTTTTTTGAAAAATGTAGAACAAGTTTCAAGGAAACAAAAAGATAAGGTGCACAAAATTTTGGAACACTGTATCCTTCGACGTTGAACAAACCAAACAACTAATATATAGGGTTTTTTGTCCTATTTAGTTATGGCGGATAGTTCACCCTACCCACTCCAGACGTCTTATGGAGTATGTGAGTAGGGGTCTCTGAGAAAAGCACGACTGAGTTACTCAGTATCTAGCGTTAAATTACTGCCTTCCCAAACGTTTGGGCGCCATGTAGTGTAGTTCCCATTTCCCTAATAGGCTCTGCGCATTGGAATAATATAACCTATAGGTTTGACATAGGACTACGGTCGGTATGTCCCTATCGAGTATATTAAACTTAATTACTTGTGCCAGCTAGCTCAGAGGCCACTAGAAACTCCTTGAGAACAAGAAGGGAGTAGTTTCTGGCAACCGCATAAACATGACCACTTTGTTTCCCTTTAGAATCGGAACACGTCTCAGAATCGTGGAAACAATAGATAACAGTTTCACTCAGTCAATCGTGCATGCTTAGTTTCTACAGAGTTACACAGAAAGGAAAGACGGGCGTTTCAATAAAAAGGTTTTATTGAACAGTCTTGTTTCTCGTGTAAGAGTTATGTGCTGTTATGATCACAAGACAGTATGCAAGATAAATAATGTACAGCGTAAGCAGTAGAAATAAATAATACTGCGCTAGCATTATCTTTTAGCATATATTCACCTACATAAATAACATGAGCTAAAAATGCAAGTACTCATACGATGCGTCTCTAAGCTAGTTCTACCCCAATGTACCTAACCTAGTCTAGGTGTAGGGAAAGGTAAGAAGTAGGTGGAGTATTCTCTAGTATGGTATACTAAGAGTATGTTAAGTCTAGTATGCCAAGAGTCCCTCTATGTTCTAGTCAGCTCCATACCTTGAAAATGAGAGCGGTGGGAATCTCTTGCCGGATCTGGAACTCTAACACCCTGCGAAGGGAGTCGGAACACTGGAAGCTGTATTCTTCTGCGTGCAGGAATGACAGCGTCTTCTCAGTGCGTCAGGCCGGGATACGGGCTCCTCTGAAGTCGAGGTCTCATCTAACTTGCTTGGGCGAGGGAAGGTATATTTATACCTGATAGGTGCCTCGGAATGTTAGCATTGACGTGAAGTCGGACAGAGGAAGACGTCAGGAATGAACCCTTAAGGTATAACGGTTCATACATAATAGATGAGTTCTTGGAGAAATCAATAGTCCTGTGCTAGGGGACCTCCCGAAACTTAAGGGTCCTGTTTCTAAGAACTCGTTGTGACGTTAGGGTGGACGGATGTCGGTGACCATGCCTGTATTTGGAGTGCACGGTTAATGCCTAAATAAGGACTGGGATTCTATGCCTATATAAGGGCAATGCGAATTGTGCCTATATAAGGACATGTTTCAAGAAAACCTATATACGGACACCTAAAGCGGAATACAACAGTGGTGGAGGAAGAAAATGTATGGGGGCTCCTACCACCAGCCCATTTAATCTACAAGCCAGGGGAAAAAGGGAGGTGCATTTGTAACATACTAGTAGATTTAGGAATATGACCCTTGAACGGACCTACAAATTCCGACATTCCACCAAAACCTGCATTTAGTTCAGGAAAGCGTGAAAGCATTATTGACTACCTGATAATTAACATGGAACCCTGGCACCTCATTATTGACATGAAGGTGGTGGTGAGACTGGATAGTGATCATGATCCACTAGATCATCCAACTTACAATCCATAGTCCATATCGGTGCAAGGTGCTCCTGAACAATAATAGGAAAAACATTTATAAAACTACCGCCCAATGGAAATGGATTTTTCCTCAAATCTTAGTTGGAAGACCCTCCATATGACCATGACAAATGCAAATCATGTAACAGAGTCGACATTATTAAAAATGTTCAAAAACTTCCTTGAAGTCACAAGCTCAGTACGAGAGAACACAAGGGGAGCTGTGATAAGATAGCACATACTTTATACATGGATTGGTATGATGAGGAATGCATCAAACTAAAAACAAATCTAGCAGCTGTGCTCAAATCTCAACATCTAAGCCAGCGAGGTAAAGCATTCTTGTGCAAATCCAGAAAGGCCTATAAACAATTAAGTAAAGCTAAAAAAACGCTTCAAGGCATGGCAAGCACTGCAAGCAGCAATTGCTGGGGAAAAAAGTCAAAATATTCTGGGAAATTTAAAAATGGGGCCGCAGAGGCATGGCTAAGAGTTTGGAAGCAAATATAAACTCTGGGAGATGGATTTAGCACTTTCATCCTTGTATCAAAATCACCATGAAAACACTAACAAAACTGGTGCAAGAGGAAGTCAGAGGGGGGGAAACAAGCAAAATCTATGCTCGTACTACCAAATGCTGACGCAAATGGCTTCCATAAGTGAGAGATAGCCAGCACCATACAGGCTCAAATAACTTTCAAAGCTGCAGGCCATGACAGAATTTCCATCAACATGTTCAAGAACAACCAGGACAAGTGGTGAAAGCCATCAACAACCAGTTGTAATGGAATTTAGATGCAAGAAGAGGTGCCTGACTGACGGAAGACTTCCATTATTGTCCCAAAAAGGGTGGCAAGACGAACCTGCAAACTATCTTCCCAACCTGCTTTTGGATGGTGTGGGAAAAATCTTTGCAAAACTTTGCAGAGCTTGAAGGCCTGGATGGACGACAATCACATCATATCACATCTCCAGGTCGGCTTTCGCAAAGAGCAAAGCACAAGAGACCTAGTGATGAGGCTGTATTGGTTATGCCTAAAGTATGTGGTCCTGCAAAATTCTGCATTTCATATCGTCTTCATTGACCTGAAGACAGCTTTGGACTGTGTTGAAAGGCCGATTTTGTGGAGTGTCCTGGAGAAACAAGGTTTACCTAACAAATATCTAAGAATTCTGATGGATGTGCACAATAACTATAAAGCAAGGGTAAAATATGCAAGGCGGAATGCACGGATGAATTCGATATACACACTGACAGGGGTGTGTTCTTGTCCCAGTGTTATTTAACATTTATATAAATGGAATATGTAAATTCCTCAGTGACCTCAACCTTGACGCTCCTAAGACAGAAGGTGAATAAAAAGTAAAGTAACTTTGAGCCAACAAGCAGGTGCAGTATGAAGATTCTCAAAAAAAATTGGCAAAGTTTAATTAAGCCAGACATAACTACATACAAATCAGAAGCATTTGCAGCAAGCCTGAATGGTGCGGAAATCCGAGGACAAAGTAAAGTGCCTGCTCTACAAGTAACAGAGAACTCCTTTCTATGGCGCATGCTCTGCTTAGGTTGAGGAACCCCAATGGCAGCATTAAGATCGAACTGGGCACTGTCAAATTAGAAGATGTCATAGCCCTCAGCCCTGTTCGATATTGAGTCCGAGAGGGATCTAATTCTACCTTGGCTGTGTTTCGGAACGTTTTGCATGACTTTCGAAGAAGCCAAAAACATGTTTTTTGCCATGGTTCAGGCACAAAAAGAACACTCTTACAACAATTGGGTGTAAAGAGCTATGGTATAAACCTGAGCAGATGAGCAAGGCCATATTACAAACTGTAAGAAAAGCAGTTCTGGGAGCATGTGAGGGTAAAGGAAAAATCTAGGCTTAACACTCTTCTCACAAACTGTCTAAAGCTCAAACCAGAGCCATGCTTAGAGCCTTATATGGACGTGATCTTTCCTGTGGAGAAAAGAGCCCTACAACTTAAATTTAGGCTTGGACCTTTGTTCCTAAAATATAATACACAATGCTGCAGAGAATCCCTCGATCCCTGTTACAGTACCGATGTGAAGAAAATCTATCTGACAGTAGCAGCATATATCTATTCGGTCCGGAAAGCAACAAGAACACACTACAGTTCATGTGTCTAAATGGATTTGGTCTAGCAGCATTGCTATAAATTGTCTTTATCCTTGTGGCTTTTAATTTATCTAGTGTTCGCACTTAAATGGTAGGATAGCAATGTAGCTGTAGCATGGAATATAAAGCTACACTTACGGCAGTAGTGTTTTCATATACTTTGTGTTGCAGCGACAGGAATTGGTTTTATATTGGGGATTGGATATTTAGTAGGTGGTTTATCGTGTTATATAGTAACTGTTTTGGTACAATTGTAAGGAATGCTAATTGGCACTTTATAAATTATTCCATGCTTTTTATATTGTATGGCATTAAAGGCTGAAACAATAAACCTTATTGATTGATTGATTGACTGTTAGAAAACGAGGCATTAGCTGTGTGGCTTGTACAATTAATGAGTCTACATTTATCCTTCACTGGGAACCAAACACCCCATTGTAGCACTTGACTCTCAGAGGGTAGCGTTACAGAGCAGTCCAAGGCGTACTCAATGGAGGTGGTGTGGGCTAGTAATCACCGTTGACAGATAAGCAGAAATAACACTCAATAAATGATTGTCCAGTCTGTGCTTTTCTTTATAAAAAGGAAAAGGACATTTATTACACACACATTACTCAATACTACGCAACAATTTACAAATATAAATAAGCTGATTGAAATACTTCTTGATGACATTGAGCAAACATGCTCACCCCTCCCGTGGGGGTGGGGGGTATAGTACCACCAATCACACATATAAACATTATCTTGCCCCCAAATGCCACGGTTGGACCATAACTTGGAGTGAGGGCTCTTACCGCTGGTACCAAGCAAATGTTTGCCCACCCCATTATTTCAACAAGCATTTCATAATGGGAACACATGCCACAGTTACATATAACCCTGACCGAGAGCGCCTAATACTGATAATAAAGTATACAAACTTAAATCACAGTGGCTGACAGTCTTGTTATTCAACTAAAGCAGTAGCAAGAATACATGTCTAAGCATGAAGGGGAGTGAGGAGTACTTATCATAACTGGTAACATGAACAACGATATTCAATCATAGCCCCTAAAGTGCACCACAGGGATCATAACAAGGCTGTGCCATTATAATCCCTACACCTCAAAGGGTGCTTGCCACATTGAGAAATCACCTTACCAACATGTTGCAGGCATTACATTGTAAAGCCTAGGGTATTTGCATCATTTGTACTTGCCCTGTGCATTTACCGCCTTCCACCCCCTGGAGAGTGTCACCACATAAAAAGTCTCAATGGGCTATCTCTAGCCACAATCCATGTAACCATAATCCTTTGTCCTTAGAAGAAAGGATCTTTCAGGCTGAAGAACGAAAGTTCCAGCATCAGGCAGACTTGAAAACATGGCAGAACCCTTGAGGGGTTATCTTTTTTCTCAAAGTCACCAGAGACTTAGGCTGGGGACTTTCAAATTATTGGGGAGGGGGGAGCAAGGGAGGGGAAATCCGCGCTGCTCCTGCAGCTCCCCCCCCCCACCAAAGCTTCACTTTGTTGGTGACCCCATCCTCCAGGGGTTACCACACGCCACAAACTAGCAGGTTTTCCTCAAAGCATTGGCCAGGCCCAGCAGGGCGGTATGGGGCGCTCCTTTGGAAGCGTGCATACTTGAGCTGCGGCTCCCCCACTGCTCCGGGAAGAACCCTGCTGGATTTCCGGGCCGCTTCGCACCAAACTTCACTCTTTCTTGGGGGTGGCCGGTCCCACTCGGGCACCCCTCGTACATGTAGGCCCTCGGAGCGCAGCTCGGGGAGCCCACCCCGGCTGCTCTCGCCAGCTCCCCGGGAGGCCAGCACACTTGCGTGCTGCCGCAGGAGCAGGCCCCTCCTCTTCAGGTCTGCCCACTCCAGCGGCAGACGCGCTCTGGGCATTCAGGCAGGCAGGCGGCCGCATGGGACTGCTTCACGGGGAGCGCAACATCGCTTACCGGCTTCCTTCACCTCTCTGGGGCCCAGGGCTGGGATCCTGTGTCACGTGGTCATCTTCGCTGGGAGCGCGACGGCGCTCCCCAACACGTCGCTCCTCGACTGGAATCTTCACTGGGGCCGTGACGGCGGTCCCCGACTTCCACCACCTTGCTGGGGCCCAGGGTTGGGATCCTGGTTGCCAAGGAAACTTTACGGGGGCGCGACGTCGCTCCCAGACTTCTCTTTGGTGCCCCTTCATGGGACTTCAACCTCTTCGGGCCACTTGTATGCGCAGACATATCTCGGCCCCCGTCGGGCCGATTTCAATGATCTTGGCTTCTTTTCGCTCCTGGTGGTCAGCCCAAGCCACTGGGAGCAGTCTCCTTCTGCCTCCTGGCCTTCCAGAGGATGCACTCAGCAGGAAGCAGGTTTCACTGGCTCCCTGCTCCAGCCTTTCACCAGGTTTCTTCTTCTGGGCTTCTCTCCTTGCTCAGAAACTCAGGCTTTCCCTCAGTGTTCCTCGACTCCCACAGGGGCACAGTCCAGAGTCCTGGAGGGAGGGAGGCAGGGGGTTCCTACATCCAACTGCCCATGGCAACAGCCTCCAGCACCAGTCTTCCTCAGCAAGACCACATCCCAGAGACAGCTTCTCTTCCTGTGCAAAACCTTTTAGGGAGGGGCGGAGGGTGCCGGCAGGAATGCACCTATGTCCTATCCTGCAGTGCCACATCATCTCCCTGCCCCTAATCCCTCCTTCCTGCACAGGCCTCTGGGATACTTCAAGATGGCGTCGTCCAGGGGTCCCATGCCACATGGTCTCTGAAAACCCACTTCCCCCACTTGCTGACATCACGCCCCGGGCCTGGAGCAGGCCTGGTGCCTGGCACTGGGTGACAGCTGCTGATTGAGGTCCGGCAGCTTCACCCCATCTCTCCCTCCTGAAGATAAGACCTCTGCCCTGGGGAATGATTGCTGTGAAGAGCTAGGCCTCTGATGCTACAACTTGGGGAGGAAGGTAATTAATCCAGCCTGGCAGGGTCACACCAGGCATGGGCTCTGGTTCAGAGGAATATGACATTTCTGGATGACCCATAA
The DNA here is from genome assembly GCA_963921515.1 of Calotriton arnoldi. Taxonomy (NCBI): domain Eukaryota; kingdom Metazoa; phylum Chordata; class Amphibia; order Caudata; family Salamandridae; genus Calotriton; species Calotriton arnoldi. The sequence goes on along the minus strand of CAWUFW010002736.1, from coordinate 1,147,532 downwards.
GCAGTACAGATATGCCTTTAGACATAGCAGAATGGTTCTTTTCACACAACTTACAGTGTACTTTTGTGCATGTCAGGAGCTTGTAGGCCCAAAGGAACTGAAACTACCCTGTGTGGTCTCCTTTTCCATAGGTGTATAATGGAGTGTTTCTACAGAGAAACAGTAAAGCACACTAACTATCCCTTACATGTGTACCCCTACATTATAAGGCCTATTCTAGGTCACCACCCAACTCTGCATAGTCCCTTCTACCCCCTTCTATCCCGACGAACTGGAGGCTTGTGTAGGCTCTAAACCCAGCTCTCTAAGACAGTTGGGTTGAGAGGTTTATAGTGCACATGTCAGGCTGGCCGTCGCAAGACGCCCGGACAAAGGGCCATGCGCACTATAAACTAGTGCACAGGCAGTCCACCACTGCTGCCAATCAGCAGGCCCCGCCCCGTCCGGACACTCGGTTCAGGACGGGATGACTGAAATAAAAAGGTAATTAATTAACTTCATTACCATTTTATTTTTCGTCTCTGGGGAATTTCTGGGGCAATTAAATGGGGCGACGCTACTCCGCTAAAACGTAGGCCCCGCCCCTGATCAATTGCTCTCCCTAGGTAAACGGATAGGATTATTTAAACAGTTCATTTGTGGAATACAGAGGGGTAAGTCTCGTAATCTCAGGGACTTAGATTTATGTGCATTATTGCCTGTACAATATAATTTGCAAGTATGAATCATTCTGTTAAAATGATGTATAAGAATAGAATAATGGCTGGCCAGTAAAAAGGCAGCCTACACATTTTTGTGAATGCTCATCTTCCCAGTATTATTTCAAATACAATGTTCAAAAATAGCAATGGCTCATAATTCATCCATTAGTTGCATGTGCTTTGCATAAATCACTGATACTAATAAACACACATCATCTGCCAAATAATATGCACCATGGTGCACAGACAGATGCCTGCTTAACTACCACTAGAAATAAGTTCCCAAAGGAATCCATATTTTTGACAAGAGGTCTAATTGAGGGATTGATGTGTACCTGAGATCAATGAAATAATATAATACATTTCTAACTTTCAATTCCTAAATCCTAAAGGATACACATGACTACTGGTACTCAAAGGAAAAAACTGCTAAGACAGCTTTGAAATCCTGGCTCGATTGCTATAAATGGGGGAGGAGGGGCACCCTCAGTCACTACTGCAAAACGCCCACAGATGGCATTAACATAACAGAAAACAATAGAAGGATGTTATTTCCCTTCACAGAAGAAACATCTATAACAGGGTTCTCCAACAAGTAGCTCGTGAGCTACTGGTAGTTCACCAGCCACCTATAAGTAGCTCTCCTATTTGTAGCCCAGCATACTAAATTAGAAGCTTTTGCTTGGTTAAATTAATATGTTTTTTCCAAAATTAAAAAGTGTTTATTCAAGAAACAAATGTGTGCATTTTCAGAACTCATAAGCTGATGATTGGAGAAAAATGGTTAAATTTCAAAAATATACTAAAAGCTGGAATTTGAATGACATTAAATTAACGAAAAATCATCTGGTCTTAGGCAGACCTATTACTAATTTTATTAACTTGGTGCCTGGAATAAAGTAACTATGGCTCTTATTTATTACTCTTGTAGAGGCATGCCACTTTGACAAAGCATTTTTTGCTTTACTGCTGGCAACCGCATCTGATATACTAACGTGAACACTGCTGGTAAAATCCTTCGTATGGTGGCCAATAATGTATGTTGGCTGATGTTGTCACTATTAGTAGAACGATTTTCATTGAACATAACTAGCTCTTGATGGAGTGAGGTCTGTAAAAATACATCCTCATGAAATTAAGTAACCCCATAATAATGTATTGACAACATGGACTAACCAACTCTGAATGCACACATTTATACATTGGGCAAATGCATTTTACATAATATACTAAACCATGATGGCATGAGCACGTATTAACTGTTTGCGCTTTGAAAAATCGTACTAATGCATGTTTATGCTATGTTGTACATTGCACATTTTGCATGTTGTGCACAAATAACGAAAAGGTTGCTTTAAATTAATAGCTTTCGCTAGGAATTAATTAACACAGGGTATTAGTATGGTGGGAGGTAACCATAATGGGTTTTATTTCATGAATTAATATTCTTTTGTGTTTATTTACTTTAGTACGAGATTGGGCCTGCATGAAAATGGCCTCTTGTCTGAACCAGCATGGTTGTCATGGTCGGTACAGAGAACGCAGGCGCCAAAAATGCTTTGCCTGCTTACGGACTGCAGAGTGTACCAGCTGATGTAATCTGTGTGAAGGCCATGTTGACCTGTGTCCTATTGTTTATGTGCCAAGACGTGACAGCGACTGTGGGAACAGCCATCACTACGTGCAATTTGAATGTTAAGCGGATATCATAATGTGGAAATGTCGCAAAATGTATAACTATGGATATTAGTAGTATGCGAATGTATTTATCCTTAATACTTCCTTTGTTAAAACCGGTATGGGATGGATTTGCGAGGAGAACTGGATGAGGCGACCCCAACATGATTTTTGACAACCAATCACAGACCGAGTTTCTACTGATACTGCAACATTGTAAGATAGTGAGCTAGACAGTAGGGTATAATTGATATCCCAATTAGGGGTGTGTCAGAGATCAGATGAACCTGAGAGAGCAGAGAGAGAGAACGCAGAGAACATCTAGACGTCGAGAGGGAAGCGCACCAAGACAAAGAGAGCAGATCAGCATTGAGACAGAGAACACCTTAGTTACGAGAACGTTGCAGGAGTGCTTGGGAGGAGACTGTGTCCGAGGAGAATTAAATCAAGGTAGATAGGATTGGGAGATTAAATTTTGTTTGCAAACTTAGCTGCATCTGTCCTGGTAACTTTGTCCTCTGAGCCGATCTCTGGGGACCCCTTGCCACAACCTCGGACAAGGAAGTGGTTTTCTTTATTCTTTGGTGGATATCACCCTCCTTAAATGCTTTAATTTTGCAATATATTTCTGCAAGTGTTTATGCTGTACCTTCTCTTCCCCATTCCGATGCACGCTTTGATGTCGATACAAATGATTCATTTTGATTGCATTGCTTGATAATTTGTTCTCTTATTTGTGATCTTGACTGTGCACTGATAATCTGAATTAAGAGCATTTAATAATATAAAATTATTAACCGAATAAATGACTCTGTGGTTATTTAGTTAAAGTATTAAACTGTTTAGTTAATCATAGTCACCATCAACTCTTCAACTAATGGTCCATCGACCAAAGGAAGAAGACAGTTGAGATTACGAATAGTTAGGAATATATATATAAAACTGACAAATTAAACCCCCCAAATCCAGCGCCCGTCTTCAGGGATCATTTATGGGTAATGTGTGATGGGCCCCGTTGTTTGGTAAGCAATTTCTGTGTGAAGAGATTTTACTTGGTCCCTGGTTCATGAATTAGGGGTTGCGCTGGATCAGTTTTTCTGGTAGCAGAATGATGGTTATTATTGATTAGTTTGGTGATTTATTGATTAAATGTTTAACATTCTATGTAAAGTGAGTTAGTGTTGCGTTTCTATGTAGTCTTTGGAACACAGGTACAGAAGGGTATCTGGGAAGCCGGCAAGTAAAAGTTAGCCTGAAATAAGGCAGAAGAAAAGTGTGAGAAGTGAAATCACATGGGAATAGGTGCATTGTCTGTTTAAATTAGTGGTAACGCTTAAGTGTTATTTTAGGGAATATTTAGCATGTATGTAGAAAAAGAGTGCGCTAGCGAAGGGTCCACCTGTGAAACTTTGGCCTTATCCCTAGAAGAGTAGCGAGATCTCCTTTCCAACAAAAGGTCCTCTTGTGAAATTTTGGCCTTATCCCTAAAGAAGTAACAGGTCCTCTCCTAGCTTGGATGAAGGGAAGGATAGCGGAATTGTTATACTTGCCTGTGTTGAAAGGAACAGTCTTGAAAGTGAAAAACTATCTCTTTATTAAGTAAACAGACAGTGTGGTATTGTTTTATGTTGTGACTAATAAGTTATTGTAAAGAAAAAGGACTTAGGAAAGTGCAGATAATTTTTTGTAAAGGGAGGGTCAGCAGCAGGAGGAGAGGCTGACGTCACAAAAAGCCACGCTGGCATTGGTCAGACTTCGAAGACAAGGTAAGCTCAGATTGGCCGGTTGGTGTGAGCCGCGCTGGTATTGGACAGGATAGTGGAGACGTAGAGAGCTCCGATTGGAAGAGTTAGAGTGTGTCGCGCTGACATTGGTCAGGTGTCTAGGAAAGCAAAGGAGTTTGATTGGTGCATTAAAGTGGATTGCGTTGACAAAGATTTGGATCCGAGTAAAACTGTTGACAATTAGCAAAAATGTATTTCGAACAACCAAAACAGGAGAAATTGACTTTGTTTGGCAAAATTAAAAGATTCTTTAAAAAGGACAAACCTGTAATGACGAGAGAAGGAGTTCCTATCGCTCCACCAAAGACACCAGCGTCTTATATGATGTTAAAATATGGTTATCACACCTGCATTTGGCTAGAAAATTGGGTAGGATATACGAAGAATGATGGTGTGCTAGCTTTTCCAGAGCATGGTTCTTTTAATTTGGCAGTATTGCGACATTTGAGAGACAAGATGATGGCATTAGATCCAAGACCCAGACCAACACAGTTTGAAGCATTAGTAGAATGGGAAGACGAAATGTATGAAAGGGAAAGACAGAGGTGGAAGGATTAATAGATTTATGTTTGGCAGATTTCATAATGAAAAGCATGAGGACAGAATGAAAAGATGGAGAAATGGAGAGATAACTGAAGGATTGTATCCAGTTTTAATGGTAGGAGAGACTGCAGGAAGCAAATGCAAGGAGAAAAGGAAACATTTAGAGCTATTTGGTTATGGATATAACCCGAATGAATCTGATGACGAGCTACTGGATGATATATTAGTTAAACGACCACCCCCTTATCAGGAGAGTCCGGCGATGGGGACACCAAATGCACCGTCAATGGAAACCCCAATGACATCTCAAACGACACCAGTTCCAACTGTAAGCGATGTAGTGCAGGAAGAAGAAGCAGAATTGGCAATAAAAACCAAATAATTAGTTGAAAAATTAAATCAGATGAATATGAAAATAGATGCAATAACTGTGCCAGTAACAATAGGTCCAGCAATACCAGTATTTGAAAAGAGACTTATCCATGAACCTTCCTTGACTATCCCACTAAATTCTGCTGTAACATCAGCTAGTAGTAGAATTAACGCCGTAAGTGTTCAAAGTGAACAGCCCACTACCGTCTCTAGGTTAACACCTCCGACTAATTTAACAGTAAATTAAATACCTAAGGAAGTAATGCAGTTACAGCCAAAAAGAATAGAGTTGGAGGAAATCCCAGAAGTGAAGTTTCAATAGGTCTGACAACTGAAGAGTTAGATGATTGGGTGAAAGGATTGCAAAGGAGAAAAACACAGCCACAACCTATAGATATATGTAAGTTGAGAGTAGATCTGGAAGAAATAATCCTTGGGACCATAAGTCCAGACAGGCTAAAGACTTATCAGGATGATGAATTGATGTATCTGTGTAGGAGAATTACTTGGAAAGCGAGAAATCTACATGAAAGGTTAGTGGAAGCTGCGGATTAATTAGGAGTAGACATGGGAAGATCAAAAAAGTATTGCAGAAGACATATCGAGTGGATTTTACTGAAAAGGATATAGAAAATATAAATACATCTGGTAGACGATGCAGATAAAAGAGTTAATGGTTGTTTTGAGAAAATGGGGAGACGTGGAGAGATGGAAGGGCAGATGGATGAGGAAGAAAGGAGAAATGGCTGCTAAAGAAATACATTTACGTCCAGTAAGAGAAGTAGAAAATGTAGCTCTGGAATGTCCCATGAGAGAAGTTCCAGGAGGAGGTTATGTGCATGTTCCGTGGTCTAGACAGGATATATTGTCTTTTACAAATGAGTTTCCCAGGTTGAGAGAAAAGCCAGTGGAATGGTACAAACAAGTTGAGAGGTTTGTGAAAGTCTCGAAAGTATTGTTAAAAGATTTAGATGGATTACTTGAAATTGTTGTCACTGTAGATTTATGGACTGAATATAAGATTACAGTTGATTGGCCAAAAGATGAATATCCTAGGGATTCTAAAACAGGAGCACCTTCTGATGAGGTGATGAAAAAATACAATCAGGTGATTACTTTTTTGAAAAGTAAAATTTCCCCTAAGGAAACTGATTGGGTAAAAATAGATAGAAACACCCAAGAGCCAAAAGAGTCTGTGCATGCATATTATGAAAGATTGTTACAGGTTTTTAAGCAGTATAGTGGATTTGAGAATATTGGAGACAAAGATATGGGTCATTTTGTGTATAGGTTTGTGTATGGGTTAAGACCTGAGATTAGTCAGATGATACAGCAACACATGTTGTGTTGGCAGGCCAAAACGATTGATGAGATTTTGAGGTATGCAAAATATTGCAGCGATGACATTGAGTCTCGCCATTGCAAATTAAAAGAAAAGATGATGTGGGCACAAGTAAAGGTAGCAGAGCAGCAAGAAACTCAGTTGAATTCTCAGTCTATAAACCAAATGGGAGGAGTTAGTCAGAATGCTCAAAGACCCAGTTGAGGTAGAGGTAGGGGACAAATGAGCAGGGAAGAGGCGAAAAAGAAATTTCCTTGTCATGGGTGCGGAAAGTATGGACACTGGAAGAATGAGTGTAGATCAGTGCAGAGGACTAATGGAGGAAATCAAATTTTAACTCCACAGGTGCAGAGTGAGGTAGGTGTGAAACAGCCACCGCAGCAGCAGGTAGTTACTACCCAGGATCAGGTCCCGCAACCACCGTTGCCACACAATGTAAATGCTCAAAGATACAGTGCGGATACAGGGTTCCACGGAGGAGACCAGGTTGGTAAAAATACTAACACGAATGTGATTCCCCAATTTTGGATGCAATGTGATGGAAGTGATGTTGAGTCGAATCAATGACGCTGCCTGAGGGGGGAGGAAGAGTGCGTGCTTGGCGCTACTCTAGAGGTATATCAGTCAGGTCCATTTGTTGATGGAAAAGTGGAAGGTAATGATATCACCTTTCTTGTGGACACTGGTGCTACCCGTTCTACTGTGAGAGCAGCAGAAATTCCAAACCTACCCCTCTCGGGATAAACTATCCAAGTAGTAGGAGTCTCAAATAAACAGATTAATACTCCAGTTACTAAACCAATTGAAGTGCATATTGGTCCCTTTAAAGACATGCATCGGTTCGTAGTGTGTGACTCGAGTCCAGTGAATTTGTTAGGGAGAGATTTGTTGTGCAAAATGAATTGCACAATTTACTACACACCGGATGGTATTGCATTTCAGACACCTGATGAGGATGTCGCTTTTAAAATGGTACTAGCAAAGCAAGGAACAGAAGTGAATGAGTTATTTTCGCTTCTTGCAGATAAAAGTGTGCCTGAAGAATTGATGAAGGTAGTGAATTCAGATGTGTGGGATTTCACAGGACAAGAGATAGGATTAATGAAAAATGAGACCCGATTAGAATTACAGTGAAAGATGGTGTTGACTATCCAAATACACCACAGTATAAAATGAAGCCAGAAGTAATAGCAGGAATAACTCCTGTAATTGATCAAATGATTGAACAAGGAATTTTAAAAGAAATAATGAGTAGTCCTTGTAATTCACCTATTATGGGATTGAAAAAGCCAAACAGAACCTATAGAATAGTGCAAGATTTGAGAAAGGTGAACAAAATTGTTGTGCCTTGTTGTCCAGTTGTGCCAAACCCAGCAGTGATTCTCTATCAAATCCCACATGATGCGGAGTGGTATACCATGATTGATTTGTGTCATGCATTCTTTTAGATTCCCCTGCATCCGGATAGCCAGTATTTATTTGCTTTCCGGTTTGGAGACCGTGTTTTGGCATGGTGCCGAGTTCCTCAAGGGTATACTGAGTCCTTCAATTTTTAACCAGATCTTGAAAAAGTGTCTGGAAAATTTGAGAATGTCTGAAGGATCTGTTCTGGTGCAGTACATTGATGACCTACTGGTGGCATCAAAGACTCAAAAAGCCTGTGTTGCAGACACTGTTGCTTTACTGAACCATTTGGCAGAAGGTGGACATAAAGTGTCCCCTGCAAAATTACAATTCTGTCAGCGAGAAGTCCAATACTTAGGTCACAAGATTGAGAAGGGAGTCAGAAAGGTAACATCAGAGTGTATTCGCGTGATCAAAGACATGAAACCACCCACAACCCAAAGAGAAGTGAGAATGTTTTTGGGAGTGGTTGGATATTGTAGACAGTGGATCAGTGGATTTTCACTGATGGCAAAACCTCTACAGAGGCTGACGAGAAATGATGTGAAAGACCCAATTAAATTGGATGAAGAGAGCATGGAAGCTTTTGTTAAATTGAAAGACAGTCTGTGTCAGGCGCCGGCATTGGGGATGCCTAATTATTCAAAAGATTTTGCATTATATTGCAGTGAAAGAGATGGGTGTGCACTTGCAGTTTTAACTCAGAGGCATTGAATGGCAAGACGATCTGTGGCATATTTTTCTGCTACTTTAGATTCAGTAGCTGCCCCGTTACCTGGATGTTTGAAAGCAGTAGCTGCTACTTGTGTGAGTCTGGAACAGAGTGAAGGGATCATAATGGGTCATCCTGTGAGAGTGTATGTGCCACATTCAGTTGAGATCCTTTTAACAAGAACACGGACTCAGCACCTCACCTATAGTCGGCTGACTAGGTATGAGAGAGTGATTCTGGGTGCAGAAAATGAAATGTGACAATAGTGAGATGTACAAATGTGAATCCTTCTACTCTATTGCCAGATGTTTGGGATGAAGAAGTAAAGGATGAAAACGAACGTGATTGTTTGGATGTGACTGAATTTTGTACCAAGCCCCGTCCTGATATTAAAGATGTTCCTCTTGAAGAATCTGATTGTGTGATGTTTGTTGATGGTTCCTGTTTACGAACTGAAACAGGTGTGTTGAGTTCTGCCTATGCAGTCTGTACTGTAGCGGCAATCCTGGAAGCATCCGGTCTAAAAGGGATAACATCTGCACAAGTCGCTGAATTGATAGCTCTAATTCGAGCCTGTAAATTGGGAAAAAGTCAGAAAGTGACTATAATTACTGATAGCCAATATGGCTTTGGCATTGTGCATGACTTTGGAGAACTATGGATGCAGAGGGGATTCCTGACCTCTTCGGGGTCCCGCATCAGGAATAGTCAATTTGTAAAGGAATTGCTTGAAGCATTACAATTGCCAAAACGAATTGCAGTGGTCAAATGTGCCGCACATAAGTCAGGAGATGATTATGTGACTCAAGGCAACAGATTTGCTGACCAAGTAGCACAATATTGTGCAAAGAATCAGACTTCCATAAATCGGGGAAAAACAAAAGAACATACGGTTTGTCAACTTATGTTTACTAACACTATTGAAACATGGGATGAAGTGAGACAATTGCAGGAAGAGGCAGGTAATGAAGAGAAACAGGAATGGGAAAAGGTAGGATGTAGGAGATGAGAAGATGATGATGTATGGGTATACATTGATGGGAGACCAGTCATGCCAGATAGTTTACTTTCTCATATGGCAAGGATGTACCATGGGATGACACATATTAGCCGAGATGCCATGGTCAGATCATTCAAACAAACGTGGTTTAATACCAAATTCAGGACTATTGCAGAGAGTCTTTGTCAGAGATGCTTGACGTGCCAACAGCAAAACCCAGGAAGAAAGACTATAGCTAGTCTGGGAACAATAGGGAGAGGAGGAGGTCCTTTTACCAGACTACAACTCGATTTTATCGAGTTGCCCCTATGTAATAAGCTCAAATATGTGTTAGTAATTGTGTGTTTGTTTTCCCGTTGGGTGGAAGCCTATCCCACAAGGAGGAATGAGTGTTTGACGGTGGCAAAACCTTTGTTGAGGGAATACATTCCTAGATATTGTAGTGTAGTTCCTATTTCCCTAATAGGCTCTGCGCATTGGAATAATATAACCTATAGGTTTGACATAGGACTAAGGTTGGTATGTCCCTATCGATTAGATTAAACTTAATTTCCTGTGCCAGCTAGCTCAGAGGCCACTAGAAACTCCTTGAGAACAAGAAGGGAGTAGTTTCTGGCAACCGAAAAACATGACAACTTTGTTTCCCTTTAGAAGCAGAACATGTCTCAGAATCGTGGAAACAATAGATAACAGTTTCACTCATTCAATCGTGCATGCTTATTTTCTACAGAGTTACACAGAAAGGAAAGACGGGCGTTTCAATAAAAAGGGTTTTATTGAACAGTCTTGTTTCTCGTGTAAGATATATGAGCTGTTATGATCACAAGACAGTATGCAAGATAAATAATGTACAGCGTTAGCAGTAGAAATAAATAATACTGCGCTAGCATTATCTTTTAGCATATATTCACGTACATAAAGAACATGAGCTAAGAATGCGAGTACTCATACGATGCGTCTCTAAGCTAGTTCTACCCCAATGTACCTAACCTAGTCTAGGTGTAGGGAAAGGTAGAAGTAGGTGGAGTATTCTCTAGTATGGTAGACTAAGAGTATGTTAAGTCTAGTATGCCAAGAGTCCCTCTAGGATCTAGTCAGCTCCATACCTTGAGAATGAGAGAGGTGGGAATCTCCTGCCGGATCTGAAACTCTAACACCCCGCGAAGGGAGTCAGAACACTGGAAGCTGGATTCGTCTGCATGCAGGAATGACAGCGTCTTCTCAGTGCGTCAGGCCGGGATACGGGCTCCTCTGAAGTCGAGGTCTCCTCTAACTTGCTTGGGCAAGGGAAGGTATATTTATACCTGGTAGGTGTCGTGGAATGTTAGCATTGACGTGAAGTCGGACAGAGGAAGACGTCAGGAATGAACCCTTAAGGTATAACGGTGCATACATAATAGATGAGTTCTTGGAGAAATCAATAGTCCTGTGCTAGGGGAACTCCCGAAGCTTAAGGGTCCTGTTTCTAAGAACTCGTTGTGACGTTAGGGTGGACGGATCTCTGTGACCATGCCTGTATTTGGAGTGCACGGCTAATGCCTAAATAAGGACAGGGATTCTATGCCTATATAAGGACATGATTCAGGAAAACCTATATACGGACCCCTAAAGCGGAATACAACACCCACTCCATCTTCGATTGAACGATAATACTAAATGCTAAACATTTTAAATGCTAAACATAAAATTGAGTACCACATATTACTAAAAACATTTCTAAAAGCATTTTAAAAGAAGCTCAAAACTGTTGAAATGCCATAGGTACTGTACATTAAAGCATTGTTTTCATTCTAAGCATATAATGGAAGTAGAATGCAACGTGAATGAAACAGTAATATATACATATGATGAAATGGTCGATAAGTTCTTACAATCAAAGCCATTGCATATCATGGAAGTAAATGAAATGTTAGACAAGTAAGGTGACAATGTGTCCCTGGAAGTATTCAAAGAAGTCCGTTTTTAAAGACTAGTTCTACTGTAAGCAGATTGTTCATTTGCCATGTCATTTCAAAAATTGAAAAAAGAAAAAAGTTCAATTCTGGGAAAAGTTCCAAGTTTGAAAAATATGAAGGCCAAATTTCATTGTTGCCCTGGTACACTGTGAGCCGAATCAAAGTCAGTGTATGGGTCTGGCGTAAACATTAGATCATCTATTTCCGTAGCCAAAATATCGTCCACCGAAGTTGGCCACATTTGGAACACCTCGTTCAGAATGTTAATTACACAGAGATGAGAAACATCGCCTTCAGCAGAAGATGCGACGTTCGCGTCCGTTGTTACCTGTGTGCCCGTTGATCCATCTCGTACCTCAGCAGCAGCCGGAGGCGTCTGTGAGATCTCAATGAATGCCGCCATCAGGATTGGAAGCCTCTGGGGACAACACACAGCATGGGCCGTTATCGGGTCCAGCAGAGTATCGATATCCGTTGGCATGACTGATGGGAGTGTTAGACAGGTGTCTAGCACGCATTCTTCACCGCAAAACAGGCAGCGTAGAACAGGTAAGATGCAATCTTGCCAGATTGGTCTGAATGACAGGAACCACGTTGTATTAAGTTCCCGTAGACGAGGCATGCCCAAAAGCTGTACTATTCGCTCACGGCATTTCCGTTCAAGGAGGGCTCTCTCCACATCGCTCGGAGTGATGTTGGCGAAGAGGCTTGCCATAGCGTAGTAGGAGGAATAGAAACAGAATTCCTGCAACAAGTGCTAGAATTAATGGCACACCACCAAACACCGAATGTGCGAAGTTTGGGATAATTCCGAGGACAGCCTGGAAAGGTGCTAATAGTCCGGAACAGATGGTCTTAAATACATGTACAATTCCGCTTGTATCAGACATGTTGAAGATACGTCCTATCATTTCTATGACATGTATAGGGCAGTTTGTACGAATTAAAGCTTGTATCTCAGCCGAAGTCCTTGCAACTTGTAGATCATAGGTTTCTTTGGCCGAGGTCAAAGGCACTGATTGTTGTATAAGCATGGCTTTCATTCTGCTTAAAGTATCAAATCGTATAAAAGAGACATTCAACGAAGGCCATAGAGGCGACTCCCTGACTGTGTCTATTGGGGCAAACAATACTTGCATACAGCAAGTGACCCTGGAGTTGACCGTTACTAGATATGGGATGCCTGGCAACATGCCACAGCAACTCTGATCATTCAACATGAGGTAACTCCCATTAGAAAGTTGTCCAAACGTTGGATTAATCACAGCAGCTGGTGTACCCTGCTGGTGGCAGGACAAGTTTGCCACAGAACCATTACAAGCCCCTTGTAAAGAAATGTCCTGACAAATCAGTGAACCGCTTAGTGCACTTTCACAGTGTGTACCGCTTAGAAACACTTCACGATCCCCACTCCAACATCTATAGGTGTAAGGTAAATTCCAGGATGTCTTAATGTATTCTTTACCCAACCTTTCATATTTGCCTGCTTGCATCTGTTTAAGGCAATACTGAAACTGGAAAGTAGTCACAGGTAGACTAATTTTGCCATGAATAAGCCATTCTGTAGCTGGTTTTTCTGCCAATGTGAACGGTAATTTTTCAAGTTTTTCAATGCTCAGTACTGTATACTTTGCTCCCCTTTGTGCCAGTTCGATCTGTTTATCAGTTAGATTGTATTCTGCAAACAGAGCCGTTGTGTTGATAAAACGCCAAGGCACATAGCTCGCACGCAAAGATTGCAGCGTCCAGCTTAATAACATAATAGAACGTAACTGAGACTGGCCTTGCTGTAACATGGCTAAATCCTGTTCCAGTATGTCGATAGCAGAGGATACAATACTGTCCAATGAATAAATTCTGGAGGACAAAGTTGTTAACCCATTGTCGACCACAGAGAGAGTTTTCTCTAAGTTAATACGATCAAGTTCACGTATTCGTTCTGCGGCCTCTGTCTGTGACACCTTCCATGCTTCATTATAAGCAGCATAAATGCTGGCATATATGAAACGTTTTTGACGCGGTTTTCTTGGTCCAAGCAAGAATTCCCTAAGGTCTGAGTCTTCTTTAAGTAAAGATAAGTGTTGTTTCACATCCTTAAGTGTAGATTTTTGCAGCCAATCGAGGCATAATTTTCCTACACTGTATGTTGTTACTACCCCCGGATGCTGTCTTTGGACGTATCGTGGGTCTGGCCTATGAATAGTAAACCCCTGTGTTTTATTCAGGAATCTCTCTTGACAGTTGTTTGTGTCTGTGGGCCAGATCAACCATTTTCTCCAATCAGGATTTGTTCTGTTGAGTTGTAGTATGGTGTCAACTGTAACCGCTGCCTGTGTATTGTTATCACTTGCAGGTGTCGGTACAGAAGGTGCTTTCATGTCTTTAATCTTGGCTAACCCAAGGCAAGACGTTTGTTGGACCGTGTCATTCAAAAACATTATTTGCTGAGGGACGATACAGGCTCTAAATAAAGCTTCTATTCCATGCACTTGCCAATCTTTAGTACCCCAGACAGATTTTGTGTCTATTGTGTCTTTCCATAAGTCGAAACCCTGTCTAGACAGTTGGGCAATAAATGCTGCAGAGTAAATCTGTTTTGTATTAGTTAACATAATTTTCAGTCCTGTTCGGTTTACATTTTTATAGTAAAATGTTTCTGGATCAGATGTATTGTATCCTGAAAAATATGGAAACTTTTTTGCAAATGTTTTTGAACTACCTTTTGGTGGTGTAGGACAATGCTCCCATTGGTTAAACAAACACATTTCTAGGTGTTGCAGATTTATGCAAAAAATGATGACCATAGTGGTTATAGCAATACAGCTGTTCATAGTCTGATGAACCCTCTAAATATTCATTATTAGAAAATGCAGCAGATTTTTCTAGGTCAAACATCATATTATTTACAGTTTCAAAGTCCCAATCATCAGAAAAGGTACTGGATGAAACAAAATCACTCAGTGAGATCTTAAATAAATGTGGAATGTTCAAATGTTCTGTCGGGCCAAAAATATCAAAATCAGTTTTGTCCCACACTATACCATCCTGTATAGGAACGGCTGTGATGTTCACTGCAGACAAGTCTCTTGTTTCACGATGGGATGACTTGTGAGGTTTCAAAAGTAAGTTCACTTCTTTTCTTTCAATGTCCAAATGGATGTATCTCCCATTTATAAGCAAGCTCATAGTCATAACCAAAGCTAGCCAAAGCAGGAAGAAAAATATTCCAGAAATAACCCAAAGTTCAATCCATGGTGAAACTAGATAAGTCTTTTTCAAAAAATTTAAAAAGTCTTGTACGTGCTGTTTAAAAGTTTTTGATGCTGGCGACGTCTCGGGCTCACTCGGATCCTCGGAAAACGTATCAAAGTTAATGAAGTAGCCAGAAGCAGTTCTGTCAATTGTTGGAATTGCATCAGGATTTGTAGAAATCGCTGGTACCAGTTGATCAGTTGTTACATTGGTGTAGACAGGTGTATTTGGACGAACTGTTCCTTGTGTTTCAAGAGGGATGAGTTCCATAGCATTGTTGCTCAGTCCTTCATCTGTTACTGCTGAATTCTCAATGGTTATCAGTCTTTCAGTCTGAACCTCTTGGATAGTAGCGAGAGGAGTGTGTCTGCTACTAGGTCGGAGTCCACGAGGCCTACTATTTAGTATTGGCACATACTGTGGTTTGATGAGGTCGATGGACACAAATCTTTTCTCCTTTTTTCCAGCAAGGGGCGGCAGAAGTACTGTTCTTGTTCCGTGTATGGCTAGGACAAGTACTGGTTGTCTGTATGAAGGTCCAAATTCCTTCTTGTCCGCAATTTTCTCTCTGACTAGAACCCCAACTTTTGGAATCCAGACAGGCCTTGCTGGGACCGCCGGTTTTTCCCCAGTGGTGGTTGGCTGCAGGAATACGTTGCTTTGTTTCGATCTTAGTTCATTTAAGTCCTGTAAAACATCCAAACGATCTTTGATATCAAAGGGTTTATTTTCCACCAGTGTCCCACTGCATTCCAGATCTGGCACCCACATTCTTGTCCCAAATAGGACCTCATATGGAGTGACCCCCCCTAGAGAACTTCTTGGCAAATTGTTTAATGAGCGTTGGACCCCATAAAGATGTTTGACCCACCCATCACCCGAACCTAATACCCTAGCTGTTATAGACTGCTTTATGTCCCGGTTTTTCCTTTCCACAACAGAATTTCCCTCAGGATGAAACGGAGAGGAGTACCGCAATGCAACGCCCAGACTGGCCATGGCGTCTTTGTAAGCCCGAGAGCTAAACGCAGGGCCCTGGTCAGAATGTAGCGTGCCTATTGCGTATGTGCCGATAAAGACTTGCAAATCTTTTATAACAGTTCGAGAGTCAGCCGAGCGCTGAGGCCATATCCATAGGAACCTTGACTTAGTATTTGTGGGATTGCCGTTGTTCACGAGGACGCCTGCACATAGATAGTCTAATGCTGTCTAACAATGGTGTCTGTGCTGGGCATCTACATTCGTAGCATGGTGTCTGGTGGCTCTCTCGCTGTAATTTACAGTCTATGCAGTTATTGATGAATATGTGCATTTCTGTATTCATCCCAGGCCACCAGTACATCTCTTTTAACGTCAATATTGTTTTAGAGATCCCTTGATGTGACAGACCCTCCCCCAAATGTGTTTCATAAATCAAAGCTGCTCTACGGTCCATGTTTGGAATTACTCTATCCCCCACTCCAGGGATTCGAGCAAAAGGAACGTTGTTCGCATCAATTACATATGAGTACTTGAGTGGAAACTTTTTTGGTAACGCTGCACCACAGCCTTTGCTCGTAGCATTGACAGCCAACATTATCTCACTGTCTATTTTCGTTTTTGAACGAGTGATCGCAGCTACGGAAGCCGTCTGAACAGCCCCCTTTGCGGCTTCGTCAGCCAATGAATTCCCTGCAACGTGAACGCCATCACGTGGATGACTCAGTGTATGGATCACGTGAGCCTTTGGTAGTTCGCTTTTAACTGAACTACTTGTTCCCAAAGCGTTTTATGCTTTATTGTGCCACCTTTTGAATCTTTGAACCCGTTTTCAAGGCAAGTTTGTATATATTCATTATACGACTGCACACAGTAGAAATAATCGCACACTATTAGTGTGGGGAATTCTCGATCTGTACTTTCAAGTGCCAGTTTGAATGCTTGTAGTTCAGCTCGCTGAGCTGTGCAATTTCCTAGAGATTGGGTTTTTGTGACCATAGGTCTGAATTTGCCATCGCGCATGCGACCTTTAACGATTGCGCACTCTGCACTGTAAGCTTGCTTACTTCCTGTTGCGGGTTGTGCGGATCCGTCAGTGTAAATTATGAATTCATACTGATCGAGAGGCAGAATCTCAGTGGGCAGAGGACATTCATGTTCATATTGCAGGAACGCTTGTGTTTTTAAATCAGGATCAAAAACATATTCAACATCAATGCAGCAAGAGAATTAACCCATTGTATCCATCTAGGATGTAATGCTTTAGCATTTGGAATGCTTGCTTTTGTTACCGCCTCTAAGGCCGGAACTGGGGTTACGACAATAATGCGTTTCCTTGGGCTAGAGCTCTTTCTTTTGCTACAGCGGTTTGAACTGCTGTCAGAATTTTTTCTGTTGAAGTGAAGCGCATTTCTGCTTGTGTATACAAGTGTGATTTGTATGCAATTGGTACTTTCTCACCCTCATTAAATGTTAAGTAGGTGAATCCGCATTGGCCCGAAATTATTCGGATCACTAAATTGCGTTGACTTACGCGTGTTTGTAAGTGATTTGTTGCTAACATGTTAGCTTGGAGTGAACGCAAGATGTCTGTGTGTTCTTGTGTCCAATTTTTGATTGAAAAATCAGGTTTGATTAGTGCGTATAGAGGTTTAACCCTTTCTGCGTAGTTTAGAATGTAAGTTCTTCCAAAATTTAGGAAACCCAGGATGGATTGTAAATTTTTCAGCGTTTTAGGAGGTTGGAGCAGCGCACATCTTTCTAAAAAGTTGGCTGCCAAGCTCTTGCCTTCACTTGAAAGCTCATATCCTAGAAAAAGGACATTGAGATGGGCAATTCTGGACTTTTTAAAGTTGAACTTATAGCCCTCAGAGGCGAAGCCCAGTATAATGGTGCCCACCCTGTTCAAGTGTTTGTCCAGGTCATCGTCTGTCAGATAGATGTCATCGACATATGACAATGCCTCATTATCATAAATTTATAGTAACTCCGTTACTCTCGCTGAATATAACCCCGGGCTGTTCTTGAACCCTTGTGGGAGTCGACAAAATTGACGCTGGGTCCCCATTATTGAGAAATCTGTAAAGTACCTGCTTCCAGGTGCTATGTTTTGACAAAAGAAACCATTTGAGATATCCAATGTGGTTTTGTATTTTTTACGCACAATGTTATTCATTAATGCTGTACTATGTGCATTTTGCACTGCAAATGTTTTAGAACAAGTGTTTAAGTGTCTGTAATCCAAAACTAGATGATAGGTATTGTCTGGTTTGGAGACAGGAAACAAAGGATTGTTCATTGAAGAGGTGCATGTTTCAATCACCCCTTGGTATTCAAGTTGATCTAAGATCTCCCTGACCTGTTTTTTAGCTTCTTGCTTTATTGGATACTGCCTTTGTGCAGTAGGTTCATTTTTCAGATGTATTTTATGGTGAGGTGAGTCCTCATCCCATCCTACATGATTTTTGTATAATGCTGGGGCCTGGGCAACTGCCCATTTCC
The DNA here is from genome assembly GCA_963921515.1 of Calotriton arnoldi. NCBI lineage: Eukaryota > Metazoa > Chordata > Amphibia > Caudata > Salamandridae > Calotriton > Calotriton arnoldi. The sequence continues at coordinate 1,129,310 of CAWUFW010002736.1, read as the reverse complement.
TGGCATAAGTATATTTTAGATGAATTGGAATATGGTTAGAGAAGGCAGGCATAATAATGTCCTCGCCATGTGGGCACTCCCTGACAAATTGTGGTGGCCAGTCTTTTTCTGCTAGAAGTATGTCATAGTCCCTTGAAAGTTTTCCCCAAAAAATTGCTTTCACCTGTCTAGGTATGTCTCCCTCCATCCGGAGTGTTATTTCATATAACTGTTGTGGAGTACTAACCCTGGTGTCTACAGTCTCAACTGTAATGTACTCATTCAAGTCCACTATCTCCAGAAGTTCCTTCAGGTTCTGGCGAGCTATTGTGACTTCTGCCGCACTGTCCAGCATTGTCTGAGCCCATTCTCCGTTCTTGAGTTGTGTTCTCAGTATCCTCGGCATGTCTGACCTTCAGACCTGCTACCTTCTTCTTTGAGAATTGAGGTTTTGATTTGGTTTTCGGAACGTGTGTCGTCTTTCGATTTCACGCGTTCTTCTCTATGTTCTGACCGTCCTCTTCTTTCCGATGTCTGTGACGAGATCTGAAAGGTACGAGAGGAACTTGTATCAGTATCTTGATACCTGTCAAGCTTTTTCAAATTATCCCTATTCCTGAGGTTATACCTCCTTTCAGAGGGCTCCTTTTGAGGAGACCTACCTGGGGATTGAGAATGTTTCTCTGAATTATTTTTATTAGTTTCCCGCTTCTTTTTAGAAGATGTAGGAGTTTGTTTAATAGAGTCCTTTTCAGGACTTTCAGATAGTTTTGGCTTCACTGGTCTTCCACCCAAACTATCTCTGCCTAATTCTGCATATGATTGTTCTATTATTCTGGGTAGCTCAGTTTGATGTTCTGTAACATCGAATTCCCTTAATCGTTGGCGGATCGCCACTGCTGCTGCCTCCCCTTTAATATTAGATAATATTATTGTTGAGACCTGCTCGAAATTTTTCAGTAATTTCATACCTAAATTCAGAGCAGGCTCTGCCCCGTATTCGTTTTGAATTTGTTTCAGGACATCTGGTATTACTGCAATTGATGGAATACCATGTGTTTTAGTATAGATGGCAGCAAAGACTGAGCCCCAAGTGGTACAGTCTTCCAGTTGTGGTGTGATCCCCATCGGTAAACAGATGGTTAGGATTCTGTGTTTCTCATACGGGCTAGTATTTGGAAATACTGCTTCGATTTGAGTAATTTTTTGAGCTATCCAGAATGGAATTTGCTCACGTTTTGTGGGCATTTTTCCCATGACTGCGTATAGAATCTGTGGTGTAATTTTTAGTGTATTCCCCTGTTGAGGAGTTTGATTTGGAAGTGTCAATGGTGGTTGGACTGTGAAAGTCCGCATGACATATTGGACTAGTTGTCTGTAGATTTTTATTAACTCTTGTAGTTGAGTAAGTAGTTCCTCGTCTGACATTATATCGAGTTCAGGATGAGGAGTGTAGCCGGCTAGGATCGGCCATGTTGCTCCTGGTCTACCTAGTGGACCGAGCCTGGTAATGTTTCTGTGATGTTTTAGGGCGCCTTTAAACCAGAGCTGATGCACCTGGTATGTTAGTGGAATTTCAATATCCTCGAAAGGAATATATTCCTCTGGTGGATCATCTTCTTTGTAGAAGTGAAACAGTCTTGTTACTGAATTTGATTCAGGAAATATTACCCATCAATAGAATAACTCTGTCTGAAAGGATTCGTGTGCCTCTATCACGAAAACTGCTCTACCTCCTCTTGGTGGTAGGCTGTGTTTTATAAGTTTTAGAGTGATGGCTCTTCTTAAGTTTGGATTGATGTCTATGAAACCCTCCTCGGTTTCAATAAAACCTGTGATGTTATAAGCGGTTAAAGCTAGGTGACCCGCAACGTCACTGTTGTCGGAGTCAGGCATTTTGTTGTTTGAAAAATGTAGAACAAGTTTCAAGGAAACAAAAAGATAAGGTGCACAATATTTTGGAACACTGTATCCTTCAACGTTGAACAAACCAAACAACTAATATATAGGGTGCTTCCCTATTTACTTATGGCGGATATTTAGCCCTACCCACTCCGGACGTCTTATGGAGTATGTGAGTAGGGGTCTCTGAGAAAAGCACGAATGAGTTACTCAGTATCTAGCGTTAAATTACTGCCTTACCAAATGTTGGGCGCCATGTAGTGTAGTTCCTATTTCCCTAATAGGCTCTGCGCATTGGAATAATATAACCTATAGGTTTGACATAGGACTAAGGTCGGTATGTCCCTATCGATTATATTAAACTTAATTACCTGTGCCAGCTAGCTCAGAGGCCACTAGAAACTCCTTGAGAACAAGAAGGGAGTAGTTTCTGGCAACCGAAAAACATGACAACTTTGTTTCCGTTTAGAAGCGGAACATGTCTCAGAATCGTGGAAACAATAGATAACAGTTTCACTCATTCAATCGTGCATGCTTAGTTTCTACAGAGTTACACAGAAAGGAAAGACGGGCGTTTCAATAAAAGGGTTTTATTGAACAGTCTTGTTTCTCGTGTAAGAGATATGTGCTGTTATGATCACAAGACAGTATGCAAGATAAATAATGTACAGCGTAAGCAGTAGAAATAAATAATACTGCGCTAGCATTATCTTTTAGCATATATTCACGTACATAAATAACATGAGCTAAGAATGCGAGTACTCATACGATGCATCTCTAAGCTAGTTCTACCCCAATGTACCTAACCTAGTCTAGGTGTAGGGAAAGGTAGAAGTAGGTGGAGTATTCTCTAGTATGGTAGACTAAGAGTATGTTGAGTCTAGTATGCCAAGAGTCCCTCTAGCATCTAGTCAGCTCCATACCTTGAGAATGAGAGAGGTGGGAATCTCCTGCCGGATCTGAAACTCTAACACCCCGCGAAGGGAGTCAGAACACTGGAAGCTGGATTCGTCTGCGTGCAGGAATGACAGCGTCTTCTCAGTGCGTCAGGCCGGGATACGGGCTCCTCTGAAGTCGAGGTCTCCTCTAACTTGCTTGGGCAAGGGAAGGTATATTTATACCTGGTAGGTGTCGTGGAATGTTAGCATTGACGTGAAGTCGGACAGAGGAAGACGTCAGGAATGAACCCTTAAGGTATAACGGTTCATACATAATAGATGAGTTCTTGGAGAAATCAATAGTCCTGTGCTAGGGGAACTCCCGAAGCTTAAGGGTCCTGTTTCTAAGAACTCGTTGTGACGTTAGGGTGGACGGATCTCTGTGACCATGCCTGCATTTGGAGTGCACGGCTAATGCCTAAATAAGGACAGGGATTCTATGCCTATATAAGGACATGATTCAGGAAAACCTATATACGGACTCCTAAAGCGGAATACAACAATATGGTTTCCCAGTCACTATGGAAACAGATAGGAGAACACACTTTGCTAGTGAAACAATCAAACTGATTTGTTAGGCATTGAGCATTCAACCAAAACTTCATTGTGCCTATCGTCCAGAGGCTTCTGGAATAGTCGAGCAGATAAATGGCACAATAAAGAACAGGTTAGGCAAAGTGTGTAAATCCACAGCACTGAATTGGCCTGACGCTTTACCCCTAGTTTTGATGAGTCTCAGAAGCATTCCTGACAAAAAGACAGGATTGAGACCACATGAGATCTTGATGGGAAGAGCAATGAGACAAGCATTTATACCTGCCAACAAATTGATAAATATATCTGATGATCTCATCCTTGACTATTGCAAAGGATTGGCTGATGTAGTACGTTTTGTGTTTCATCAGGTTGGAGCAGACGCGACCACAACACAGCAGACTCAAGCGCATGACCTGAGCCTGGTGAGTGGGTTCACGTGAAAAGGCATAGAAGAAAAACTTGCCTAGAGCAGTAAAGTGTGCTGGCTTACCAAATTGGATCCATGCCAGTCACACTCAGCGAGTCCCAAGTCAACTTGAACCACGAGTAGAGCGGCATCTGGAGATCTCAAGTCAGAGCTCTGAATCAGAGGCTGAAGTACAAGAAATTGGTGAGGCTAGAGCAATAGACTCTGAAACTGGTGAACATAAACCAAAGGACTCTAAAGAGCAGTTTGATGAGGAATTGCTTAGCACAAGTCAAGTAAAGTGGGCACCAGCTACTGGGACTGAAGAAACTGCTGTTGAACAAGAAGAAAGACAAATCTTCGATGGAGAGGGAAAGGATAGAAAGGAGATAGGTGAAAGAAATACAGAAGAAGAAAAAGAAAAAGAAGAAGAAAGCAAACTCAAAGTAAGTGCAAAGAAACTAAGGTACGAATTGAACAAAGAAGAAGAAGAAGTTCAACCAAAAAGGGCAAAGAAAGAAGACCATTGGCCAAGCGGAGTTAAAAGACTAAAATACAGGGTGGTGAAGGGAAGACCCGAGAATAGGCCAGAACAGATAAACGAAGTTCCAGGTGAGATAGAACAGGGAGAGTCGGATGACGAATCAGTGCTGCGACCAAAGAGAGTGAGAAAACCAAACAAAAAGTTCAAGTCACCTGACTGGATTTACATAGTGTTGGAGGAGATTGAAGAAGATTTAAACAAGGAAAGAAACAGCACTGACAACGAGCAAGAAGAAAAGAGTGACCTAAATCCACCTTAAGAGACTGTAAACAAATTAAGGTGTCACATTAACAACTGAAGAAAATTTTCTGAAGGTCCAGAAGACGTCCTGGAAAATTGGATTAGTTAAAATAAAAGAAGGGGTAAAGAAGAAAGCTTTTGAAGTGTGGGATCACACTACATTTTAATTTTTAATTTTTGTAGAATATATTTGAAATAGGTTTAGAAAATCCATTAGAACTTTATAAAAATTAATATTACTATGGCAGATACACAAGTAACAAAACCTAGATGTAGTTTTATGCGTAGGTGCTATAAAGCTTGTTTGTGTCTATTTTGTATTCTGATAGTATTCTGGATAATATTAACAATTATAATACCTTTGCATCTGATAAAGGAAGATACACCTCGTCCTAACAATTTGACAGGTCCAGGGTAGACACTGACTTTAAGCAAACTCCTATTACTCACTTGAATCAAATCAATGCTAGTAGTTGGCATCACGATAGATCAGTTACTAATTTTTCCCTGAATGTTTTCACTAAATTACTCTACGAGTATGTGGAAACAATGTATGTGAGTGACTGTTATGTGTGTATACAGTTACCTTTGTCTGTTTCAGAAGGTGTAACCTACCATCACCTTACTTTGCATTATGGTGTGACCTGTAGTGTCTTATCAAGTTTGTTGTATAGAACAGGTAAACTAGATTATTATTATTCCAATGTAGATACAATGTTTTCTAAAGTCCCTGTAATACCCGAGTTGAATAAGATTGCACATGCAAATGTCATGGGAGATTTTTTCCAGACAACCAAGCCTTTAGATATAGAATACGCTAATAAAAATAATTTAACATGTAAATTGAAAAAGGAAGAGAAAATCTTTTTGGAGATGGTGGAAGAGAGAAGGGCTAAGTTTCAGAGAAAAGCTGTTGAAGAGAAATTACAGAGACCACCTTGGGTTTTCAGAGAAGGCAACTATGACAAAGGCGAGACTTATGCTGCAATGGCCCTGGATTGGTCGCAGAAGGGAAAATTATGCTTACGTAGGGAAAAGACTAACTACAACAATTATAGAAAAGGTTATACCTCTGATCTAGAACAATGTTAAAAGTATCCCTAAAGTGTCGAATTTTGGTTGGCGCCTCCGTCTAGAAGAAACTGGCTTAGCCCGATCCAGAAACACTTGAGACTTGGAGACAGTATCTTAGGCATCTCATTAGCATTTGCAAATTATGCACCTGTACAAAAGCTCAATAGTGGTGTTGCAAAATCCTTCACAGTAAAAGGGAAATTCTGGGAGCCAACAAGTAAGAGAAGAGACTGGCTGACCCTCATCGAAAAGACCTACTGCACTAGAGACTCTGGAACGTGTATCTCAAACATTTCATAGTAGCTGCAAATTACGGGTGTATTTTTAGGTCTGGTATTAGCCCAGTCCTGGTGTTTACTAACAAAACAAAATACACACAGACACTCATGCACACAAAAAAAAAAGCTTTGGGCCACTGGTCTTAACCTATTCATCTGTTCATTTATTCACATTTTGCTTCCACCCACCACAGTATAGAGTAGGAGACAGTGGGTATGCCCACCTCTGTCATTAGCACTACTCACTGTGGGGTGAGGGGATTTTTGGTTGTGCGCATCCACCTAAGGTTAGTCCCATTCAGTACCAGGGTTGGTTTTATTTGTTTGTATGTGTTTTTTTGGTGCCATTGAGCTGCCTGTCTATCTTTCCTGGGAATATTTATTTCAAGGCAACATTTTCAAAAACAGATTCGTTAAAATAGCGATACATTTATTTAAAGGGATAAAAGGTAGCATTGCGTGCCTGAATGAAAAAAATAAACATGGTACGGTACCTCGCATTCAAGATGAGGTATTTGTCCGCTGCTGTCATTAGATTTACTTCAAAAATTCATACGTCAAATAATTAGGTCTGGCGTTAACAAAGACCTTAAATATTAAAAAACCTTATAAAATACATACATACATGATAAATAACGAGATTCCTTCCACCAAACTAAATACTGCCCATGTAATATGTTTAGCACCACTTGTGGTCTAAGCTATTAAAGGAAAGGTTTTTGGTTCGATCCCAGCCAGGACCTTTTTGTTATACACAATATCTAAAAATATTGGCAATAAAGTACAATTTTCACCAGTACAACTGTATTCTGACGTGACTGGTGCCGTTTCGGACCAGAAATACTTCATCTACTATTTTCTATACGTTCACTTGGTCAAATTAAACCCTACTTATTGTATACAATACAATACTTATTGGTGCTCTAAGGAACATATCGTAATCGAATGCTCACACAGCCTTTATTATACGTCACGAGCATGTTGCTGCACACACACCACCTTTGGTTTTACATTCAGTGCGGCTGAAACATAACCGTTCTCTCCCTGCCGATCTTCACTTGCAATATTTATTTTAAGATAAAAAATTTCGGAAGAAAGGCTTTGTCTTCTTCATACGTAGGATAAAAAACACATCACAGCACGCCTTGCGTTCCAGGTGATGTGTCGGTCTCTTCAGTTAGTATACAAAGCAGTAATGTAATTCCTTACTACTATATATGAATACACAGGAATCTTTAGTAGCTTTTATGGTGTAAGTGGTTGGGATGGGCAGCTTATAACTGGAACTTGTGTTTGAGCACAACCGGGGAGCTTTTTCCCAAAATAGTGAACAACACCTGTTCAAAAACAGATTGGTGCAAAAAAGGAAAATTGTATTTACTTTGATGAGAGGCTGACTACTCGCACAGGTGCAACAATAAACATCACAACAGTAGTCTATGTACACCGCTTTCCCCTAATTTATTCCAAATGTTCATACATGGCTAATATGTAAGTAATGAATTTATTGTACAGTTGATAAAAACCTTTACAAACGAGCATCTCTTAATAAAATTGAGAGAGAAAAACAAACTTCAATTTAAAAGGCTGAAAGCCACCGTTAAAAACACTGTAGAAATAGCAAGAAAAAAAGAGGAGAGGCAAGAGAGGGAGCCCCCGAGCCTTGCTGGGCCCAAGTCCAAGTGTTGATTTTTGCAAACGGGGATTTAGCAGCAATACAAATATTAAAATGTCCTCCCAGGACATAGTCTAAATTAAAAAAATGTGAGGCCGTTAAAAGTAGACGAAAGTGCGTAGTGCAGCATCGACCTTTATGACTCAGAGGAAGGTGGCAGAGGTTATCCCGTTGATATGTTCCTTCAAGGATTGACTTTGCAAGGGTACTTGGTAGTTGATGTAATAAGGGTGCTGTCTGGATCTTTCATGTGGGGCATCAGGGAGCCGGTTCCAGCCCCGCTCCATTGCCACCACGCAAGTGATCCGATTGTTTCTTAATGCGGAGTTCAGCGGCATTTAAGAATTTTACCAGGCGACAACTTAGTTGAGTATCTTCGCCAGAGAAACTCACTAGCACTGCTTGCCTACAGGTCCGTATTTGTTTCTTGTTGAAGAGTGGCCTAAGGAGGGATCGGCGCTCCTGTATTAGTTAGTGATGATATGCACTATGTCCTCCTCTCCTTCCCCACAAAGACGGCAGCTTGCTGGCTTCGGGGTGCGTAGCCACGGCGGCAAGTGATGTGCAGATGGCAATAGGCCCAGCCGAAATCTCAGAAACTTTTCTTTTGAGGTTTTAGAGAAGTTGGTTTGGAGGTATGCCTGCGGGGTTGCTTTGCTGTATGACTGTATAGTGAGCCAGCCGTGGGCACGTTCAGACAGGACGGCTTTGTCTTGAATGATGGATTCTTTTTTGACGATCTTATTTACTATTTTTTTGAAACTCGTTAGAGCCCCCGATGATTCCCAAAGTTGCCGTAGCCCCAGTTGGTCCAGTGTAGTGTCCAAGTAGTGTCTGGCTGGGCAGGACTCTGAGACTTGTAGTTCCTTCCACAGGTAGGTGTTTAGTGTTTCGGGCTGCCCTATTTTGATTTTGTACCAATTTTTAATGAAAGCTCCTTTACGGGCCAGCTCTTGTCTCTGTAGCCCGAATTCGAGCCTCATTTGTGTGGGAGATGTATATCCTGGCAACCCGCAGATCATTCTCAAAGCTCTTGCTATGGTGCCGTTCAGCATTTCAGCATCTCTCCCTCTCATGGCTTCACTTCCATAAGTGATTGATGGAATTAATTTTGCCTGTATCACCCTGATTAGTGGGAGAAAGCTTGGTCCAGAGGTCTTGTTTTTTAGGTTTCTTAATGCCACTGCTGTCGTTAATCCCCTCTTTTTTATTGCCTCGCATTGAGCTGTGTAGTTACCTCTGTTGTCTATGATGACTCCCAGGTATTTATAGTCTTGTACTGCTTCCAGCTTGTGTTTTGCCAGGAACCAGTTATGCTTTGTTTTTGTCTTCCGGAAGTTTACACACATGACTTTTGTCTTTTCTAGATTAATACTTAGTCTGTTGGTCTCCGAATACTGGGATGTGATGTCTAGCAGGCGTTGTAAACCTATGGGTGTCCGGCTGATAAGCACCAGGTCATCTGCGTATAGAAGGTTGGATAACTGGCGACCTCCTAGCTTGGGGGCGTGTGAATTACATTCATTAAGTAGGACTGATAGCTTGGCCATGAAAAGATTAAAGAGTGTTGGGGCAAGCACACAGCCTTGTTTTAATCCTGAAGTTGTATGAATCTTTTTCGTTAAGTAGTCTCCTGCCCCCAGCTTTACTTGCACCCAGGTGTTACTATGCAGGAGAGTTATTTGTTTTAATAGCAGTGGTGGAATACTCAGGCTTTTTAGTTTTTGCCACAAAATGTTTCTATTTATATGGTCAAACGACGAGCTGTAGTCGATGAAGCACAGGTACAGGGGCTGTTTTATTACAAGAGCAGCATCTATCATTAGTGAGAGGGCTGAAATGTTAGTAGCAGTGCCCATATTCTTACAAAAACCTGTCTGGTTGCATGGTATTGCTGCGATTGATTTCTGTGGCCCATGACGTTAATTCTTGAAGAAGTAGTCCTGCATAGTATTTGGCTTCATTATCCAGTAAAGCTACTAACCGATAGCTTTTCGGATCATTTCTATTACCATTATTTTTGTAGATGGGTGAAATGATCGATCCCCTCCAAGATGATGGTACTTTCGATGTTTGTAGAACTGATTCGAAGGTTGGTTTTAGGACTGAAGCCCAGAATTCTGGATCTTGTTTGAATAGAATGGGTGGGATCCCGTTTGGACCGGGAGCGCCCTCGCGCCTGCCCTTGAGGATTCTTTTACAGATTTGTTTGTTCTTGATTATGAGGTCCTGTTCCGGTGTTACTTGGTAGTTCGACTGGGATGCTTGTGTTTCCAGGGTGGGCGAGAAGTTAGTTGTGCAGGTTCGGGGATCCTCCTCTTTGTTAAAATGTGATTCAAGGAAGGTTGTCCATGCCTCTTCTGTAACATGCGAGTCGATGCCCTGGCTCCGAGGGTTGGACAGAGCGTTAATCTTCTGCCAGAATTGCGCGCTGTTATTTTTGATGTCGTGCAGGAGTTTGGCCCAGAGAGACTCATCAGCTTCTTTTCTGAGGCGCCAAGTTAAATTCCTGCGGGTGGCTTTTAACTGCCTCAGTTCTAGCAGTGCCATAGGGTCTTTCTTCAGCCTCCGTAGTGTGTGGTTTATCGATGCTTTTAGCTTTTTTAATTTGGCGTTATTCCTAAAATTGTCGTATGAGTATTGGTTTTGCGGATGAGCCGATCTCCTTTTTTGCGAGCGTCCGCTTGTGTCTTCATAACTATTACGTAGGGTTTTTACAAACGCCTCCCAGCTTCCTATTCTGTCTGGATTGGCTACTTGCACTTCTCCAGGGAACAAAGACCTTCTGGATCGTTTATTCTGCATTTCACTCTTTTCTCGTTGTTGGTAAATTCGGGGCAGTGTGTGTTCGCTGGGGGCAATTTGCATGTTAACGGTGCTTTTACCGTGATCTCCTGGGGGAGGTGATCGCTAAAATCTAAACTTCCGATGCGGTAGTCCTTTACTTTTGAGAACATGCAGCGAGAACAGAATGTGTAGTCTAGTGTGGTACTTGCTACTGCATTGTGAAATGTTGCTGTCTGTGGGCGATCACCTGGAAATCTTCCGTTTAATGCGCGAAAGCCCAGCTGCTCTAAAAACAGCAAAAGCTTTTGAGAGGTTTTTGTTGATCTTCCATCTGTGTTGTTATTTTGCGGTATTGCTTCCCATGCGAATGGATCCTCTTCTGGATGAATGACCTCGGCTCTGTTGTTGAGCATGTTTAGATTAAAATCCCCTGTGATGATGCAGCTGTATGCTTTTTCCTCCGTTAGCATTTTCACTAGTTCTTCCTTCAGTTGTTGACTGCCTTTGGTTTTATCGCGTGGGTGCAGGTAGAGGTTTAAAAGTATTATATATTCTTTGTTTGTTGTCCCCCGTACGGTGATTCGGACTGCTTGCATAGCATTGGGGGGTGCTAAGTTATATGGAATTAGGTCCACAGCATAAATGCTCTTTATAGAGCTATAAGTAGCAAGGCCTCCCTTATTGTGGCCGAATTTGCCACTTCTTGTTGCAGGTAAATAGAGCAGGTTGAACCCGTGCACTGCTGTTGGTAGTTTGCACCATGTGTCTTGGAGCGTGATGATGTCAAATTCCTTTAGATATGATTGCAGTTCCGGATCCAGAGTCTTGTCCCCCAGGCCATTGATATTCCAGGAACAAATTTTCACTGAGTTTTTAGCTTCGTTTACGTTGAGCTTAGTATGTCACGGTCTTCGAGGTTTGATGTTTATTGTCCTGGATAACCATCTCCACTCTTGTGTGGCTGTGCTTCTGGTTGAGCTTGTCCTGTGTTCATTGTGTTCTCTGGTTTCTCTGTGCTCAAGACTTTTGCTACGAGCTCCTCGCAGTAATGAGAATGATGTGCCTGGTTGTGCCAACCCAGGATGTTCTATGCTCTCCCGGTCGGTCAATTAGGGGTCTGGGTATCGTGGTTTGGTAAACAGCCGTAATTTGATACCCCAGGAATTGAGTTTGGTTTGTTCCTTTAAGATTCTCTCAGCTAGGTCTGGTGTAGCCCAGACTGTTTTCGTTGCTTCTAAACCTGGTCGATCTGGTAACTCTATGAATTCGACTGACTCAAGGTCGGTTGTTTTTATGTTCATTAAGCTGTTAGTAGACCTTAGTAGTCGTAGGATGTTGCCCCTGTTTAAATTATCGACCCGTACCTTCGATATATACTCTGGGTAAAACACAATTGTTGTTATTGTACCAGGAAGCACTTTTTGTTCGTCTGAACAGCTCTGTATTGCCGTTAAGGCTTCTAATGGCGTGGTTGGCCCGCACAACAATCTTACAGGGCCAGAAAGCCAGCTTTCACTTGACAAGTCTGTCTCTATGCTTGGGCTTGTTGTAGTAATCATCTCCCCTTTCGTGCGTCCTCTGCCCCGTTTAGCTGTTTGTTTGTCTGCTGGTTCTTTAGGTTCTTTTATTATTGTTGTTACTGTGCCTTGTGCACTCTTGTCAAGTGCCCAGTCAATTTCCGATCGTGAGTTTATTGTCATGCGTTTTTCACCTGTTATGCGCCCTCTTCTATTCCCCGGTTTGTCCTCGGGGCTGTCACTTGTAGGACTGTTGGGGGGTATGCACTCTTTCTTTCCTGTTGCCTCTTCCTGAGTTAGCCTCTCTTTTATGTCCCGGCCCGGGTCCATCGCTTCTCCCTCCCTAGTTGGGGTGTCTCGTCGATCGTCCGTTGGTGCTCGTTGATCATCCATTGGCACTCGTCGATCGTCCATTGGCACTTTCCCGGGGCTATGGATCGTTCCCCTGCTGAATGATAAAGCCTGTTTTGGCTTTTGGTTTCGCCCCTTCCTCCTTTGTTTTCTCCGCTGTTTGGAGGTTTGTGCACCTTCATTGGGTGCAGGTTTTTGAGGAGACATGCTTATACATGAGATGTTACTCGTCGGCTGCACTATTGTTCTTTGGCTCGATGAGGTGTTGTCTGTACCTAATATTGGTAGGTCCTTGGCCTCCCGGGGCTGCCTTGCTTCTGGTGTCTCTGCGGCAGAGTACTGGGCCTGAGTTTGGATTCTTAAACTTATATTAGATTGCTCACCGCTACTCGTATGCGCAGATCCGTTGGCTGGTTTGTCTGTCACTGCCTTTCTTATGTCAGCGAGCAGATTGTCCATTGCTGATGGTAGTGTCGCCAGCTTGTCCACAATTGTTATGCAGGGGCAGCCGGCCTGAATAAGTTGTGTTTCTGACTGAGCCCTCTTGATCAGGTGATTGAGATCCGCCAACTTGTCGTCTATATTAGCGACAAAGATAGAGAGTGAATTGAGGACTGATAATTGAAGATCCATCTTGTCTGATTGGTATTGTATTGCGTTTACGGACATTTGCATTGTGTAGCAGTGTGGACCAGATGTCTTCTCTGTCTTGATATTTGTCCTTTTCGGAATTGGGTTTTGGAGAGCTGTTGTTTCGTTCTTGTGGCTCCCCTGTAGGAGCTGTGGAGTATGAGGCTACCAACTCCTCCCATTCCTCAGGTGTGAGATATGATGACTCTGGTTCTATGACTTGAGCCAATGGTGTTGGTGCCCATTGCAACTTTCTATTAGGTTGGGCTAAGGCAGTGTCATGTCCAGGTTGTGCTTGTAGTTGTTGTTGTCCAAGGGTTGGTTGGGCAAACCATTCTTGCGCTGACAGCTGAAGGGTGGATTGTGCTTTTCCTGCTTCGATTTTGGTTATCGTACTATGGGAGTCTTTACTGCCCACCTTGTCCACATAGGCCGCAGACGCCACAGTGGCCTCCTTGGGCTCTGTCAGCTCATGCTCAAACCTGGCTGAGAGGTTAAAGTGCTCTTCTGAATTTGGTTCGGCTTTAACCTCTGACAGAGTTTTGTGTCGGTGCAAGAGTCCTGGCCGAGCTACGCGTGCGTTTGGGGCGGTGTTATATATGTTGGGGGGATGCCCGGGTGATACCAGTGATTTCAGTTCCTCCCCCTCTTCCCACAATCGGAGTGGTGGCGTTTTGTCTGAGGATCCTTCCTTGGTATGCATAAGAGGGATATAGTTGATAGTACTTTCCCTTCCTACTTTTCCTTCCTCATTGGTTGCCACTGTATGGCTCTTGGCCTGCCCAAGTACATCGTTATCGCACCCCTCTGATGTGACAATATTTTTGGGCAAATCCGACTCAGGGTGGCCCCCGGAGTCTAGTCTTGGATGTCCGCTTGCCTCAATTCCTTTGATCTTCGCCTCTTTGCTTGCACCTGTTGGACTTGCTGCGTGGCTTTTGCCGGTAGCTGTTATCTCACTGCAGTCTTGCTTCTGATGTGCCATCTGGTGTGCTTTAATTGGTTGGAGTGGAGCGGGAAGGTTAGTCACTTTATTGCTGCTTAGACAGTGCTGGCCCGTCGTCCTTTATGAAGGAACATTTTGTATATATTTTAGGTTGGTGACTTGATTTGGGCAAGGCTGGCACAGTACTTGCGCCGCTCACCATGGTGTCTGTCAGGGGCTGCGGGCTGGTGATAAGCGGTGAGATTAGGTGGACGTCTTCCTCATTTATCCTCGCCTGGTCATCACTTCCTTTCATGAGTGCCTTCCTGGATGCCCTCCGTGTTCTTTTAGCAGGGTTTGCTATCGTCTGCTGCCTTGCCTTCCCTGACCGCATTGTTTTAGCTGTCTTTGCTTAGCTTAGCTATTAAACTGCTGTTGTAAGTTTTGAGTTTGAGTTTTCATAAAATTGTTAGCAGTGCCCCCACTTCCAGCGTATCCTCTTCTTATCCCCTTCTCCTCTTATCTCCTTGACTCCGTTTTCACTCCTTGCTCCTTTGATCCTGTGATCCTGTACTCCCTTGTTGAGCGTACACCTTGCGTCCTAGCAGTTCTATTTCCTTAAAAGTTATATTGGTCTTGGTGACTGCCACTTGGAAACAGCGGTGGCAGTGGAGGTGCACACCGCGTATTTGGAGCTTGCTGGTCGAAGGCTGGAGCTTCAGAGTCTTTTTAGCCTATAAGGGGGTTTTCCTTTTTCTTTTTTCACAAGATCGCCAGTGACCTATGTCCTGTGCCTCTGCAGGCCTCTCCTTAGTCGAAGGCAGGGGGGAGGCAGGAGGGAAAACCCCTTGACCTCCTGACCTCCCGCCACCTAGTGCAATGGAGAAGCCGCCCTCCGTCTCTGCTGCACCCCCACACCCCTGCAAACCACACCCGGTCCACCACCGGGCCGCCTCCAGGAGGGGGGGGGGGGAGGAAGAGCAAGAGCGGCTGTGCTCCGCGATGGCTCCGCAGTGGCTAAGCAGATTTCACCCCGCAGACTCCCTTAGGCAAACAATGAGGGCTCTGGTTCAGTTCAGGTGGTTGTGGGGGTGAGGCAGTTGCGAGACCGCGGACCTACCGAAATTGGCGTAGCGGGTGGTCTTCCTCTTGGCCCCGACCTCCTCTCGGAGCCGCAACCCGTTGTCACCGCTCACCGCACTTGCCGTCGCGCTCGCCGCCGGAGCTCCGCTCTGCAACGCTCCGCTCTGCAACTGCCAGGCACATCAGACTCTCTCAATCGCTACCAGAAACACAACGAGAGAGCGGTGATTCGAAGGGAGGAGGCTAGGGGAATACGGAAAGTGCCTATTCTGCCTCCAGTAGGCATGCATGTCCACTACAATGGCTAATATGTAGGCTTTTAATTAACTACATATTAACAGAAGCCCTTGTTCCACAGTGTCGGTGGCATAACACCCAGCTGTTATTTGCAAGGTCTGTTGTTCTAGCGCAGCCAGGACAGATAGTGGTAATACATTACATCTTAAGCCACATCACACTGGATTCTGTCTGGTGAGACTATGGGTGCTTTCCACGCTCGACCTAGTTTTCTTTATTGTAGCTTTTCTCTCTTTGTAAAAAAAGACCCTACTTACTGCAGTTGCACTACACACATCTGTTTTAAAAGTAGGTGCTGCACTTCTTGTGACTCTCTCCAGCGTGATACAATGGACCTTCCGGAGCACAGGTGCAAGAGACTTGGTTGGAAGTGAAATCAGAGCTGGTCTGTCTGACAACCTTACCCTCAAAATACCATTGGAATTAGAACCTAAATACAGCTTGGAAAGCACCTAATTTCAGCCCTATATTGCAGCTATTCCTACAAGAACCTGCACACAAAGCACTTTGCTTCAATTCCTACATGTGACTGCATCTCATTCCAGCCCTGCAGCACCTCCTTCTGTTCCTTTCTGGGGCTCTCACAGCAAGCTTACTTCCAGCCATATACAACCTATTGCTTTTTCAGACTTTACTCTAGCAGTAACCCTCTATCCTGCACTACAGTACCCTCGCCATCACCACTATCACCACCACAATACACAATATAATTATCACCACAAAAATACACCACCTCTACCAGCACCACAACTATCATCATCAACACTATAATCTCCACTAACAGTTCCATCCTCACCACTTTCATTATCACCACTCCCACCTTTATAACCATCACTGCAACCTCTACAACCACTAACACAGCTACTCTGTCCACCATCACCACCACCTGCACTACTACCATCACTGACAATACTACCAGCATCACTAGTATGACCACTGCTATCACTATTAACACTACGGCCATCATTATCACTACCACCACCACAATGTTTTCATGTGCTTGGGTGCATAAAAGCATTGCACTTTGACACAAAAAAACAAGAACTATATGCTTTGCCAATGCTTTTTTTGGTTTGTTTTTTTACATAAAGAGTAAGTTTTACATATATAATGGAGTACAAACAATTAAAATATTGATGGGGAAGTTTTCATTTCAAACGTGGCTGAGAAAAATGACAAGGTTTGTGCAGGATCTATGGTATGCTCTTTAATACCTGACAATTTGTGCTTAATAGTATTACCCTTTGAGTCTCTGAATCCATTCAGGTGCCAGTAGTGTAAGTTTTCATTAAAAGATTGATCACAATAATACAAATCACACAGAGAGGGAAATTCAGGATCCATATTTTCAGGTGCCAGAATCAATGCTTTTAGTTCATCCAGTTGTGCAGTACAAATCCCTAGGGACTGCGTAAACATTTTTTGAGGATGGAAGTTTCCATCCAACATGACACATGTAAGCGGCGGCGTAAGCCTCTGAGTATTGGTGTTTGATGCCTATAGCGGGCTGTGCTGAACCATGAGTGTATATGGTGTGTTTGTATTGATCAAGAAGCAAAATGTTACTGGGCATGGGGTATTCATGTTCAATTTGGGGAAATTCTTGAGTTTGTAAGGTGGGGTCATAAACCTATTCTACGTCAGTATCCATCAGGGAAGTGGCCCATTGTATCCATCTAGGATGTAAGGTTTTCACGTTAGAACACTCGCCTTTGTAACAGCCTCTAAGGCTGGGATGGTGGTAACAACAATTAGCTTCCTTTGAGTCAGTGGTCTTTCCTTGATGACAGTCTGGCACTTTTTTGGTTTCACATACCTCCTGGTCTGGGCTCTGACCACAACCCCTCTCTCATCATCTGTCTGATGAGTCCTGAAAGGAGCGAGAAAGACATGTATCAGTATATTGATACCTATTAGGCTGTTTAATAATATCACTGTTACATAAATTGTAATGTTTATCAGAGGACTCTGGTTGCAGAGATCCACCTCATGATTTACTTTTATCTTTATTTTTTTGTTGGTCCAAATGTTCTTTTGAAAACTCTGGTACTTGTTTGGTATTGTCCTTCTCAGAACTACCTTTAAGCAGTGGCGTATTTGGTCTGCCCCCCAAATTATCTCAACCTATAGATGTATATATTTTAGTAGCTTGCACCCCTGGTCTGCTATTGCAACCTGTGTGAGATGCTGGCATATTGCCAATGCTGCTGCTTCCCCTTAAATGTCGACTAAAATTATTGAGGATACTGTAGCAAAACTGGCAACTAATTTCATCCCCAAATCCAAGGCAGGGGCCGCACTGTATTTATTTTGAATTTGCTTTAGTACTTCCGGTAAAACCGCAAGTGATGGTCTACCATGTGTTATGGTACACGCTTCTACTAGTAGCGGCAGACTACCTAATGAAAAAACTCTGCAGGATACAAATTCTAGCAGCCTAACTTGTACTAAATAAATCAAGACATGATTCAGCCACAGGCACCTTGAAGGAGCTTCATTGGCTACCAGTGAGGGAGAAAATTGTTTTTAAATTGTAGTCTATAAAGCCATCAATGGACTCGAACCTGTACTATTATAAAGGAAATTCAGCCCTTATAAACCTTCGAGGTGTTTGCGGTCCATAACGGCTAAGCTGGTATGCGTGCCAAGATTCAGGAGGAAGAGCCTTTCAGGTTAAGGCAGCTCAGTTATGGAACAATCTGCCTGCCCCTCATAGAACCAAGGGAAACCTGCTCAGTTTTAGGAAGAACTTAAAAACTTGGCTCTTCCCAAATTAGTATAATAAAGGATACTAAGGCTAGCTGTTGCAAACGTAGGAGTATTTGTTTGTGTTCAAGCTGTACGATAGTGCCTTGATACCTATAAGGTGAATGCTGCGCTTTACAAATTTATGGTAATAATATTATAATAATAATGGTATATATTGCAGCAAAAACTGTACCCAAAGTGGCACACAGTCATAAATGGTGGGAACCATTCCAAGTGGCAAGCCCATTGAGCGAATTCTATGTTTATGATGGGGTCCCGTGTGAGTTAACACTGCTTCAAGCTGGTTTGTTTTTTGTGCAATCCAGAACGGAATTTCCTCCAGTCTAGTGGGAACCTTCCCCATAATAGCATTTAATAGTTACAAGACTAATTACAGGCACAGCTAACTGTGGCTGGACATCTTGAACAGTCCTTGCTAGAACAGTTGTTATTGTACGCATAACAAAGTGCATGAAGTGTCTATATAGCCTAACCTGACCATTATAGAGAGTACGTAGATCACCCAAATTAAGAGGTCCTAAATTTGGATATGGTGTATAGCCAGCTAATGCTGGCCATGTAGCCTAGTCATTACTGAGGTGACCCAGTCATAAGTTGTTTAATGTATGTGGTAGGGCACCCTGGAACCAGTTTTGATGTTCCTGATATGTTAATGGTATTTCTAAATTGTTATAGGGTTTGTATTGACCTGGTATAGGAGCTTCATCACAATAGTGAAATGTTTGTGTATTAACATTTATTGCTGGGAAAGTGACCCATGAGTAGAATACTTCAGTTCTATAAGCATCGTGGGCCTCAACCAAGAAGGTAACATCTCCAGCCCCATTTTGTAACCCATGTAATGTTAAATGTGCTGTAGCAGCAGGTCTGCCAGTATGTTATGTTATGTTATTTGCTTTTGTAGCGCGCACAGCTACTCCGAAGAGTATCCCGGCGCGATCAGGAAAGAGTCGTGAGTCTTTAAAAACTGAAGCTAAAAGAGAAAGGTTTTCAACTTTCTCTTAAAGTCCACAGAATCGTGAATACAGCGTAAAGCTAGCGGAAGGGCATTCCAAGCCCGCGCAGCCTGCAGGGCAAGGGAACTCCCTCCCAGCCTCTGGCGGGTGAACCGTGGGGTCCGGGCCAAAAGTTGTGAGGAAGACGGCAATTGACGATCCGGGACATAGAAGGAAAACCTCTTCTGTAAATAAATAGGCCCACGGCCATAGAGGGCACTGTGAGCGATGGTGAGAATTTTAAAATTGACCCGCGCCTCAATAGGAAGCCAGTGCAATGTTCGCAGGTGGGAACGCACGCTGCTTCTGCTGGAGAGATCCAGCAGAAGCCTGGCGGCCGAATTTTGCACGACTTGAAGCTTATTCAGAAGATAGCCTGGAGTACCAACGTACAGCGCATTGGCGTAGTCTAGGCGACAGAGGATCAAAGCACGGACCACCGTTTCCTTCGCAGATCTAGGAAGGAGAGGAAGGAACTTTCTCAGCATTTTCAGCGTTGGGAAGCAGGTGCCTGCCAGCCTCTTGAACTGGGTGGAGAATAGTAGGTTGTCCTCGAACCACACCCCCAGATTCTTAGCAGAGTTGCCCTTTGAGGTAGGTAGTGGAAATCCAGATGGCCACAGCACCTCTCTAAAGTTATCCGGGAATTTGCCGTACAGAAGAATCTCTGTTTTTTCCTTGTTGCACTTAAGCTGCGCCGCAGCGAGCCAGTGAAACACTGAGGACAAACAATGTTGGACAGAAGAGACCGAGGCATCTTCCCTACCCCAAGTGAACAGGAGTTGGGTGTCGTCCGCATAGTCCATCACCCTGGCCCCTAACCCCTCTGCCAAATGGATCAGAGGGGTGACATAGATGTTAAAAAGGAGTGGGCTAAGGGATGACCCCTGTGGAACACCCGTAGTTCACTGGAAGAGGAGCTGATGAGAACGGCGGCAGCCAGATCTGCTGCGTCCTGCCCTCCAGGAAGGATCTGAGCCAACCCCAGGCGGTGCCAGAAATGCTGATCGCAGAGAGCCGAGCAAGAAGCAGGGCGTGGGGCACCGTGTCGAATGCCGCCGAGAGGTCCAGCATAATCAATGCTGCCCTCCCGCCGGCATCCAGACACTCCCAAATCGCCTCGGAGACCTCGACTAACGCAAACTCCGTGCTGTAAGATGCACGAAACCCTGACTGGGCCGGGTGCAATAAGCCGGCGCCCTCGACAAACTCGGTGAGTTGCCTAGTCACAACCTTCTCACACACCTTAGTCCGACTGGGCAAAAGGGAAATAGGACGATAATTACCAAGAATCGAAGGATCCAGTGAGGGCTTTTTCAGCAGAGGGAGAATTTTCGCCTGCTTCCATCCCTCCGGGACAAGGGCTTCCCGGAGAGACGTATTGACGATCATATTAACCTCCGGGTTAATGATCTCAGCAGCCGACGCCAGCAATCTGGCCCCGCAGGGGTCGGAAGGCGAACCTGATTTCAGACCTCTGAGAATTTTGAGAGTACAGGTCAGATCCACAGGGGAAAACGCGATCAAAGCATGGGAAGGCTCAGATGACAACAGAGCAGTAGGCACAGAGGCCATAGGGCCGCTTAGGCAAGAAGAGAAAGCCGCCTGAATCTTACAGATCTTATCCCAAAAAAACTTGGAGAGGGCATTACACCAATCCTCTGTGGCTGGCTGGGCGCAAGTCTCAGCTCTGGGCGACAAAAAACTCTGGACTATCGAAAAGATTTCTTTTGAATTGTTTTTTGCTTGATCAATCCAGAAAAATTAGTATTGCCTTTTGGCCAGGGTAATGGCAGCGTAATAACTCTCTTGTTTGATCCTAAGTGCACGCTTCGCCAAAGGACAATAGTTGCCGGAGCGCCACACCCGCTCCAATTTTTTGCACTCATGTTTCAGGGCTTTGAGCTCCGGTGAAAACCAGGGTTTAGAGGGCGATTCTCTGGCAAGCCTGGGTGGACATGAAGAGGCTAGAGCCGCAAGAGAGATCGAAATCCATTTATTAAACCCAGACAACCTCCCCTCAAGATCCTGCGGGAGGGGGAACCGAGCAGCTGCCAAGGAATTGTTGAACCGAAGCGGATCAATTTTTCCAAAAGCCGGGGGGCGATTGTAGCGGCCCGGCCGACTGGCCGGTGAAACCTTCCAAGAGAAGTATGTAAGAAAACGATCAGACCAGGGGACTGGCAGAGGCTCAGCCACCTGCAAGGGAAAATTAGAACAAATAGGATCCAAAATATGGCCTCCTTGATGGGAAGGATGAGAAACCCATTGGGAAAGTTGGGCCAGCTGAAGAGAATCTAGAAAGTCACAAGAGTCTTTAGCATCTCGCTGATCAAGGTGAATGTTCACATCTCCTAAAACCAAGTAATGCGCGAAACGAAGCGCCCGCCCAACGACAGCGTCAGCACAGGATTTGAGAAAGGCATCAGCCAATCCGGGGGGTCGGTAGATAAGGGACCCGCCCAGCGTAAAGTGAGCAGACAAAAGGATACTGAAGTCCAAGACTTCGCAATGGTCCCAAATACTAGTATCTTCCTTGTGAAGAGCCCACTTATCCCTATACAAAATGGCTACTCCACCCCCCCTACCGACTGAACGATCCACTCTAGAGAGCTTATAACCTGCAGGCATGGCCAAAGCGACGATTGGATTAGATGTCACATCCAGCCATGTTTCTGTTATGAACAACAAGTCCAAAGAGTTGTCTAGAACTAGATCGAACACATCAGCGTGATGCTTCTCAAGAGATCTAGCATTGATGAGGGCGGCCCGAATGGTAAAGGGGGCCCCTAAAAAAGAACTAGGCTCCCTAGCTAGGGGATCATAAAGAGACCTAAAGCCACACACTGAACAGACAATATCAGGGTGAAAGGACGAGTCCCAGCTGCAATGTGAGGGGCAGGGAGTAATGCGAAGAGATCTTAAGGACTCGCCAGAAAACTGGAGTGTCTCCCTCACCGCAGAATCCAAACGGGCGGCATGACTGGCCCTGGCCGCGACCGGTACGGGCTTGCCTTAAGCGCGCCTTTGGCGCCATCGGCGCGCCCGCTGCGCGCGCGAACTGTGGCCATTAAGAAGGCTGATGTCAGGAGGGCGTGCAGCGACTAGAGCGCTGACCGGGGAAAGCGCGTGGCCCGAGCACAATGGCCACTGAGATCAAACAGGCCCCCAAAGAGTGCAAACAGGAAATGGAGTCTAACACACTCCGAGTCAAGGTGCAAGGTGCAGAAATAAGCAGCAATTATTAAATCCCCCTCAATAAAAGTAACACTTTGAGCAAGCAGTAAAACGCAGGAATTCACAAGTTAAAAACAGTATTAAAAAACACGACCTTTCCAACGCAGCACTCCCGAACACTGCCCGTTAAGTAGGCTGGTGTCAGGAGGACGTGCAGCGACTAGAGCGCTGACCGAGGAAAGCGCGTGGCCCGAGCACAATGGCCACTGAGATCAAACAGGCCCCCAAAGAGTGCAAACAGGAAATGGAGTCTAACACACTCCGAGTCAAGGTGCAAGGTGCAGAAATAAGCAGCAATTATTAAATCCCCCCCACAATAAAAGTAACACTCTGAGCAAGCAGTAAAACGCAGGAATTCACAAGTTAAAAACAGTAATAAAAAACACGACATTTCAAGCGCAGCACTCCCGAACACTGCCCGTTAACTAGGCTGGTGTCAGGAGGGCGTGCAGCGACTAGAGCACTGACCGGGGAAAGCGCGTGGCCCGAGCACAATGGCCACTGAGATCAAACAGGCCCCCAAAGAGTGCAAACAGGAAATGGAGTCTAACACACTCCGAGTCAAGGTGCAAGGTGCAGAAATAAGCAGCAATTATTAAATCCCCCCACATATCAGGAATATTCATTTGGTTCGCCATTGTAACTAATGGTATTCATAGAGGCAATAACAATAGTGGGGTTTCCTTTTAAATATTCAAGATTGAACAACCTACTGACAAAAATAGATGCTTCATAATTATGGTGAGGAGGATTTGTCCCTAACACCACAGATGTCTCCATTAGAAGGTGACTAGGGTACCTTGGGCACACACAAGGACTACTCAGGAGACCCGTAAAATAAGTACCTGACCTAAGAACATTAGTGGCGAGATGTTGGGAGCCTCCTGCGATTTTTTTATTTGGCCTTTGTTTTAAAAAATAGATTTTAATTTTTTTTATATGAAATTTTAAATTGGCATATATTTAGACGTTTATAGTTTGCTTGGGTTGTGTAAGTATTTATTATTCATTATATGCTTTATTTTTAGTCTAGATTTATGTAGAAGCGGATTCTTTTCACGGCCAAGGGGAGGGTGTGGTGAAGCCCTCATGGACCCACTTTGGTTCTCCTCTTAGTTTTACATTTTAGCGGGCTTTGTCTTAATCCTGTTACCTTTTACATATTTTATTTCTGCAATATGATTCTGAGTAACACTGTACATGCTGCTTCTTTTTAGACAGCCTTTCCTGCTACACAATCAGTACACTTCATTCAAGGCTAGGAACATAGAACAAGATGGTTGTGTGATGGAACAACGCATGCCTCAACAACGCATGCCTGAACCAGGCAGCCTTAACCACGACCACGTCTTTACCATGCATGCCTTTACCATGCATGTCTTTACCACGCAATTTCGTGGTAAAGACATGATTTTTAAAGGGACATGTGTGGTAAAGATCACACTCCTGCCCCTCTGCCCCGAGCCCTAAAGATTCAGCCCTCCTGCAGTCTAACCTACCCACCTCAGCCCTATAAACTACCCTGACCCTTTATCCTGATCCTTAAAACCCGACCCCCTAGCCCCAAAAAACTACTCTGACCCTAGCCTCCCTCCCAGAGCCCTAAACCCAGCCCCCACCTCCTAAAACCTCCCCCCAAACCCTCCCTGGCCCAGCCCAACTGCCCCCTCGGTCTGAAAGCTGCCCCTTTCCTGTCCCCTGCCCTGAGCACTACAACTCCCGACCCCCCAGCCCTGAGAACTACCCCAACCCATACAAACTGCCCCTCAAAACCCCACTTACCTCACCCCGTCAGGTCCTCTTCCGAACCTTCCTCTTCCTGCTTCCATCAGCCAACCAGCAACTAGACCGCCCATATGCTTTAAACACGCATATGCGTGGTTAAGGCATATGCGTGGCTAAGGCAAGCGTTGTTACGCTTACGATGTCTGAACACACGTGGCTGAGGCCGTGGTGTTGCGACCGTTTCCTGAATGAGATATCTTAGTACATGCGTTGCTCGCTTGGAGACAGCTTCTAACCTCAAGACACATCATTGCATCAGAGCTGTACCTCTAACACAGTGGTTATATTATATAAACTGGGCACTGTACCTTAGTGGGTCAGGGGGGACACTCCAGCCATAATGGTCCTGGAACAACTGTCGTGTTCGACATGCAGCTCTGCCAATGCTGATCCTGTAGAGAGGGATTGCTAATCCAACTCTAGACAGAGTCATCCAGGTATGGGGTCTCAGGCTATCCTAAGAGATCGGGCAGAGGGTACACCTGTTATGCTCTCAGAACAGGGGTAGAACTAGGTAGGATATATGGAAATCTAACTGCCATGGTTGGACTGTTCATTCTTTTCACCATGTTCATAATGCTGGTTACCTTGCTTTGTTGTATAAGCCCCAATAATTGCAGCTCATTCCTTCTATGCAAGATTAAGATTGTTTCAATAAATGTATTGAAAATGTACTTCGTAACTTTCCTGTGTTTTGCCAAAGGCATGCAAGAGTAAACAACAAAAGTGATAAGATCCATTTCCAGGATTCCCTTAGGGATCAGAGGGTCATGTTCGCAGTTGCTGAAATCATCTGTTACCCTGGTTGGTTTTGAGGTATGGGTGAGGCACGGTCAGCTAGCTAGGAATTGGGCCAACTGTCTCTGATGATGTAGATGGACTCAGTCCCTGCATTCTGAAGTCCTGTTGTCCTAATACACAGTCCTACATTTTCTTAATAGGAACTATATAAAAAAATGTACCCTGTTTTGACCTTAAATAGTATGGGCCTGATTTAGAGTTTGTGTACGGGTTACTCCATAGCAAACATGACTGATATCCATTCTGCCTTATTACAAGTACCATTAGATATAATGCACTTGTAATAAGGAGGTCGGGATATCAGTCGCGTTCGTGACGGAGTAGCACATCCACCAAATTCTAAATCAGGCCTTATGTTACACTTTAATTTAAGCTACGACATCAGGAGAAAGGAAACCGATTCTTTGTTGCAGCAGTAAGGTTGCCAGCGCTCATTGATTTTTGACTGAACTGTTGCCGTTTAAAATGCCACTAGAAGCCAAATGACTTTGGCGAACTATCATGGTTTCTAAAATGTTTTTCAAATAAAACAATATATTTCTTACATGGATTTTGTAGCACAGACTTCGTCGTAGCACAAACTTCGTCGATACATTGATGAGGAGGACAAACCTTGGAGCAGTCAGAGAAAACTTATATCATCTGCGAGATGTGTCTTGTATCGAAACCCTTTAGTTGGAAATAACAAACGCAAACCAGTTGCACATTCATGGTGCCCTCCATGGTCATTTAATTTAGGTGGATCACCTGTTGTGAGGTTACTGAACATCTGCAGTAATCATCATAGGCAAAGAAAGATTACGTGAAGTTCTACTGATGCACTGGAGTCCCTGTGACATGACAGCTAATGATAGCAATATGGGCAAGGAAAATCTAATTGTTGAAGAAAGAACAAGCCTTCCCTATACAAGAATGACTGTTCAGAAGCGGTAATCTCAATTGTTCCAACGGATGGCTACTACAGAAATCTGGAGTTACCATCCTCAGACATACCTACTTTGCAACTACTGGAGAAATTTGAGGAGCTGAAGGACAGATGAGATTGTGAAGCAAGTAAACTGCTGGCTGCAGATAATCTAGCACATTTCAAGCTATAAAACAAAGTGCCTTTTTTTTATGTGTCCAATTCAAGTCTCGCTTTTAAATGTATGAAACTCAATTGCTTTAGAGTGTGTTAACAATTTCTTGGTATGTCTTGCAAGCAAAATTCACAAAACCTGTGACCAGGTCAGCTGTAGGGGAGAGAAGGATGGAATAAGTATGTGCTCAATATTATCATTCTTATCACAAACTGAACAAATAAATGTGGGCACATATAGTGCCTCTACATAAACTTCATTAGGAATTCACTATATATGCCTGCCCACTGGGAAAATGGGGAATTGGGTAAAAGCTAGACCTAAACTTCAGAAAGGAAGGCATGTGAAATTGTAAAATGCAGTACCTCACACAAGTGTCACTGAAAATTCCTTCAGACGTCTTGCTCAGGCCAACATTTCCCATAGAAGAATCCTTCTCTGATACAGGGACATCTTAAGGATTTTGGGGGCCTGGTTTGGAACAACTTTTAGTTTATATTCCAATTTCAGTCTTCCGTGCCCTCTTTGGCCAGGTCACTGAGTGCACCTACGCACTCGTCCAAATTCTAAATGTGTTTACATCTAATAATCAGGGATAGTGACAATATTGTAACACAGCAGCAGGTCACTAATATGACTGCAAATAATCTCCGTGGCACTCTCCTATTTCTCATATGAGAGGTCCGGTTTTGATCTAAAATTAACTTTTTTTATGGATGTAGCGTAAAACAAACACAACATTTTTCTGCAAAATGTCTGTAATACTCTCATACAGCACCCACATTTAAAATAAATTAAAGTAAAACAGTATTTAAAACAATCTATTTAAGAATTATTCAAGATCATCAATGAAAGACTCTATAAAACGGGGTTTGCTCTATAAGGGGGCCCCATGAAAGGCTGGGGCCCTGGGCCAGAGCCCATTTTGCCCTTGCCTTAAAACGTCTCTGCTCTGATGTGGAGCTATTTTTGCATTTTGGCTCCTGAGGCGTGAAAAACCAAGAAGGACTTGCATAACCGAAATAGCTTACATTTCTGTTTCTATATCAAGGTCACACTCTTGTTCTCATGGATTCAGCTATGCATTTGCTGGTGTTCATTGTAAGAATTTACCACATGATTACTACTCAAAGAACAAGTTACTTACCTTTGATAACACCTTATCTGGTATAGACTCTATCTGGCAGCAGATTCCTTATCTTAGCATTATCCCTAGGCGTCAGACTAGATCTGGATTTTTTTGGTAAACAGTATCCATGCATGCTGGTAGGTGGCGTTGTTTAGGACTGCGTGGCGTTGTCGGAAAGGACGTGCGTGGTGACTATATAGGTGGCACCCCAGTGAGCTGATGTCAGAGTCTTTTTGCAATTTTCCACACCAGAAGGGCGGAGCCACGAAGAGTACGGGCCACTGGTGTGTGAAATGAGGGCCCTGAAAGGGGAACAGCCCTGAATATAAAAATCTGTTTGCAGAGCGGGAAGTTGGTAAGGAATCTGCAGCTATATCGAGTCTCTACCAGATAAGGCATTACTAAAGGTAAGTAACTTGTTCATCTGATAGAGACTTCTAGCTGCAGATTCCTTACCTTCGAACAGATAACCAAGCAATACCTTCTTAGACTTGGCTATGGAAAACAAATTCACACTAGAAAGTCCTGCAGAACCGAATGGGCAAAGTGTCCGCCCCTAAGGACCTGACTGTCCAGGCAGCAGTGCTTGTTAACCGCGGCGCGAATTCCGCCGCGGTGCGACGGTTTGAAAGAGTGGGCGGGGCCACGTCGGCCAACGGACGTGCGCAGCACTAGCGAGGCAGTGCTCGCGACGGCCGTTGGCCGACGGAAGCACGGAAGGGGTTAAACATGTGCAGAGTTGCCCACATTGCTGCCAGGCATATGTCCAGGGCCGGAACTCCGCGCTAATGCAGTGACCGCAGCCTTGGCTCTGGTGTAATTGGCATGCAAACACTCAGGAGGTTGCTTTTTGGCCAACACATAGCAGATTTAGATACAGAGTGCACCCTTTCTGGTCTCCGACATACCCCACGAAGATTTGGTCATGCACCCAGAACCCTTCTGTGCGAGTAGAATGACAAACCTCTTTTTGAGTCCAGCCGGTGGAGTTGTGCTTCTTCTTTAGAGGGATGAGGTGGAGCGTAAATAGGCAGGGTGATAGACTGGCCTACATGGAACAGGGTCACCACCTTCAGTAAGGTGGACGCTTGAGTCGAAGGACCAGCTTGTTAGTGTAGAATGTAACATAAGGAGGGTGCGCCGATAGCAGCTGCAACCCACTAACTCTCCTGGCAGATGTTAGTGCCACAAGAAAGGCCGTCTTGATGGTAAGTAGTAGGATTGGACAGTAGTTATGGAACAGTTCAAAGGGAGCACATATCAGATAGGTAAGAACCAGGTTGAGATCCCACTGAGCAATAATAAAGGGGCCTGGGGGAAACATATATTGAAGACCCTTCAAAAATATATTTACAATTGGTGACTTGAAAAGAGATTGCTGATCTGTTAACTGTAGGAATGCTGATATGGCCAAGAAATTAGCCTTCAATGTGCCCAAAGCAGAGCCCTCCTGGATCATGGTGAGAATAAACAAGAGAACCAGTGAAAGGTGAGCAGATAGGGGGTCAACCTGTTCTTCTGCACACCATGCCACAAACTTGCCCTAACAGCAGGCTTATACCATCTTGGTGGAGGGGCGCTTAGCTGCCAAAATGACATTAAAGACTTCAGGTAGAAGGTCAAAGGTTGACCTTCGCCGCTCAATCTCCAAGCATGAAGGTGGAGCAGTGACGGGTTCGGGTGCAAGACCCTCCACTGCTGCTGTGACAGAAGATCCTCCCGAAGAGGCGGCCTGGTCGGAGGACGGAAGGACACGCTCAACAGCGCTGTGCCCTATCTGGAGCCACAAGAATGACTTGAGCCCAGTCGTTCCTGATCTTCTTGACAACTCTGGGCAGGAGTGATATTGGCACAAAGGCATATATGAGACCTGAGCTCCACTCTAGATGAAAAGTGTCTCCAATCGAGAGCTGTCTTGGAAACTCCAGCACGCAGAACTGCTGACAATAAGCGTTCTTGGCGGTGGCAAACAGATTCAACCAATGCTCTCCCCACTCTTGGAAGAGATCTTGCACCATACCTCCGGATGGAGATGCCACTTGTGATCCGCTAGGCATCGACGGCTGAGTTAGTTTGTTCTGGTGTTCAGAGAGCCCGCCACTAATTGAACCACAAGGGAAATGCCCTGACATTCCAGCCATGTCCAGAGATTTGGGCCTCTTGGCAGAGGGTCCATGACCCAACCCAGCCCTGATTGTTGTAGTACCACATGGCGCTAGTGTTGTCCATGAACACCTGCACTAGCCTCCCCTTGTTGGAGGGTAGAAAGGCTTTCAATGCCAATCGGATGACTCGAAGCTCCAACTGGTTGATGTGAAGCCCGGATTCCGCCGCAGACCACACTCCTCTGATCGCCACCTCTCCCGCCCCAGCCCAGGAGTGACATGTCTGTCACTACAGTTAGAACTGGCTGGGGAAGGGAGAGGGCTCTGCCCTTCACCCAATTGCAGTTCGTTAGCCAGCACTGCAGATCTTTTGCAGTGCCCTTTGAGATCTGGACCAAATCAGAGAAATTCTCCTGATACTGCCCCCAGTAGAACCTCAGGTCCCACTGCAGAGCCTGCATATGCCAACAGGCATGCGTCACTAGTAGGATGCAGGAGGCCATCTGACCTAGCAGCCTCAGAGTCAGTCTCATTGAAATCCAGGATAGAGGCTGAAATATCGGTATCATAGCCTGAACATCCTGGACTCACCACTTGGGAGGATAAGCCAGAAACTGTACTGTGTCCAGAATGGCTCCGATGAAAGGGAGAGACTGTGAAGGGGTCAGGTGCAACCTCTGCACGTTGATAGTGAATCCCAGCGAGTGCAGAAGGTCCCGCTGTAGTCTGGTGGTGGGAGACAGCAGCCTGGGGCGATGCCGCTTGTAACACCCACTCGTTGAGATAGGGGAAGACTAGCACCCCTGATCTCCGCAGATGAGCTGCAACCACCGACATCACCTTGGTGAACACCGGAGGGGCGCTGGAGAGGTCAAAGCGGAGCATGGCAAACTGAAAGTGCTCATGGCCCACAGTGAACTGCAGGGAATGTCTGTGGGTAAGCAAGACAGGAACGTGGAAATATGCATCCTCCAAGTCCAACTATACCATCCAGTCTCCCCAATCCAGGGTTGACAGGACTCGAATGAGAGCATTTTTAATTTCTCCTTCTTTAGAATGAAAGTAGAGGGTGTAGGTCTAGAATAGAATAGGAATTGGAAACCAGAAATTGGCAGGAATAACAACCACGCCTTGCTTTTGATGTTGGTACCCTCTCTATGGCTCCCTTGGACAAGAGAGCTGCCACTTCCTGACGGAGTAAGGATATGTGGTTCTCTGTCATCCTGTCGCAAGTAGATGGCATGGATGGAGGGGTAGTCACAAAGGGGAGGGAGTAGCCCCTTTGGACAATCTGGAGAACCCAGCAGTCAGATGTTATCAACCTCCAGTGGTGCAGGTGATGGCGTATCCTGCCCTTCATTGGATGCACATGATGGTCGAAGGGCAAGCTAAAGGGGCTTGGAGGCTGCGACTACCGTTGGGGTTCGAGGGGCGGAATGGACTGGCCCGACCTGTGGCTACCTGACCCACAAGGTCCATGGGTACCGCATCCACGCAAGGGCTGGGAAGCCTGTGGGCCATGGTGACTTGGTGAGTAGAGAGCAGTTGGAAGTCCCTTCCGTGGGTGCGAAAGGCAGACTGGGGTTGCGATGGGCCATGGCATGGCACAAGCACCTGGCTGTAGCCCTTATGGCACAAGCACCTGGCTGTAGCCCTTCAGTACTTGAAGAGCTCTAGCACTGAATCTGCCTTCTCTACGAAGGGGACAGCGTCATCCAAGGGAATGTCCATGAGTGAGGCCTTGACATCCACCGAAAAGCCCACGGTACTCAACCAGCCATGGCGCAGAACAGCAACCTTCAATGAAATTGCTCTACTCAGCGAGTCAGTCGGATACAGCCCACATTGAATGGTGAATTTAGCTTTATCTCTCCCATCAGTAATGGCTTGAGAGAGCATGGCAGCACAAGCAAAACGAGTCTCAGATTATATGGGGCCATCGGCCCAAAAGGCATGTGGTGCCCCCTAGAAGAATATCTGTGACGGCTTCATTGAAAGGGAGACAGTACAGATTGGGTGACACCCGGTTAAAGACCCTCGATCAAAACGTTCTTCTTGGCAGGCACGAAGGGCAGCTGGAGGTCCAGGACCTCAGCCGTTCTCCTCACCACCATTGCAAATGAGGCACCCTCCTCCGTAGCCACGGTAGGGGGAAGAGACCAAGCCAGTGTCTGGGAAGTGTTCAGGCCGATGGCATCTGCCAGATCCTCATACCAGGTGTCCTCAGTGTCTTCTAATGGCTGGCATTCATAAGGGTCCAGTGGCCACTCCCATTCATCCCCAATTCCAGTGTCACAGGAATGAGGCAATTGCTCCAGACCTTGGGATCTGCCCTGGTGTGCGCCAGAATCAGCATCGGACAACGTCGGTCCGTCTCAGTGTCAGAGTCAGGGATGATGACGCCGCCAGGGGCGTCGGCATTGGAGCGGGCATCGAGAAAGGTCAAAATGGTAAGACCAGCACCACTCCGGATCCATCTATGGATTCAAGGGGCCTGACTGGTGCCGAGTGCAAACCCACCGGCAGAAGACCAGTAGGGGCCCCTACCAAGCCCGCAGGGCGCAAAGGCGCTCCGTCGGGGGCATATCACCCAAATATGGAGTGCAAGGCCTCATAGAATTTATGTAGCTGTGGGAGGGGGCGTCCAGGCGCACGCTCTACTGTGGAGCCAGGCCTAGAATGCCAACGCTCCCTCATCTCATCGGAAGACTTTGACGGATGGAGCGAAGTTTAGGACCTCTTCAACTTCTTCCTCTTGTGGGGTTTACCCATTTCCCTGACGACTTTGAGTGTGACAATGAGCACCTGGAGTGGCTCCGCGGCCTATATCGGGACCTTCCTAGCTTGAACTGGCTCCAAAGAACAGCTTTGTGCTGTACCATGAAGATCACGTAGTCTAAGTACATGAACAAAATTTCCCATACCACGGGACCGTTGCGGCGTCGCATACTCAGTGGCGAGGAGCTTGAAGTACCGCTCCCTCAAGGCCCGTGGGATCATGGCGTGGCAATCGGTTCAGGTCTTCGCATTGTAATTGCGCTCCAGGCACCAGAGACATATAAAATGTGGGTCCACAAATATTTGCTGGTGACAGGCGCTAAAACCAGCGTTCCTAGTGGACATACCTGATGCACCAGGAGACAAGTCTCAGAAAAAATCTTGATAAAAAGTCGAAAAAAGGTCAGTCAAAAAAGACTTGGGATAGCTCTTCTCCGGGTCTGCACTGAATGGCGCAGAAAGAAAAGAACTGACGTCAGCGTGCTGGGGTGGTGCCAATATAGGCACTGCACACGTCACTTCCAGCGCAGACGACATTGCAACGTGGAGCTGAACGACCCCACCGCCACGTGGAGCTGAACGACCCCACCGCCACGTGGAGCTGATCGCCACCACCGCCACGTGGAGCTGAACGACACCACCGCCACATGGAGCTGAACGATGCCACCGCCACGTGGAGCTAATCGCTACCTACAGGCGTGCAAGGGTACTGCTCACAAATAAATTCATGGATCCAGTCTGACGCCTGGGGATAATTCTATGGTAAAGAATCTTAGGCTAGAAGTCTCTATCAGATAAGTTTTATAAGCCTGCTTCTTCTAACCTTTGCCAGGGTAATGCCTAGTCAATTGACTCTGTGTTTCACAGACTACTAACAATTCTAAAACTAAACTTCAGAAGTGAGGCTCATGGCTTAACATGACATGCATGGGTTTTCAAAATATTGGTGACTTCAAAGAAAAACACATACCATCTGCTGTAGTTAGCCCACAAAGGTGCAGCAGACCATTTCCTCCTGACGTGTGTTCTTTTCTTGGTGTGGCTACGTCAATCTAACTGTTGGGATGTACTGATGCGCTCATACATAAATCAAAGACATTTTTCTACTATAAAATAGGAAAGAGTTCTCTTTCGTCTCCAGCAAGATGTGCTTCCTTAGTCCAAAGATCACACTAGCTTCCATATTTTGAGCAATTTTAACAGAAACAAGATGCATGCATTTTCTTACAGAGGAGAGATAGAAAAACGTATTTCTCGTGCATGATCTACTTGAGCTTTCTGATAAACTACTTCATAAAATAAATTAATGCTTTTTACTATGAGCATCAACTATATATGCTGATAGAAAAGAGGGTAGGTGAGCTCTTTAAAGCGGGGCTCCTAACTGTGCTTGCGCTTTAATGAGAATTAGCTCAGCAGTCTCTCTACTAAGTTGCAGCCAACAAACAAACATGCACACCTGGAAAGCCTCAGACATGTTTGTAAATTATTGTATTGTTTGGAGAGTCATCCAATGCGACCATCAACGGAGTGATTTTGGGTATAAGAATGACAACTCAATCCACTACTCTGACTAAATGGGTAACAGGGGAAGCAGAAACATTAGACATGGTGACAGAAGAGAACCGTGCGAAACCCCAAAAATCAAGATGCATGGATACTAAAGAGAATGTACCCAGTTCCAACCCAGTGTCAAACGGCTTAGAAAGCCAGGGAAGTGTATATGAACCTGAATTAATATCACATGTTAATAAGATCTGGTTTGTCAGATCACATTTAACAGATATAGTTACTTCACTTGGAAGTAACCATCAAGATGAGTGGGATTATCATATACGAAAAAGAAGCTATGCATAGCTTATCAACCCACTAGGGTCAGGAAAGGACTCTAATCAGTTTGTATGGACATCCTCAGAAAATGTATGCAAGACACTTTTGCAGCAATAAAATGCCTTCCATCCTGTTGAAAACTTAGGGGATATGGTACATCCTCAAGACTTTCTATAACAAACTCCACAACAGACACAGATAAATGAATCTTTGTAGGAAAATCTTGAGAAAGTAATTTCACTTGCATCATTGTTCCTAAATGCTTACATGTATTTTATGATACTGCAAATGCTATTTCGTTTTTGTATGCCTGAAGACCACAAAAGCCTTAGTATCATTTCGCACACACACTTTTTTTAGTGTTCTTGTTTCGTTATTCTATTTTGTACACTGCACTTTTCTGCTGAACCATTCTACCAAAGCGTAACCTCCTTCTGAATTTGGCACATCAAAGCAAGGATTTTTAGAAAGCTGTAAAGCTAATTCTTGCTAGACATGTAGCAAAGTATTCCTCGTATTCCTATCATGAAAAGAGCTTGGCACCTGCCTATCCGTAGGTTTTCTTTACCACATGATCCATTCACTTGTATTGAAAGTATATAATTGTAGCACCAAAATGTATGGATTTTAACATTACATGCTACAAACATTCAAGGGAGAAGTTCTGGTCTGTTTAATTTCAACACTTGCTGGCTATTTTTGCATTAAACATGTTTGACTTATATGAGCAATCAAGAGTGTTGTGTTTTCCTTTACAGAACCTGGTGCCTTGTGTATTGGCAATCATCGTTGCCAAGTGACCAGGTAAGCGCTGGATCAGTCTCCACACAATGACCCAAGGCACAAGAGATAAGGGAGAGATTTCATCAGAGGGATTAGGGTGGAGCCTGGCCAATCTCTAGAGCTTATGATTCGGCCGGACAGCGTAGGAACATTGAACTAATTTTAGGTAAGCATAACTGCAGCTACAGTATTTTGCTTGCATTGCATGTATTGCCCTGCACTGTTTGTAATGTGTTAAAAGTTCACAAAAAGATGTCGACTGGGTGGCAGATGACGGAATAATAGGCATGTGGGGTAGGTTACATGAGAGGATTCCAGAAACAAAGACTAAGTGTGTGCAAATCCATGGTTTAGAGCAAGCGATCACTAGAAATACCCAGCACCCAAAGCACAGACCCTTGAAGGATGAATGTGGGAGGGAAAGAGGACCTTTAACCCAGCCTCACTGGCTCCTTCACTAGCTCCTCCGGGCGCACGCCTAAAGGTCAGTCGAGCACAAGGGGATCCTTGGTAGTTAGTGTACAATACCTTTCCTTCCTCCCCTCACAAGATCAGTTTGAAAAATAACTGAGGGATTTCTTATCCTGTTTTCTCTTTCCTCTTCCACCCGCCACCATCTGATAGGCTGCAGAGAGAAGGTGACCAGACCTATTTTCCTGTCTTCTGTGTAGTGGGGACCAAGAAATCTACTCATAGCTAACCCCTACCGAAAGGGACTTCTGCCCGCACCATGTACTACCAGTACAGTAAAGTCAAGTGCAAGTATATGAAACAGTGGGTTGGACTCACTAACGAGGATGGGAGGAAGTCCTATTCTGAACATGTTATCTTCGATATGGTGAGATTAGGATCTAGAAGTTATAAGATCCTTAAAACAAGACAGACTTTGAACATTGGCCACTCTTTAGGTCTGTCGTTAGCCAAAACCTTTTGTTTTTACTAAAATATTGATAATATTCTTACATATACGGGCTTTGTCAATGCTTGTTTTACAGTGGTATGAGGAGACCCATAAATATAAACATGAATCCCAAATTTATGGTAGGAAAATTACCCAGAAGAAACTGTAATAACAAATAAGCCACTCAAGGGACAGAGTTAGAGTACACTGGGCACCTGAAGGCAGTCCAAAGAACACCTGAGGGCGAACTATGTAAACCAAATGAAGGCCTTGAACCACAGCTGGGGCACAGCACAGAAAACATGCCCAAGACAGCCAGAAGTAGAGGTCCTTCGTTGCTGCCCTAAATGCCAGCGGCCATAGCAGGCAGTAAGTAGGTACAGATTCGTGCAAGATCTACACACCATTTATAATGTGGTTATCCCTAGCTTCCCTGTATGCCCCTAACCACGACACCATTTTTAGGTCGAGCCTGTACAGCGCTTGCACTGTCAGGCGATCTGC
This sequence comes from Calotriton arnoldi, assembly GCA_963921515.1. Lineage (NCBI taxonomy): Eukaryota > Metazoa > Chordata > Amphibia > Caudata > Salamandridae > Calotriton > Calotriton arnoldi. Next base: position 1,093,451 of record CAWUFW010002736.1, on the reverse strand, counting down.
TGTAAGTGCTTTGTGGGGTCTGACTCCTCCCACACTTTTGGATTGGCTATTGTGTGTGTCCTTTAAAAACCATAGCCTGCAAATGGCTAATGATGGGTGTATGTCTCACCTTTTTTCAAAAGTTAACTCCCATGGAGTATTGCCGCGGGAGCGAGCAGCAGCGCGCAGGGCCGGTGGCAGCTGCTGCTACAGTGGGACACATGCTTTGCTCAGACAGCTCTTCACTCTATGAACAATGTGTTCAAGCCACTGAGTCTGGATTGTCTTGATGACGTTCTTCCCCGTTTTGCCAGCATGCTTTTTTCTTCATTTCAGTTTGCACGCTTTTCTCTTTTCCGCGCGCGCTGTGGCAGTTGTTTCTCTGTAGCGGAAAGCAGAGCTGGTCGCAAGCTCGTGCGAGGCTGTGTGACCACGCGGCTAGGCCTGGGCGCCGCACATCAGTCAGTCCGGCACTGGATCGCGCCCTAAGAGAGCGAGGAGGGTGATTGTCGCCGGTGGGGGACTGGGCATAGCGACACAGGCGACTCCAGCTGCGGGCCGCAACCTCCCCAGAGGCTGGCAGATAGCAGGGAGGGGCCACAAGGGCGCTGTGGAAGGGGTAGGTTAGACGGGCATCAGGGAGGGGCCTCCAAGGACAGAAGAATCCTGGGCCCCTTGAGAGAAGGTGCATCCCCCCACCCCAGAGAGGGGTGTAGGGAATATAGCGCCACAGGATACTGTACAGGCTGCTGAGGGGCCCATAGGCCTAGAAGTAGGCATTGGGCTCCAAGAAGGCTGCAGTCTGTTCGGCTTCGGCTCATTGCGCCCGCCCCTACCCTCATGTGGCTTTCTGCCCACCCACAATCCCCTATTTATACACTAGAGCCTCACCCTTCTCTTGTGAGATGGTTAAATAATTCCGCTCTGGGAGTCCAAGCCACCTTGGCTTGTACGCTCAGTCCTTTCCAGTTCTCCAGACAGACGTAGTCCTTGGCTGCTTGTTTGTGCTGGTAGTGTATTTGTATGTAACTTAAGAGTGAACCACATCTGACCCCTTGTATACAGTGCTGACCATATTTGGGGTAAGTACAGGGTGAGCCCAAGGATTTCGGAGCAGGTTCCTCCTGCCTTACTCTCGGACAGACTTTTTCTCTCAGTTTGGTCCGATTGGTTACTTTCTGGTCCTGTGGGTTTCTGTGGCGAATGTCCATGTCCACAATTTCTCTGAAGGAGCATAGTGGCCGCAACAACCTCAATATGTGGGAGGGAGAGACATGCCCCTGCAGAGCTTCAAAGTGCAGCTTCGGCCCAGCCCGTTGTAGAGTTGGAGAACCGGGCAAGCACCAACCCTGTAAAATATTCATACCCGGCGTCCGTAATGACAGCTTCGTTAGCAACAATACGAGCGGAGGCTCCGTTAACCCGAGGTGCGCAACCAATAATTTTATGGAAAGTTGTTGCTTCTATGCACCGCGCGTTCGGTTTAACTCGCAATTATACGGCAAGATTATTTTATCATTCTTTTTCACGCAATTGGTGTATTATAAGGCACTTGTAACACCATAAATCCATTAGAGCATGTCGTAACTACAACGCTTTATTTCCTGTCATACTGGGAGCTGGTAATTGAGCTAACAGTCAGTCCTATCTCCCCACCCACCCACGCTTCATGACTAGGTCGAGGCTTTAAACTAAACAAAAAAAAACACACAGCTTAAATCCCCCCAGGCCAAAAGAGCACACCAACCTCTTCATCTCCATTCAGACAATTAGCTTCTGAATTGAGGGCGGGTCTTAAACAAATACATACTTAGCCCCCAAGAATGCGGATTGTTTTCTCGCATTCATGGGTTCCCGGGGAGGGCCTTGCCCAGTAAACCTTTGTAGTGGTCTAGTCCACGTGTACAGCAGACAAAGTAGTTGATGTAGTTTATTCAGTAGTTACAACAAGCCAGAACAAGCCCCACCAGGAGCAGCCTCCTAGCTGCTCAGCCCATCTTCAATCAATCAATCAATCAAGGAATTGTAAGCGCGCTACTCACCCGTGAGGGTCTCAAGGCGCTGAGGGGGGGGGTCCGCAGATCTGTTTAGCCGAAGAGCCAAGTCTTGAGGGTCTTCCTGAAGGTGTTCAGGGAGGGGGAGCTTCTGATGTCTGCCGGTAGCTCGTTCCAGGTCTTGGCTGCAATGTGAGAGAAGGATCTTCCGCCTGCTCTGGCTCTGTGGATGCGCGGGGTTTCGGCCAGTGCGAGGTTGGAAGATCGGAGGTTTCTTTTGGGTACGTGGAAGTTGATTCTGTCGTTGAGGTATTTGGGTCCGTTGTTATGTATGCATTTGTAGGCGTGAGTGAGGATTTTGAAAGTGACTCTTTTCTCCACGGGGAGCCAGTGGAGACTTCGTAGGTGTTGGCTGATGTGTTCGAGTCGGGGGATGCCGAGGACGAGTCTGGCGGCGGTGTTCTGTACTGTCTGGAGTTTGCGGAGTAGGGACTTGTTGATGCCGGCGTAGAGTGCGTTTCCATAGTCCAGTCTGCTGGTGATGAGTGCGTGGGTGACTGTCTTCCTTGACTCGGGGGGGATCCACTTGAAGGTCTTGCAGAGGATGCGGAGGGTGTTGAAGCAGCTGGAGGTGACGGCGTTGACCTGTCGGTTCATGGAGAGTGATGAGTCGAGTACGATGCCGAGGTTCTTGGCGTGGTCTGAGGGGGTAGGTGGGCTTCCGAGGGCGGTCGGCCACCAGGTGCTGTCCCATGCAGAAGGGGTAGTACAGAGGACAAGGACTTCTGTCTTCTCGGCGTTGAGCTTTAGGCAGCTGTTGATCCTCCAGACTGCGACGTCTTGCATTCCTTTCTGGAAGTTGAGTTTGGCAGTGATGGGGTCTTTGGTGAGGGAGAGGATGAGCTGGGTGTCGTCGGCGTAGGATACAATGTTGAGGCCATGTTGTCGGACGATGGCTGCGAGGGGGGCCATGTAAATGTTGAAGAGGGTGGGGCTCAGTGATGAACCCTGTGGGACTCCGCAGGTGATTTTCGTGGGGTTGGAGAGGAAGGGTGGGAGTCTGATCCTTTGGCTTCTTCCGGTGAGGAATGATCGGATCCAGTCCAGGGCTGTTCCTTGTATGCCTGCGTCGTGTAGTCTGACGACTAGTGTACGATGGGAGACGGTGTCGAAGGCCGCTGATAGGTCGAGTAGGATGAGGGCTGCGGAGTGACCTTGGTCCAGGAGGGTGCGGATGTCGCCTGTGGCGGCAAGTAGGGCGGTCTCTGTGCTGTGGTTGCTTCGAAATCCGGATTGGGACGGGTCGAGGACGGCGTTTTCTTCAATGAATCGTGTCAGTTTCCTGTTGACTGTTTTCTCTCCAACTTTGGCTGCGAAGGGGAGGAGCGAGATGGGCCGATAGTTCTTGAGGTCGGTGGGGTCAGCTGTGGGCTTCTTGAGCAGGGGTCTGACTTCTGCGCGCTTCCAGTCCTCTGGGAAGGTGCCTGTTTTGAAGGTGGTGTTGATGGTGCGTTGTAGTTCGGGTGCGATGGCGGCCACGGCTCTGTGGTAGATGTGAGGGGGGCAGGGGTCGGTGGGGGCCCCCCCGAGTGGATGCTTTTCATGGTCAAGGCAGTGTCTTCGGCCGTGATCGGTGTCCAGTTGGAGATGGTGGGCTGGCTGGTGTTTCTGGGGGCGGGGGCCGTCTGTGGCACCTGGTGGATGGTCGATGAAGTTGTCGTAGAGATTTTTGATCTTGAGGTGGAAATAGGTTCCAAGCTTGTCGCAGAGGTCTTGGGATGGGGTGATGTCTGTGGCTTCGCTGCGTGGGTTGGTGAATTCTTGAATGACACTGAAAAGTTCCTTGGAGTTGGTGGAGTTGGCCAGGATTTTGTTGTGGATGAAGTTCCTTTTGGTGGCTCTGATCTGGTTGTGGTAGTCCGTCATGGCGTCCTTGTAGGTGGTGTGGTTTTCGGTTGTCTTGGTGTTTCTCCAGTTCTTCTCCAGGCGCCTGCAGGTGCGTCTGGCTTCTTGGAGAGCGGTTGTAAACCAGGCGGCTTTCCTGGGGCGTTGTCCGTCGGGGTTGCGTAGCGGGGCGAGCTCATCTGCGCAGTTGGAGATCCAGGTGTGGAGTTCTCTGGCTGCATCGTTTGCGCTGTTTGCATCGGGTGCCCAGGTGTGGTTGTCTCGGTTGAGGGTGGAGTTAAGTTGCTCGTCGGTAACCTTGCTCCAGTTCCTTCGTGGTGGGCGTGGGGCTGGTTTGGGTGCCTTGGGTTTGTTGATGGCGAAGTGTACGCAGTGGTGGTCGGTCCATGGCGGCTGCGTTGTGTGGCTGAAATGGACGCTGTTTCCTGCCGCGAAGATGGGGTCGAGGGTGTGTCCTGCTCTGTGGGTCAGTGTGTTGACGAGTTGTTTAAGTCCGATGCTGGCGAGGTTGTCACGAAGGATAGTGGAGTTGGGGTCGCTGGGGTTGTCGAGGTGGAAGTTCAGGTCTCCAATGAGTATGTAGTTTGTTGAGGCGATCGCGTGGGGTGCGATGAAGTCGGTGATGGTGGCGGTGAAGGGTGTTCGGGGGCCGGGGGGTCTGTAGACGAGGGTTCCTCGGAGTGTGGCTTTGGGGGTGGTCTGGATCTTGAAGTGCAGGTGTTCGGCGGAGGGGAAGGTTTCGCTGGAGGTGGTGAGGCGGAGGGTGCTCTTGTGGGCGATGGCGAGGCCCCCTCCTGGGTGGTTGGGGCGGTCTTTCCTCTGGATCTTGTATCCGTCTGGGATGGCGGTGCTGATGTCGGGGGCGGAGGATGCGTTGGTCCAGGTCTCTGTGAAGAAGGCGATGTCGGGCGAAAGAGAGTCGAGTAGGTTCCAGATTTCCATGGCGTGTTTGTGTACGGAGCGTACATTGAGGAGGATGCATTTTAGGGTGTCGCCGGTAATGGCGTCGGCGGTGTTGGAGGCAGGGGTGGCGGTGAGGGTCTGGCGGCAGTGGAGGCAGGAGAACTGGCCGTGGGTCGTGTTCGGCGAGGCCTGTTGGCATTCTCTAAGTCTTCCAGGGTTGAGTGCGAGGAGGGTGGTGGTGTCGTAGCGATGGGTAGTGGGAGGGCCAGGGTACCTGGCGCTGGCCGCGGTCGGGTCGCGGACGGGCGCAGACGGGCTTGCCTTTGGCGCGCCCGCTGCGCGGGTCCGCTGCGCGACCGCACAGCGGCCGCCATTAAGTAGGGGAGGTGGGAGGAGAGGCTGGGAGGCGGGAGCAGGGGAATTCCCAACTGTCTCTCACACACACAGGCACCCAAGCATTCCACTCACACTAACATTCTACGCGGAACACTCACACTGGCTGAGCAGCTAGGTACAGGGAACAGAATGACATGACCTGAGGATACCACATATCCTATCCCTTTTATACTGAACAATAAAAAGAACCAAACTAAAATGAAAACAACTATACACAATAATGTACACATGAAGTAAACCATCCATTAACCCAGGGATGCGAGGAATGACATCACGAGAGGGAAAACGGAAGCACGAAGAAAGAAAGAAGAATGGAGAAATAGAAATGCACATGCACTATACCCATCCTCTTCCTTTAATAGTAAACAGATAAAAAGTAAATAGCGTAATAAGAGCTCACATACACAACAAGTGAGCAAGACATGTAACAAGAGTAAAGGGAAAAACGAACCCCAAGACTCCACACACACAATGGATGGACGACACCCAAAGAGATACTCCTGAACTAAGGAGACCGTGGCAAAAACGCCACCCCTCATGTAAGGGATGGGACTAACCCATACTTAGAATCGTAAAAACAAATGTTGCCTGGGACTGACACCCAAATGTAACATGTAACGTTGCATGGGACTAACACCCAAGAACTATGTGCAACACGAAAGCAGCACAGTGTGACAAACGCACACAATACGTCGACACAACAGAACGACGCAAAAGCTCAGAGTGAAGCGCAGGGCGACTTATACACCAAAAACACAAGGGACTGACACCCAAGTATAACAGGTAACAATGCATGGGACTGACACCCAAATGTAACATGTAACGTTGCATGGGACTAACACCCATGAACTTGTGGAGCAAGAAAGCAGCACAGTGTGACAAACGCACACAATATGTCGACAACAGAACGACGTAAATGAACAAAGTGAAGCGCAGGGCGACTTATACACCAACATACAACATGACGTTCAAACGTGTAAATGGGACTGACACCCAAACACATACATCCAGGAGAAAGGATGTACATCAAACCCACTGTAAGGAATGACATAAGAGACCAAAAACTAGGAAATGGGACTAACACCCATACCAAAAGTAACAAATCCGTAAATTAGAGAAATGGGACTTGAACCCACTCCCATCCCAAAGACAGGGATATAACATACGAAAATGCGTGAACCTGAGACATGGGACTAAGACCCACTCCCATCCCCTTGGTCGGGATTCTACATCTGTAAACAAAACCTACGTGAAAAAGAGATATGGGACTAGGACCCACTCCCATCCCCTAAACAGGGATACAAGCACTGTAATGAAAACATGCATGAAACACATCACTGTAGTACAGTCGTGAGGGTGAGAGAACCCAATAGTAGAAATAAGTTACTAAGCATGACATGTAATAAAAAAAACCACAAATTTTTTCCTTTTTTAAAGTATGGAACCACCACCATTTGATATGTACTGTTAGCCAAAAACATGCATGTTGATTAACCAAAAACAATACAACAATGTCAATGGTGTGCCTGTCACCGCGATCTTGAGAGACAGGCTGTCCAAATGACCAAAGAGCACTTGAAAAGAAAGCTGACGCACACGCAACTTGAGCAAGAATGATACAATGCTGCAGAGGAGACTCCCAACGAATACTTAAGAGCAGAACATATTAAGGAATATAAACTCTCCACAGGATATGGCAGCAAAGTTCAGTGTCCAGAGTCTGAACCAGAGTAGTCAAACTCACCACAGCGCGTCGAAACTCTCCAACATTGCGCTTACTAGTAAAGCGTTGCAGCGAAATCCATGTAGAGCGAGGCAGCAAAATCCATCTTGGCGGCAAAGCGACCAACTCGTCGAGACTTTTGGCAGTGCTCATGTTGAGCGAGGCGCCGCTTGAGACTTTCAACTCGCGATAAACTTTATTACGATGAACAAAGTGGATGGCAGGAATACACACACCTCTAACGTTACAGACAATACTCCAACTCCAAAATGGCGGCACGCTCATGTAACGCACGCCGGGTGGCTCCAGGCACGCTCCTGCTGCCAAGCGTCAAGAGGCAGCATAGTGTACCGCCTGGCAACTAAAACGTCATGCAAGTTCTGGAGAGGCTCCGCGCGACACCACGGACCAGGTGAGGTGCGTGAGCTTAATTTTATATTTGAATCACAGCGCAACCGTTTTCTCCCGAGGCTGGGCAGCAGGGAAAACAGGACAAACATGCCATTAAATGTAAATTCAAAAATCTCTCACCCAGCGGCTTCGCAAATGTGGCTTTAAACAATCCGAGACGACCATTCTCGGAACACAGTTCACCGATTTTTCAAAAACGAACAGTCACAAATGATGCAAACCGGCACAAGTTTAACTCCTCATGTCCTGGTCTCACTCCCAGGAAAGGCCACAAAATCAAATCTTGGAACTCCGCACTTGAGACAGAAGCTCACTTTCTCAGGCAGTCCATCCACTTCTCGAGGCACATACGACAATTGTTGCCACTGTAGTCGCTGGCAGCAACTTAGACAGGTTTCCTCGCTTCTTCTTACATTAAATCACTTTCCTGTGGCACAGTCGGCGTTTGTTTCCACTGTAGAAATTTGTTCTGGCACAGGGTTTTCTGAAATATGTAGGCAACCTTCCTTAACGTATAAAAGAAGTATAAGATGCCAAGATGAAGACACAGCACGCCTGGGCTGGGCTGTCCGGTGTAGTCGACACTGGTGGGGCTGCGAGGCGTGCGTGACATGTTTCTTGCTTTACTGGTTTCTTTACCTTGAGTTTCTTTCAACTTGTTGCTCTTCCTTTGTGAATGCGATGGGTTCTTAGCTCCAGATCGTCGCCATAAATATGTAGTGGTCTAATCCACGTGTACAGCAGACAAAGTAGACGTAGCCGAGTTGTAGTCGATGTAGTTTTTTCAGTAGTTACAACAAGCCAGAACAAGCCCCACCAGGAGCAGCCTCCTAGCTGCTCAGCCCATCTTCCCAACTGTCTCTCACACACACAGGCACCCAAGCATTCCACTCACACTAACATTCTACGCGGAACACTCACACTGGCTGAGCAGCTAGGTACAGGGAACAGAATGACATGACCTGAGGATACCACAACCTTTTTAGGGTTTGCCAAATGTCAACAGCAATTTGGTCTTTTATGTTCTAGCAGCTGCATTCATGCCAGGCACATGGCTTTAAAAGAGCAGCGGCCATTTGCTGCGTTCAGCCGCCTGAGCAGCACTCATCTACGAATCAGCGTCGTGTGAGGCATTCAGCAGCCACTAAAGTTAAGTGAACACACAACTACAGGAAGTTGCGTGTAACCCGCAGTCCGCGTGCACCGAGCCAACCAGGATTTTGATAACTTGAACATCATTACCTGCTATCGACTCCAGACGATTGTGCGCATACCGTGACCTACCTGTGTGGGGATTCTATTTTTTAAATCTGACGTTAGCCATGGCCATTGGATTTTACAAAAATTAGCGCTTTGACGCTTTCACCGAACACTCTTCATTCATTGGTTTGTTGTGCCATTCACGTTTTTTCTTCCACCCACCACAATGTACTACAAGGGGCAAAGGGTGAGCTCACTTCAGCCATTGGCTAACTTACCTGTGAGTGAAGACCTAATGCCCTTTCCACAGAAACACATCTGTGCACAGTTAGCTCCCTTCAGCGCTAAGGCCTACTATGTCAATGTGTGCTTCATGATATCCAAAAATATTTTTGCTTTTATCAGACCGTTGTTGGCAGAGCAGACTAATGTATATCTTAATGTTTAGTAAATTATGCAGCACGTCTGTGTGAGAGTTTAAGCTATTGGAATTGTAAATGACAATGCCTTTTATTTATGTTTTAAAAACAAAAACATAAATAAAAGGCATTGTCATTTACAATGCCATAGCTCAAACTCGTGTAAATGCGATACCTATTGCATTGCAGATGCTTGTTTCTTTTATCCCCCCCAAATGATTTACCATGGTGAACCAAGGTTTTGCCTTCTTTACCATCCCTATGCATGAAGAGAGTTCGTTCCTAACAAAAGATTTGGACACTCATCTCTAAGGTTTCCCTCTTGTGCAGTATGTAGAGGATTTACTTCTGGCATCTGTTACTTTATATCACTGCAAGGAGGATTCTCTCTATCCCCCACTGAATAAGCTAAGAAGGGGCACAAGGGCTTTATAGGAGAAAGTACAATGTTGCCTTCCCCGAGTACGAAACCATGAACATAAATTCTCAGCGACCTAACACCACCTGTTAACCAAGCAAATTGAAGCCACTCAACAGGTTGCCCCACCCAGGAACCATCTTCCATGTAAAAACTTTCTTAGGTCTGGCTGGGTACTAAAACAATGGATCCTGGTTCACATCACTAAGGTATAGCCCTTGCAATATTATGTCAGAAAAAGCGCAGCTGAGCCCTTACAGGGGTCTAAAGAAGGCAAAAATGCATTTGTACAAATAAAAAAAAGCATTGATTTCTCATTCCCATGATCATACACCAGTAATCCATTAATTTTATGAGAGTGCAGAGTGAAGGGCTTAGCATAAGCAGGGAACCCCACAATGAACTCAGAAATCGGTGTTTGTTTTGTCAACCACCAGAAAGGCTGCCTTGTCATGAACAGCTGATGCTGTTATGTATGTTGTACAGACTGATTTGTTTCCCAGACCTCCTTTTGAAGATATGTTTCTGTTGCAGGAATGCGCCTCAAAGTGAGAAACTGTATTGAATCCAGCAGAAGTGCATAAAGGTTCCTGACGGAGTGTGGAGAGAGAGAGATCAAGGCATGTAGTCACATCGAAATTTCTACTCCCCAACATTGCACATTTGTATAATGGAGCTTCCATTGTTAGAGTGATGGCATAATACCAGTCATTGCATCCCACTGGTATGCACCTTCTTTCCTTCTATGGCCCATAATCATTGCCACTCCTGTTTCACCTGCCAGTCCCATACCGCTGGGAAAGGGATCAAGCCTATCCCTGCTGCTCACCTTTCTCCGTAGGGCCCCATGGTGTACTTCCAAATGGACTTTATTCAGATGCCTAGGTGCGCTTCATACTCTTATATGTTGGTGATTGTATGTTCTGTGGGTGGAAGCTAACCACTGCACAAGAGAAGTTCACATTACAGTGGCAAAGCGCTTACTTGGAGAATTGATTCCACCTTTTACCTCTTGAGCGACCTTCATTTAATTTGTGGTGCAAGAGGTTTTCAAACCCTTCAGACTAGATCAGCACTTTCACTGTGCTTATCACTGAAAATATTAAGCCAAGGTAGAGAGAAACAATGATACCATTAAGAACAAAATAGCAAAGATATTGTTCTGAGGCCAGTTGAAGTGGCCCAATGCCCTGCCCCTAGCTTTACAGTCCATAAGGGCTGGACCTACAAAGAAAACCAAGCTGAGCCCATACTAGATAGCTATGGGAGGCACTTTGTGGATTCCTTCCAATCCTCCCATCTCTGCTACCAAGTGAGACTTACAACTAGTGAGACTTACAACTGAACAATCATGCATTCCTACAATATTACAGAAAGTTTATACTCTGTCTTTACAGTTTCCGTTCTCAGGTTAAAGCTGCCTTATCAGAGTTCCTGACGGAAGCTTTCCATTCCCTCCAGCCTGGTGACTGGTTCACAGGACGACCACTCAGCAGCCACGCTGGGTTTGCACCTAAGAAGTTCTATTCATCACCAATACAGCACTAAGTGTTGTAGTCTGGAGAGGTGGATCAACTCCTTCCAGTGCAAGCGTGCTGCACCTCCCAGAGAAGAATGCCTATTGTTGCCGGTTTCCAGACCAACTTCAAACCCCATGTTGGGACCATCTGCTGGGACTGTTCTTGTTGCTGCCTTGCTACCGGCCAGTCGGTCGGATCTCCAGTGTCTGTCTTTCTCTTTTGCACCTTCACAGCCACACAATGCTGTGCCGATGACCCCTCGTCGTTCAGCTCTGCCAGAGGTAAGCGGTTGTCCCCTGGATATTGGATTCCTCTGTGAGTTTGGCCCTTCTATCTTTGCCGCTGTGGAGGGGTGTGTCTTTGATTACAGCACTCCTCAGCAAAAAACACAACTTGCCTTGATCGGTTCTGTCATAGACACAGACTGCCTGAATGTGCTGGCATTTCCCCCTCAGCCTTACCAAGGCCTTGAAAAGTAGAACAAGACCCGATATTATTAATCTTGCCTTGTCAGAAATGGGGTTGATTTGGGCGCATTGCAAAGCAGATAACCAGAGTATCTTTGGGGGCCGAAGTGAATGTGACAGTGTTGAAGAGCCTATAGAATACAGACTTCCCATTGGTATGTTGTTTCACAAGAATTAACGTCAAGAAGGATATGCTCATGGGGGGCGTGGCTAGCCGCCGATCATGGCGGACGTGTTCTGAACGAGCTCCGTAGCCCGAGCTCAGAAATCCTGTTTTAGACCGCCATTCTGACTCCTCTCCGGAAGGCTGTGAAGACAGAGTGCAGTGGGAAAGGAGCGCTACTCATCCTGGTGTCGGAGTCATATTGGCGTACGGAGAAGACCGAGATCCGGACTTTGGCTTGCGAGGCAGCCGTTCGCTGGGTGCGGCAGTGCAGTGACGCTGACGGCCTGTAAGAGCCTGCGCTGGAAGCTGAGTAACTGCTTGGCCAGCTGTAGAACTGGGGATCAGATGTGCCGGAACATCAGTGGAAACCGGCGAGAAAGAGGTACTGGGCAATACACTCCCCCTGAGGACCGGACATAGCCCGCTCAGGTTACGGCCTGCCATCACTACCACAAACGGCTAAATCTGCGTAGATAAGTGGTGGTGGAGGCCGAGGACCTGTTGGGGCGGGGTCACGGCAGTGATAAGCGGCAGTTACCCGGGTGAGCGCTGACCCGCAAACTGGAGGTGAGAGGCGGGTGGGGCGCTTGCCCGGCTTCGTGGATGTTCCTGGTGGCGACCCTAATGCAGCCATTGTAACTGCGTCATCGACCCTCCACACCTAAGAGGCCGAAATCAGGGGACGTCAGCGAGCGCAGCGACATGTAGAACGGCACTGTGGAGGGACCCACCTGAAATGTTGCTGTACTGTGGCGAGGTCAGGGAGAGCGGTTGAGTGCAGCTGATCCCGAGTGCCTGGACGGCGATAATGACTGGAGGCCCGCATGCGCAGGGCCACGACATGGGAGACAGGAACCTACCCGGGTGAGTGCTGCTCTGGGAGTTGGAGACAGGAGGCTGGAGGCTGGTGCGGCGCTCGCCTGGCAACGCTGGTTCTTCACAGTTCTATACACTTTGGTGTTCTATCTTTCTTTTCCTTGCCAACACTTAGTGGCAGTATCATAGGATATGGGAGTAGACTTTTGGAATATTTCCCAAGGTTGAGGTTACATAATTTACAATGATATATTGACGTGAATATAGAGGTATGTGTCACGTTTCTTGGTATATCTTACGTGCATAAGGAGGCATTGTTACGTCTTTCGGTATAATTAGATAAAGTGTATGGCAACAAGTTTGCGGGTATTTGACACTGTCCGGTTATATTCACATCATCCGTAAGATTTGGGTATATGAGCATGCCACACATACCATGGTCCCCTCTCTTCTTTCCGAACTGGCGCATAAAACATAAGACATGCGTGATTTTAGATTTGCCGCTTACATGTATATTTCTACAATAAGCGGGCACGTATACTTGATGATTTTTGTCATTTTAGTTTTTTGTTTTGATTAGAGTTCATTTCAAAAATTATTTTCTTTACGAGCACAGGCTTTGGGGCAATGTATTTGTGTCAATAAAGCTTTGGCAGCTTTGACACTTTTGACGCATCAATGTGCTGTACGCACGACGCGAAACGGGCTAGGTGATTGGCTTTATCTAGCCATGTGATACGCGAGGTGGTTACACACTATTTCCGTGTTGGCGGGAGCGTGAAAGATCGCGTCCCACCAAGCGTTTCTGAACCTTCGCGTCTACCATTTGAAAATTCTATGTGAGTACGGGTTTCTTTAAATGTGCGTTAGACGTATGGATGGGGCTTTTTCCGCTGTAATTGGGGCTTGGTTTCTTGGAAGCCACTTTTGATGTGTAAAATGGAGTACATATCATTGTACTAGTATCGGGTGCCATCCTGATTTTTAACTTAGCGCGGAGCAAAGTACGTCAATCTTTTTACATGCTCTTAGTCAGGCCAGATTAGTTAGTAGGTTGGGGATTTTAACTACGTACATGCCCGATCGTATTTCCCGAGATATTAGTGCTTGTGCGGTTTAAAAGTAGAAATGCGCTTACCAAGTACGTGTGGGTGCGTTTTGTTTTGTTTTATATGGGTGCTACGTGGCTGGATCTACGCATGTGGTTGTTATTCAACCTGCCGGTTCGTTTCTGTTGGGGCCTTGAATGAGTATAGAAAACGAACGATTTTGGCAACAATATTAGCCGGAGTTGAGAGCTGCCATACCGTAGGAGTGTGAGGACCTTAAGCGCTCTTATGGGATGATGCAATATCACCGTTCTCCGCTAAACTGAAATTTACATTAGATGGACTTTATATCCATAAGTATGCTTTGCGCAACTTTGAGTAAATTTATGTTTTTTCCAGCTATTTTGTTTCAACTTACCACAGTTGACAACTTAGTGTCGCTTGGGACTGGACGAATGATACACTTCGAGTGCTTCCCATACTTCAGCAATTTTAGGTAATGACGAGATTGACCTCTTTGCTTGATTTCCATGCAGTTTGAATGTGGTGAACGTTTTGTGTTTAATCGATATATTTAGGTTGGCTTAGACTTTGAATTTCGGTATGTTTGTATAGGTTTGACGAATTTCTTCATCAACTACGCAGCAAAAGAAACTATACATTCGACCGCAGTACAGTTGTTTATTGGTGAGGAGAAATACTGGTTGGAATCTATGGTGGTGACGGACCTTTCTTTGCTAAATTAGTCACTGATAATTATGTAGTCTTGAAGATGTTGGGTTTTAGTCACACTTTAGAGGCCTTCACCCTGATTTGTGGTGTCTGATTCCAGGTTCTTTCTTACAGTACTTTCTTTGTTCTCTTTTGCATTCTTATTTTTTTGGCTCTTCCCGAGAATGTGTCACTGTGGGATTTGTGGTTGGTTTCTTTTTCCTTTTCTTCTTTTTCCGGCTTTTCTGAATCTAAGGTACGTTTTGCCAAACTGTTTGGTTGGCTCTGAACGCACTTAGTTCAATGATTTTAATAAATGAATTCATTGCACAATGATCTAGAATATCCTGTTTGTAAAATGTGTATTTTGCATTATGTATTGTTATTGATTGCGTGCACATTATGTTTGCAGCCCTGAGGAAGCCCTATTCAGGGTGAAATGCATTGGCTGCATTGGTGCATCATTCTTTTGAACAAAGCAACTATTAAAATATCGTGCTTGACGACATTGACGAGTCCGGAAAAATCCTCTCTCTCTTTTTTAGCATTTATGCTGTTGTAATTTTGTGTTGCCTCTCTTTGCTTTTCTTTTTGTATTATTGTTGACAGGTCTATAGGCAGTGGACCTTGGAGGTGGGCAACAAAGAAATCTGTGCCTTATAAAATCAGAGTGTATAATAGGTTAGTGCAGCGTTAGTTATCCCTTGCTGCCTGTCTCTCTCTTTCTACAACGTTGAATGTAGCGCCTGGGGCCCTGACGCAGTGGTGGTGAGCTGTGCCACTGATTCCTCGTCGACCTGATAGAGTCAAGGGCACCAATTACTGTGTGGCGGACTGTGGTGCGATTAGTTTTGAGACCTGATACACTCGCCGTGATCTGGCCTGAGACTGCCTGATACATAGTGCTGAATAGAAGCACTGTGAAATTGCCAAGTGCAGCGATAGGGACCACTGACATTTGCCCTTACTGCAGGCTCTCCACGGCAGAGTTTCCTCCTTGACCTGCTGAAATTATAGACGGAGGGAAGTGTTCCACCAGGAGGCCCTATCCCGTTCTGTCATAGCGTGCATTTCAGAGAGGCCACTGTGGTGAGGATTGTGAAAGACTGGTTTGGGCCTGGATTCTTCCTGTCCCAACAGGGGAGTAGTGCTAATCGAAAGGGTGACCGGTGACGGTCGAATATTGAAGATCATGGGCCGCCCCAAAGGGAAATTACAAGAGGCAGCTACCCATGCCTCAAATGACATGGATGATCAGGACTCGAATACCGCTACACAATCGTCTAATTACGTTCCACCCACGAATGACCCGGGGGCTCAGGACAAGCTGGATTTGATACTCAACGAAGTGAGGGAGTCCAGAAAAGTCATAGAGCAACAAATAGGAACCCTCACCACTAATTTCACTTTACTTAAGGCGGATCACAACAAATTAGCTACCACAGTGAAAGATCACACCCTAACCCTCGATGAGATGCTACCTCAACATAAAGACCATGCGAAACAACTACAATCCCTTCAGCAGCAGGTCACGGGGCTCATGGACAGGGTGGAGGACGCAGAGGGTAGAGCCCGGCGCAATAATATACGCGTCCTTGGAATGCCGGAACGCAGTGAGGGATCAGATGCGGCCACCTACATGGAGAAGTGATTCCGAACACACGTGGCCCCTGAGGGCCTCTCAGATTCTTTCTGCGTCGAGAGGGCACATCGTATCCCCACGGGGAGGCCGAGAGCGGGGGCACCACCGAGACCATTGATTGTCTGGATCCTCAACTATAGGGACCGTGATATCCTGCTGCAAAAGGCGTGCGAGAAACCACAGATCCAATTTGAGAACTGTCAGGTGTCGCTGTATCCCGACTACACGTTGCTGGTCCAAAGACGGCGCTCTTCATATCAGGCGGTTAAGAAAAAGCTGCGAACATTGAACCTTAAATATGCTTTACTGTTCCCTGCATGTTTGAAAATAATATATGATCAGAATACATACTTTTTTGAGTCCCCGGAGGATGTGGAGGAGTGGATTGAAGTTATGGACCCAACACAGTTGTCTGGTCAGCCTCTCCAGAAGCCCCCACATAGCCCCAGGGGCGCCCGGGGCCGACGTTCACAACGGACTGCTAGGACCGCAGGCGGATCGGTGTTTCCAGGCCCTACACAGGAGCAAGCACAGCAGAGCAAGGAGTTGGCTCTGGTAGCTGTGACCACTTTCAGAGACATAACTGCACGTCGAGACTCGGAATCATCTGAACATAGTACTGTCCGCTCAGACTCGGAGAATAGCATAACACTTTTTCCCAGTGTGACGCCACAAACGGCGGATAGTTTATAGGACATGCAAATGTCTCATACTCTTTCTCTTAAATAAGCAGGCGCCGTGGCCCGGTGTGGCAATGGCACGAAGACTCCAAGATGATTATATACTTTTGTTATGGTATTTTATGTAATATATGGTCTATTATAATTGTCCTTTTTCTGCTCGGGCTTGGAGGAGCTCTCAAATGTGGGATTTTCTTCTATGACTGTTTTGGCTGCCAGTCCCCCTTTTGCGAATGCTAACGTTTGCTTAGTAACAGTTAAATGTGTGTTATGTTTAGTTTGGCTTTGTTTAGTTCACCGACAAGGCCTGGTATTCAACTTAATAGGGGGGTTTATGGGCTCTGACATGATGCAATTGCTAAGTCTCACTAATTTAGCTGGTCCCCCTCTTGAGACGTATCAGAGGCGAATAGAAAACAACGCACAACTTAGACACATATAACTTTATCACATGGAATGTCCGTGGTCTGGGATCAGTATATAAGCGACACATGGTTTATGCGCAATTGCTGCGACGAAAGGCGCATATAGTTTTCCTCCAGGAGTCTCATCTGACGGATTCGGAAGCCACAAAGATGCGTAAAAAATGGAGAGGACAGGTAATATCTACTAATTACTCGGCCTTCGCCAGGGGGGTAACAATATGGATAAGAGGAGGGGTCCCGTTTGTCATAACAGATAAGTGGGTGGACACTCAGGGTAGATATATATTTTTAAGGGGTACTCTGGATGGAAGACCTGTCATCTTGGGGAATGTATATGCACCAAATTTTGATCAAAACAAATATTTTTAGGCCTGAATTCAATATTGGCGGGCTGGGAGGCACTTCCGTGGATAATTGGGGGTGACTGTAATGCTGTCATGGATATCGGTCTTGACCGCGCACACCCTCCCCTACATGGTACGGTTGCTAGTAAACAAGCGGATACTCTGCGTAGCTGGGTAGATGGCTGGTTACTTAATGATGTATGGAGACAGAGGAATCCATTGGGTAAAGAGTACTCCTTCTATTCCCCAGTGCATCAGCTGCATACACGAATAGATAGGCTCCTGTGCTCCCGCTCCATAGCTGACCAGGTGACACATACCACCTATCTGGCCAAGACTTTCTCTGATCACAATCATTAGAGACTGCTATTACCTGGGGTAGAATACCCACACCGGTTCCTACATGGAAACTCTGGCCCCAATTACTAGAGGACACAGTGTTTCACAGTACTCTCGCCACAACACTCCAAAACTATTTTTCTGAAAATAAAAACACTGCATCCACTATCCTGGTTGAGTGGGACGCGCTGAAGACCGTTATTAGAGGGACGGCGATTAGCGCCACGGTAGGTGCAAGGCAGGAAGTTCATAAGAACCTAAAGGCAACTGAGGAAAGGATGACAGTGCTTGAACGAGAGGCGGTGCATGATCCCGATAAGCGGAATAGCTTGCAGGAGGCACGCATCACACATGCAGAGCTGCTGGAAACACTCCGACCGATTGATTATAGCTCCTACACTCAAATAAAACATTCAGACGCTGATAAATCAGGTACCCTATTAGCCAAATTAATTAGGAACTACCATCATCAGCCATATCAACCTGCCTGGAGGGGACACAGTTTGTACACAATATGACATAAACGAGGCCTTTTGTGCATACTATGAGGCGTTATATGAGGCACCACTACCATTGGACGGAACACATATTGATGACTTTCTTGCAGACCTAACATACCCACAGGTCCCGGAGGATATGCGGAACGCACTATCAGGACCCATAACTAGAGGAGAAATTAAGGCAGCTATTTCAGGGCTTTCACGTAATAAAACGCCAGGCATGGATGGCTTACCAGTGGAATTCTTTGAGGCTTATTCGGATATAATAATACCTCAACTGGAGGAAGTATATAATAAATCTCTTGAATTAGGACACCTACCCCATACTACGGTTCAGGCGCTGGTAGTGTCGTTGCCAAAGCCAGGTAGGGACATAGCTGACATGTCGGGCTACCGCCCCTTGTCTTTGCTATCCACGGAATACAAGATATTAAGTAAAATCCTAGCAAACCGGATCCAACCATATTTAAACAGACTAATCCACATTGATCAATGTGGATTTATACCGGCACGAAGCACATCACTAAACATACGGAGATTACACCATATAATGTCTTCAGATCTATCCCCTTATCAGCAAGCTGGGTGCATCGCATTAGATATGCGGCAGGCATTTGACACACTGTTCTGGGAATATATGTTTAAGGCCATCGCACACTTTGGCTTAGCCACCGATTATATTAAATGGGTGCGTTTACTATATGAAGCCCCAACGGCCAGGGTCAGGTCCAGAAAACATATCTCGCAAGAATATCGTGTCTATAGAGGCACACGACAGGGCTGCCCCTTGTCCCCAATACTATTTGTATTAGCGCTGGAGCCACTAGTAATGAGGTTGCGAGCAAAGGCGCCCCAGTGCGGTATCCCGATTGATACTTCCATACACTTGGTATCGGCATACGCAGACTATTTGATTATTTACGTGACGGACCTCCTGGGAGGATTAGACCCAATGCCGAGAAAATTTGCTGACTTTGAGAGGATTTCTGGATTAGCAATTAATGAATCTAAATCAAACGCTTTCTTCTTTCATGATCAGCCCCACCCGGACACTGTTCTTTTTGGGAGATTAACCTTACAAACGGCCGCACACACTTTCAAATATTTGGGCATTAATATATATCGCTCCCACGAGGACATGCTAGAGGGTAATCTAAGCAAAGCTATTAGAGGGATACGATCTCAGGTGGCGTTTTGGACTACTGCCTCTCTCAGTCATGGGTAGAATAGCAATATCTAAGGCTTTCACGCCTATTATATTACTTTGCGAACCTGCCATTGGCGGTGCCCCCGTCTATTTTTAACACTTTGAATACTATTCTGTTGGACCTTATATGGGGAACAGGACGTCGCAGAATAAGCCTTAAGAAACTACAGATAGATACGCGAGGGGGCGGCCTGGGTGCGCCGGACTTTAAAGCCTATTATTATTCCTGCCAGCTGCAGTGGTTATCCTACTGGACGGCAGGGCGTAATTTACAGGAGATTGGCTACACCACGAAACACCTCAAACAGGGCCTTCTACATACTCTATTACTACCGCACAGCAAAACCCCCCCCGGCCTTACCGCCCCTGTTGAAAACAGCACTGGACTGTTGGAAGAAGGCTTTGAAATATACATCCAGCTGCAGTCCTTACGCAGGTAACATCCCCCTGGTGGGGATACCGCTAGGGAGTGGCAGATTGACGAAACAGTCTGTGGTTGGACGCAGGGGTGGACACGATTGGGTCGCTCTTCGGAGGCGAGACGCTTATGGACCATGACAATTTTATACAAGAAACTGGGGCTCCCAATACCTTGTACGTTACACATGCTGCGATATTACACTATGTCAAAAAGCACTGGTCCCCCGATCGGGTGGAACCCCAGACACATGAACTAGTTAAAGCGCTTTATCTTATGAGTCGGGGAAGCCACCTTATTAAATGGTTATATTTGAGTATTCGCGTACATGTGAGGCTTCCCCTCGAAGCTCTCCGAGCGCAATGGGTGACGGATATGGGATGGGAGTTCACAGACAGAGAATGGGCAGATATCTTAGACTACCCCAGGAAGTTCCCACGAAATGCAAAGTTTTAATTTATACAATGCATGATTATACACCGAGCTTATCTGACACCACACAGATTGCAGAAGATGTATCCGTCCACTACCCATCGCTGCCCTAGATGTCAACTGTTAGAGGCCGACCTACTCCATATGCTATGGGCATGCCCGGGACTGAGAGTCTTTGGGGAAGAGTGGTACAAACATTTGAGACAGTTACCCACCTTACTATAGGGGATTCAGCGTTGGTGTGCTTACTTGGTCTCCGTAGACGCAGACCAGCGCAAAAAGTACAGTTGCGTTTTCTAGACTTGGCGTTATTGATAGCCAAAAGGTCCATCACTGTGTGTTGGAAATCGGCCAAGGCTCCTTCATTACATATATGGCATAACGAATTGGTTAGGTGGGCGGGGCGGAAAGTGCATCCCTGCGTAGGGAGGAAGACAGGGGACTCCAGAAAAACCCAATATCATTAGAATGGGATATGGCACTGGAGGCCTTCAAAGGAAGTAGCCCAGATGGTATATCGGATGTTCCACACTCGCAGTGAGTGGATACAAATCACAGACAATCAGGAATATAGCACGCTGATTGGGGGAAACCTCTTTATGCGGAATGGGGCTTGCCTCACTCAGGATGCTGGAAGAGACGTAAATATGACATAGGAGTTATTATAATCAGAGCCCAGGGGAGGGATGGGTGGGAATAGGGGGAAGGGGGAGAGTTAATGGGTCACAATTAAAGCACTGTCATTTATGTTATTGAAATAATTACATGCAATAATATGTACTATATCGGAGATTTTGTACTAGACTACACAAATGGAACAACACTGTAATATGTATGTAGCAATCATAAGCAGACGCTCCTTATGTAACAACGGAATAATGATGAAGAGTTTTGAAAACTGGAAAAACCCAATTTCATTTGTGTAAGTAAAGCCTATCCCTGTCTCAAAAGTTGGCTGGGGTCTGTGACTTGGACTAAATCGTCCACGCTATAGGACATTCTGCTGTTCACCTTCTCCATTGGCAGTGGGATGCCATAAGATCTATGAAACACAATGATTCATCTCCATTCTATTTCCCGACTAGACTTAATGCACAAAATAAAAAGTAGCTAACACCACTGCCATTTCCCTACGTTTAACAACAGATCAGTTAAATGCCTAGAATTATGCTCTTATAGAACAGAATGGACTTAGAGGACCACCTAGTAGCCAAAGAAGGGGTAGGGATTTGTGAGACAATAGGCTCGGAGTGTTGCACTCACCTCCCCAACAGTTCCTTTGCATACAAGAGCAGATAAACCATACTAATAATAATAATGTGAAGAAATTACAACAGATTCAAAATGACTTTCCTATCCATTTGAGCTGCATTTGGTCTTGGTTGACAGAGAGAAATAAAACTGTGTAATGAAGGTCTTTGAAAAGTGACTGCAGTTATTCTTGTCATAATACCTTTATATGTGCTGATCAAATTGACTATGTGCATCATCCAACTTGCTTGTAGTAAAAGGCATTGTCCCTGCTTATCAGTTAAGTACATCTGAAGATGATGAAGAATACAAAAATGAAGAATTTAAAACTGAAATGCTTTCTTTATATTCTAGAGAGTTATTTTTGAGATTTCGCCTCTCGTGTGACAAAGGGGGGCATGAGAAAGTAAGTTAACTTACATATCTGCATTAATGCTTAAATGTATTCTATGAAAATGGAAACGCTCACATGTGCCTTAATATGAGTGATTACTTTCTATTAATCGGTTGCTATTTCTTTTCTGTGCCAGTTTGAAGATTACTAAAGCACTAGTATCATTGCACACTTACACTCATTTTAAATGAGTTCTTGTTTTGTTATTCCATGTTGTACACTGCACATTTTTGCTGGTTTGTTATTCCACATTGTACACTGCACATTTTTGCTGAACCATTCTAGTAAAGCGTAGCCTCCTTCTGAAACTGACATATCAAAATGAGGATTTTAGAAAGCTGTAGAGTCATCGCTTGCTGGATAGGTTTGTATCAGTTTCCCAATGTTCTCTCACATTTTTCCCACAACAGCAGCTTGACACTCGTTCATTAGTGCCCGTTTGCAAGCGTCTATCACATTTTCTTGTTTCTATTCACTTGCTTTGATGTAAAAGGTACTTATCTTCGGTAACGCTATATCTGGTAGAGACACAGTCTAGCCAGATAGTCTAACTTTGAATTCTCCCTAGGCACCAGTCTGGATCCGGAAATTTTTCAGCAGTACCTGCGCGCACCAGGGGACGGCATTGTACGGCTCTGCAGTGACGTCGTCTCCGGATATGACGTCAGTGGAGCCATATAAGTCCCCTTCGGAGCGCAGACGTCCGTTTCTTCTGTGAAACTTTCCGCACCAGAACACTGAGCCACTACGGAAACTGGTGTGGCAAAAATCTTTGAAACATTAATAAAGAAGAAACATCATGGATCTTAAAGAAAACCCCCAATAAAATCAACCAACACATGGCTACATGAAACTCTACGCCCTGTCGAATAACCACCATATGAGGGAAAAAGCTATGCACTCTATAAATTATTCTGCAATGGTAATAAATTGCATGGCAATAGCCAAACAGAACCTACAACAACACCAGGTTGTGTGAGAAATCACACCATTACGTGATATATTGCCAGCACCAATGTAATGGTATGATGATACCAAGAAGACTTTCATAGAAAGAACAAGAAAATTAATACTACTCGCTGGGGTGTCATCTAGAGGAAAAGAGAAAAACAGCCACACACTACCAACCACACACATTTGGAAATGGATGTTATTGCAACATCTAAACTAAAGCTAAGTGGCCAGGTCAAGCAATTTATTTAGTCCCAATATAGATTAAGTTAGTGATCACTGGTATATAAACCCTTACCCCAAAGGCAATTCGCAGAGCGGGGAGGATGGGCAGGGCGTTAAGGAATCTGTGGCTAGACTGTGTCTCTACCAGATATAGCGTTACAGAAGGCAAGTAACGTTTACATCTGATAGAGACATCTAGCCACAGATTCCTTAACTTTGAATTAAATACCATAGCTATACCCCACTGGAGGAGGGGTCTGCGAACTAACCCTACAAAAGTTCTCATAGAGAACTAGCCGGTCAAAACTAAAAACTGGCCAAACGTATGTAGGAATAGCAGAACAAGAGCTAGACTCTTAACAGAATCCATGATCACTGTCACAGAATATATCAATAAAAAAAACAACCTTACAGAACCGAAAGAATCGGCCCTAGAAGGAAAAAGGGTTGAAAACCCCTTTAGAACCATCTGACGGATGACAACCATTAACCCCCGTCCCCTAAAGGGGTAAGAAACTCGATAACCAAAAATGAATGAATGAATGAAAATAATCTTTTAAAGCGCGCACATACCTGCGGGTGTCGTAGCGCTAAAGGAGAAAGAAAGAGAAGGAGAGGCGAAAAATAGAACAATGTAAAGTCAGTAGGTGCGAACCTGGTACATACAGCAGCCTATTCTACTACATTCGTGAACAGCCAAGTTTTCAACTGCTCCCTAAATTGCATCAGGGAGGCTTGCCCTCGCAGCGAGAGAGGGAGTAGGTTCCACCATTTACCTGAACATATGTAGAAAGCTTTACCCCCCCCCCCCCCATCTAGCTTTGTGAAATCTGGAAGAGTTAAAGCGTAGAGCGCTGGATCTAAGGTTTCTACTTTGCAAATACCAAGAGAAAGCTCTTGTAGGTACTTTGGACCAGTCAGATAAAGGGCCTTGTGAACCATGCACACGGCCTTGAAGATAATCCTTTTCCGTACTGGGAGCCAGTGAAGATTTTGTAGTGATTCAGACACAGGGCTAAATTTAGGAATTTTTAGAAGTACTCTCTCCGCTGCATTTTGCACAGCCTGCAGCTTCTGTATAACACACTTCTGCGCATCCAGATACAAGGCATTACAGTAATCAAACTTGGAGAAAACAAGAGCTGATATAACGGTCTTCTGAAGGTCATGGGGGATAAATGGGAAGATTTTTTTTTAGAATCTTCAACACCAAAAAACCAGAGGAGGAGTGGGTAATGTGCCTAGGCTTAGTGGCCACCATGAGTCGTTCCAGAAAGAGGTTTCCTTTCCAAAAAGCAGCACTTCCGTTTTGGCCGTATTCAATTTCAAACAATTATTCTGCATCCACAATGCCACTTGGGTCATGCAGTTGTTGAAATTTCAAGCCTCTTTATCCACATCCGATGAGATGGAAACCACTTTCTGTGTATCATCAGCTTAGGAGAACACAGCTAATCCCGGACTTTGAATGAGCTTGATAAGGGGGCTAACATACACATTAAACAGTGTGGGACTGAGGGAGGATCCCTGAGGAACACCACAGGGTAATGAGAAGGATGTTGAACTCGCTTCCCCCATCTCCACTCGTTGCTGCCTATTCCTCAAGAATGAACTTAGCAAAGTCAAAGCCGAGTTTCCAAACCCAAGCTGATGGAAACGTTTTATAAGGAGTGAATGGTGGACAGTGACAAAAGCGACAGAAAGATCTAATAAGATCAGTGCCGCTTTTCCACCCTTATCAACTACCATTCTAACTTCCTCTGAGGCTGCTACCAGGGCTGACTCCGTACAGTGGTTTGCTCTAAAACCATACTGTGAAGGGTCGAGCAAAGAGTTAGCATCCAGAAACACTAGGACATCCTCATTCAATGCTTTCTCAAGAATTTTAGCTGGGAAAGGTAGACGGGATATAGGCCTATAACCCTCCATCTTCATTGGGTCCATGGAAGGTTTCTTTATTAGTGGCAGAATGGAGGCCCTCTTCCATATATCTGGAAAATGTCCTGAACTCAGCATCTCATTAAAAATTTCCATAAGCGGGCCAGCAATCACCTTAGCAATTTGTTTGGGGACCAGTGGTGGACAAGGATCTGATGGAGCCCCGGATTTAATAAGATCAATGAACTTAATAACTTTCTCCTTAGTGAAAGAGGAGAAACCATTAAATTGAGGAGATTCTGAAGGGGTAACAATATCTTGCAGGTCAGACTCCATGTGCATTGAAAAATCGTCAACGCCGGATGGGTTAAGGGAAGGCGAAAAATCTTAATAGATACAGTTGACTTTAGACTGGAAAAAGATTGCCAGCTTATTACAAAATGGCTCATCCCAGTGTTCGGTTTAGACAGGGAATTAATAGTTTTAAAAAGTTCTCTACTTGAGTTGTTTGCCAGGCTTATGCTTTCCGAATTGTTTTTTATTTTAGCAATTTTTATTAGGCCCTTGTATTGCCTCAGTAGTTCTTGATATTTAGCCCTCTTGATTATACAATATTCTTTTCTCCATCGGCACTCTTGCATTCGGCATTTCCCTTGGAAGGCCTTAAGCTCCAATGAGTACCAGGGAGCAGACGGGTCCTTTCTATAGCTTTTCACTGACTTTTCTGGCACCACTTTTTGTGCAGCTGAGTTTAGCCACTGAGTATAGGTCAGTGCTGCATTATTTGGATTGCCACAAAAGACCGGATAGGTATTGGAGAATATGTCCCTCAATTCTTCAACATTCAACTTTTTCCACGGCCTGTAGTTTTTGCTTCTAAGTTTGTTGCTATCTGTAGCATTATGAGAGGAGAAGCCAAGAGTAAAGAAAATAGCCTTATGATCCGACCATACTACGGGCAGGACCTTCTCAATTTTTAACTCATTATTAGTGAATATTCCGTCCAGAGTATGGTTGGCAAGGTGGGTTGACTCGGTTATCATCTGTTTTAAGTTAAAACTCTTAAGAGTATCAACTAAACTGTTAGTGTCTGAATTATTCTGTAGCTCCAAATGAAAGTTAAAATTGCCTACTAACGTAAAACTGGGGTAATTTATACAGGGTTCCATAAAATCCTGTATTCCATGAATAAAATCAGCCTTTGGGCCTGGCGGGCGATAAATCAGTAGGCCCTGGAAGATAGCTTTATTAACGAGTTTTAAGGAGAAACCAAGCGCCTCACAATCCAGATGGAGTATTGGCTGAAAATTATCCTTTATCGAATTGCGAAACACAATCGCAACCCCACCCCCTTTCTTGCCTATTCTGACCAGGCGCTCGATGCTGAAGCCAATGGGAATCGCAATATTCAGGTCAGGGTCTGAGGAATTGTCAGCCCAAGTTTCCGTAAGAAACACTATATATGGATTGTATTGCTTCATAAAATCAGCAAACTCATATTTGTTTTTTTTAATCAAAGATCTTGTATTAAGAAGCACACATATGACCTCCCTCCTTGACTCCTGCCTTTCCACTTTTCTTATTGGGGCTTCTCTAGCTTTCCTAGGACCCTGTTGCTCTCTAAAGGTCTCTGAGATCAAATTTGCAGTTTTGACATTTAGTACAATTTGACTCGGGATAGAGAGAGGACGACAGTGGTGTATCTTACCCTTTTTCTGAATTAATAGAAGCTCATCTCTCCTGTATTTAATCCGTTAAGCAGGGGTTCTGGCGCCTGGCGCCGTCCAGGTGCGGATGGGCGCAGACTGGCTTGCCTTTGGCGCGCCAGCGGCGCATCCGCTGCGTGCCCGGGTTCCCATACTCAATTTATCCTAGGTTGCCCGGAAATCCTTCCAGGAGCCCAGAGCGACTAGACCGCTTGCCACAGGAAAATGGCGGGGGTCTAACCTGGAAGTAGAAAAAGAGTCAATGCATGATAAAGGTCATTTAGTCTGCATTGTTCATGACAATAAGGAATCAGAAAAAGTACTGTCCTGATAAAATTCCAAAACAGGACTTTCATAACTCACTTCCCCCCAAGGGAAAAATGAACTACAACACCTCCTTGGTATAAATCGTTTAGTTTGGACAAAATGAAAAATCACATTCATTCTATGCACCAATTGAAAAGCATCTTGCCACAAAGATTCATATATAGACATAAATATATATATATATATATATATATACATATATATACATATATATATATATAAATAAACATAAATGTGTCATCAGACACTCCGATTGATTTGCAATTCACAGGAGTTCACTGGTCAATAACTACTGCCAGTACACAAGAACGTATAAAGCTTGCCATCGTACAGTCTTCAGTGCCATAGTCCGACAGACTGAACACAATTTCGAGCTCTGAATAAGCTCAAACACCAAGAAAGCTAGAAAAAGAGAATCAACTGCATCTTTGATTTAAATAGTTTTCTTTCTCTCCTTTTTTTGTTTTACAAATATGTGTAACACATTTTATACAGTCAGTTTCAAAAGCACACTTTCAATTGTATTGAAAAAGGGTAATGCACCTAAAAGTGCAGTTCCCCACATCTCATAAAATAAATCCTTGTACAACTACAGGCACCTACGACACCTGTGGAACAAGTTACTTACCTTCGGTAACGATATATGTGTTAGAAACATTAGTTAGTTATAGATTCCTTACCTTAGAATTACCCCCAGGCGTCAGACTGGATCCGGAAAGTTTTTTCGTCAGCAGTACCTCTGCGTGTCGGAAGGTGGCGTCTGTCTGCACCGCGTCCGTCGTTGGCGTCGTGGTCGCTGAGATGACGTCGCGGCAGCTACTTAGACGCCGCCCTCGCGCGCTGACATCAGTTCTGTACACGACTTTCCGCGCCAGAAACGCAGAGCCATGCAAGACACTGACCACTGGTGCACAAAACTAGGGCCCTGAAAGGATAACCTTAACCCTAGAAATCAGTTCGCAGAACGGGGAGGATGGGTGGGGCGGTAAGGAATCTATAACTAACTAATGTTTCTTACAGATATATTGTTACCGAAGGTAAGTAACTTGATCATCTGAAAGAAACACGTTAGTTATAGATTCCTTACCTTAGAATAGATACCCCAGCAAAACCAACCCCAGAAGTGGGTCTGCGAACTAATATTACACCAGCAGGTCCTGGAGAATAGAACGGCCAAAGAAGCCGTCTCTCCGGACCTGGCTGTCCAGACAGTAGTGTTTTGTAAACGTGTGCAGTGATGCCCACGTAGCTGCCTGACAGATGTCATTCAGAGGAACCCCTCGTCCCAAAGCAGTAGTGGCTGCCGTTGCCCTGGTGGAATGGGCACGCAGCCCCACTGGAGGCTCCTTTTTAGCCAGAGAATAGCATGCCTTAATACACAAAACGACCCATTGGGAAATGGTTCGCTTGTTTACGGCCCGACCTTTTTTGGCGCCCACGTAGCCAACAAACAGTTGGTCATCCGCCCGGGACTGTTTTGTGCGATCCAGATAGAAAGAAAGCGCACGTTTTGGGTCCAGACGGTGGAGCCTCTCCTCCTCTTTCGAAGGAATCGGAGGCGGAAAGAAGGTGGGCAAAGTGATGGTCTGCCCGATGTGAAAGGCAGTGACAACCTTGGGAAGGAAGGAGGGACGAGTCCTGAGAACCACCTTGTCCGGATGGACCGACAGGAAAGGAGGTTTGGAGGAAAGGGCCTGGAGCTCACTCACTTTCCTGGCAGAGGTGATGGCTCCAGGAAAGCAGTCTTTAGCGTCAGAAGCCTCAAAGGACAGTTGTGAAGCGGCTCAAAGGGAGCACACATTAAAAAGGTCAAAACTAGATTCAAGTCCCACTGAGGCTTAACAAAGGGAATAGGCGGAAAGAGATGAGTTATGCCTTTCAAGAAACGATTAACAACCGGGGACTTGAAAAGAGAGGGCTGATCTGGAAGCCGAAGGAAGGCAGAGATGGCCGAAAGATAGCCCTTGATAGTGCCCAGAGTAGAGCCCTGCTGGGCTAAAGAAAGAAGAAACAAGAGAACCTCAGAAAGAGGGGCAGAAAGGGGATCCACAGCCTTTGCTGTGCACCATGCCACAAACTTGTTCCACCGGCAGGCGTATACCGTCTTAGTGGAGGGACGCCTGGCTGCCAAGATTACATCACAAACTTCAGGAGGCAGGTCAAAAGACGTCAACTGCCGCAGCTCAATTTCCACGCAAGGAGATGGAGGCTGGACAGGTTCGGGTGGAGGACTGTCCCCTGCTGCTGCGACAGAAGATCCTCCCGAAGAGGCTGTCTGGTCGGAGGATCGATGCCCATGTTGAGCAGCTCGGGATACCATACTCTCCGTGCCCAATCTGGAGCCACAAGGATGACTTAGGCCCGGTCGCGCGTGATCTTCTTCAGCACTCTGGGCAGAAGTGGTATAGGCAGAAAGGCGTACAACAGACCACAACTCCACTCGCGACGAAAGGCGTCGCCTAGCGAGTGCCGTCTTGGAAATTCCAACACGCAGAATTGCTGACATTGCGTGTTCTCTTCAGTGGCGAATAGATCTAACCAAGGCTCTCCCCACTGTCGAAAGAGACCATGCACCACCTCCAAGTGAAGACGCCATTCGTGATCCATCATGCACCTACGGCTCAGTTTGTCCGCCCTGGCGTTCAGGGAACCTGCCAGGTGTTGAACCACCAGGGATATGCCCTGATGTTCCAGCCATGTCCAGAGGCGGAGGGCCTCCTGACATAGGGTCCACGACCCCACCCCGCCCTATTTGTTGCAGTAGCACATGGCGGTGGTGTTGTCCGTGAACACCTGCACTACTATTCCCCGGACAGAGGGAAGGAATGCTTTGAGTGCAAGACGAATCGCCCGGAGCTCCAGAAGGTTGATATGGAGCCCAGACTCCGCCGGAGACCAGAGTCCTCTGATCTCCGCTTCTCCCATGTGGCCGCCCCATCCCAGAAGGGATGCGTCCGTCACCACTGTGTGGTCTGGTTGGGGAAGGGAGAGGGATCTGCCGTTGACCCAATCCAGATTCGTGAGCCACCACTGCAATTGATGTGCAGTGCCCTCCGAGATCTGGATGCAATCGGACAGATTCCCCTTATGCTGCGCCCACTGGAACTTCAGGTCCCACTGCAGAGCCCGCATATGCCACCTGGCATGATCGACCAGTAGGATGCAGGAGGCCATGAGGCCCAGCAGCCTCAGGGTCATCCTGACCGAAACCCGGGACAGAGGCTGAAAGATCGGAATCATAGCCCGAATATCCCGGACTCGCTGTTCGGGAGGATAAACCCGAAACCGCACCGTGTCCAGAACCGCTCCGATGAAGAGGAGCTTCTGAGAGGGGATCAGGTGTGATTTCGGCACGTTGATGGAGAACCCCAGCGAATGCAGGAGGTCGGCCGTAGTCTGGAGGTGGGAGACGACAGCCTGGGGCGAGCCCGCCTTCAACAGCTAGTCGTCGAGTTAGGGGAAGACTGGAACCCCTGATCTGCGCAGATGAGCTGCGACCACCGCCATCACTTTCGTGAACACCCGAGGGGCGCTGGTAAGGCCAAATGGGAGCACGGTAAACTGAAAGTTCTCGTGGCCTACCGTGAACTGCAGGTAACGCCGGTGGGCTGGCAGGACGGGGATGTGAAAGTAAGCGTCCTGCAAGTCCAACCCTACCAACCAGTCTCCAGGGTCGAGGGCAGACAAGACCTGAGCGAGCGCCAAACATCTTGAACTTCTCCTTCCGGAGGAAGCGGTTGACGTCCCTGAGATCCAAGATAGGACGCAGGCCCTTGTCCTTCTTGGGTACCAGAAAGTAGTGGGAGTAACAACCACGACCTACTTCTGGGGCAGGAACGCGCTCGATGGCTCCCTTGGCCAAGAGAGCCGTAACTTCCTGTTGGAGAAGGCCCAGGTGATCCTTCGACATGCGGTGGTATTGAGGTGGCATGGCTGGAGGGGTAGCCTCAAAGGGGAGGGAGTAGCCCCTTCGGACTATTTGCAAAACCCACCTGTCCGACGTGATGGTGCGCCAGTGGGGGAGGTGATGGCGTATCCTGACGCCCACTGGCGTTTGATGGGCCTGAAAAGTCGGACTAGGAAGGTTTGGAGGCTGCTGCAGAGGGGGGTTTGTGGACTGTCCCGCCCGCTGGCCCTCTGAACCACGGCGTTGGTTCCCACGTCCCCGCGAAGGTTGGGTAACTTGCTGCGGCCTGTGGCTCTGGGCGGGACGTAGTGGGGCACCTCTTCCATAGCCACGAAAGGGGCAAAAAGCAGACTGCGCTGGGCGGCTGGAGAGGCCCAAGGACTTGGCCGTAGCCCGTGAGTCCTTGAAACGCTCTAGAGCGTAGTCCGCTTTGTCGCCAAAAAGGCGACGCCCATCAAAAGGCATGTCCATCAAGGTGTTCTGGACATCCCCCAAAAGCCAGTCGATCTAATCGAGGCATAGCGATGAAGGGCTACTGACGTTGAAATAGTCCTGCCCAGAGAGTCGGCGGTATCCAGCCCACAACGGATGGTAAACTTCGCCGCATCCCTCCCGGCGGCAACAGCCTGGGAGAGCACTGTCCGGGCCTCCTCCGGACACTGAGGCAGCACGTGCGCAA
Organism: Calotriton arnoldi; assembly: GCA_963921515.1. Classification (NCBI taxonomy): domain Eukaryota; kingdom Metazoa; phylum Chordata; class Amphibia; order Caudata; family Salamandridae; genus Calotriton; species Calotriton arnoldi. The sequence continues at coordinate 1,062,069 of CAWUFW010002736.1, read as the reverse complement.
CCGAGTCCCACACAGAGTGGGAATAACGGCCCAAGAGAATTGCGGTGTTTACCGACCGCAGTCCTAAGCTGGCAGAAGAGAAAATCTTCTTCCCAAAATGGTCCAGCTTCTTGGATTCCCTTTCCGGGGGAGCGGTAGGGAATGCGCTCCTGGAAGTGGAGGCTTGGACCACCAAGCTCTCCGGGGTGGGGTGTTGGGAGAGGAAAGTGGGGTCGCCCGGAGCCGGGCGGTGGCATCGGGCAATCATCCTATCCACGGGAGCCCCCGTGTTAGGCCTGGACCACGTGCCCAAAAGGACGTCGGTCAGGGCCTCATTAAACGGCAGCAGGGGCTCTGAAGAGCTCGCAGCCGGCTGAAGCACCTCTGTCAGGAGGTTAGTCCTAACCGCCACCGTAGGAAGCTCGAAGTTGGGGGCCTCGGCCGCCCTACGCAACACCACTGCGTATGACGCTCCCTCCTCCGTAGCCACGGTAGGAGGAGATAACACGCCAAGGGCAGGGGAAGTATCAAGACCACTGGCATCCCCCAGTTCCTCTCTCCAGTCCTGTTCAGATTCTAGCTGATCAGTTAAAGGGTCACCTGACCCCTCCCAGTCCTCCTCCTCATCCTCAGGTTGCCAATCTGGCTGAAAAGGGACCCCAGGAGTGAACAGAGGCACAAAAACCCCACTCGGCGCTGGATCTGGCGTCGGGCGACGCCGGTCCGGCTCCGGGTCCACCTCGGGATGGAGGCCGGGGTCGACGCCGTCCGGGGACACGACCGGCGTAGGTTGCGGGTGCGGTGCCGGAGGAAGCGGTACCGGTGGAGGTGTAATAAGGTCAACCGGCGCCGATGCACTTGGGGCCTGCGGCGCCGGAGCCGACGGCGGAGAAGGCCTAGGCCCCCCAACCGAGTCCGCGGGGCCCGAAGGCGCGCGGCGGGTTCCGGTCGCCCGAAGATGACATGCATCGCCTCGTAAAATTTACAAAGTTGGGCGGGAGTCGCTCCGGGTCCCGGGAAGGGGGGGGAACCCAGAGCCGACTCTGTGGGCTCCGCGCGCTGAGCTGCGGGAGGGGCACCACCCGCATCCCTCGTCGCATCAGCCGACCGACGGGGAGAAGTCGAAGAGCAACGCTGCTTCTTCGACTTCTTTTTGTGCTTCGACTTACCCGACCCCGAGTGCGAAGACTTCGATGACTTGGACGAGTGGTGATGGCTCCGCGACCGGTCCCTAGACCTCCCTCGCGACCTAGACCTCGAACGCCGCGGAGCCGACTGCCGGTGCTCAAGCAGCTTTCGGGACCGCTCCCGCAAAGCCTTCAGCGCCATCGACCGGCAGTCGGAGCACGACTTGGGGTCGTGGTCGCGCTCCAGGCAAAAGAGGCACACGCGATGCGGATCCGTAACCGACATCAGCCGGTTACAGGAACTGCAGGCCTTGAAGCCGGGCATCCCTCGTGCACAGGAGTCGTAGACTCAAAAAAGACATCAACAAAAGTCACTCAAAAAAGTCAGTCAAAAGTGACTGGAGGTACCGCTCTCTCCGGATCTGCGCTGGCTGGCGCGGAAAAAGAAAGAACTGACGTCAGCACGCGAGGGCGGCGTCTAAGTAGCTGCTGCGACATCATCTGGGCCACCACGACGCCAACGACGGACGCGGAGCCGACCGACGCCACCTTCCGACGAGCAGAGGTACTGCTGACGAAAAAACTTTCCGGATCCAGTCTGACGCCTGGGGGTAATTCTAAGGTAAGGAATCTATAACTAATGTGTTTCTTTCAGATATACAAGACAGTATATGAAACACAGCCGCACATTCTATCATGTATACACCGTATACCAAAAAAAACACTCTGAAATTAGAGGTCCAGCAAAAATACACAACCGAGAGAGAAAAAAGGGTGTACTCTGCTACTAACACAACACCGTAGGTGACCTGCAGTAAGAAAAAGCAGCCTGTCAAATGGTATCCTAAATAACTGACACCACAAGAAACAACAGTCATGATTCCTAACGAATTGAGAAATGCAGAAAATAATAAGTACATCCCCTCCAGAAGACTGGTAATGCCGATCAGGCAAAACCGTGTATCTCAAGAATATCATAGGAAGAAGAAAACTTACCATAAAGTAAAAAAATCCTTCTATAATAAAAGTGTCTCCCATACCTTTATAGATGATTGGCGGTCTGCTTGGAGACAAAAACAGCCCAACACCCTAGGACATATTGTCTGAGGTCAAGGACAACAAGCCATCAAATTTACATCGTTCTTGAGACAAGTTGGCGCAACCAGTGCATCATAAACCTTTGGCTGTCAAATTACAGCACCACAATATGGAGCAGGGATAGGAATTGCCTGCAGTTGAGGTAATATTTATGCCCTCACCAGACACTGTTCCTTTTTCATAAAGGAAGAATTCGCAAGCAAATAGCATTCAAATAATGCAAGCACATACTCTGAGCCAGAGCAACGTTTCAATTTGCTGAAGCACAGATTACTCTAAGAGTAGAACCAAAGAGTCACTATACACCAGCCTACAAATGGCATAACCACATGTCTCTAAATAAACACTGAAGCCATATACCTTGCATACTGAACTGCTCCTAAGAAGCATGCAACAGATTCGCTTCCATACAGGAAGTCACTTCTCTTAATGATAGCCTCTTGAGTGGAAAGCTCATCCTCAGAGGCCAGGAAACAAAGGGAACCTCCCTCAGACATTGAAATCATTACCAATCAAAAAGAAATGACACTGAGGTCATAACCACCACTCCTCACCGGAGTACATGTGGTAGTACTGAAAAACAAAACTGGACCTATACAACATCCTAATAAGGCAACACCTTGCCCAACAAAACATACAGCTCAAGCAAAGAGCACAGTGACAGAAATGCAGGGCTACGACTCTGTAGTTCTCTTTCTTCCTTGGAAGCATCTTAACTTCTCATCTACCTGAGCTCCAAAAAGACGGTTACCGTCAAATGGTATGTCGACCAAAGCCTTCGAGAAACCCGAAGATGCCAACCAAGCCAGACGACTTAACGCCACTACAAATGCCATGGCCCGACCCACAGAGTCCACTGTGCCCATGCCACACCTTATGGCAAGCCTAGCAGCTTGCTGACCATCTCTAACCAAGTTGCCTACCTCAGCACGGAGGTTATCCAGAAGAGATGGGAGAATGTTCTGTAAAGAATCCCATAAAGCATAGAAAAAGTGACCCAGCAAACAAGACTTGTTGGTTGCTCTCAATGAAGAGCTGGCTGAGGCAAAAATATGCTTACCATAAGCATCACGAACCCTAGCAAACAACCACCGGAATCTTAGGAGTAGAATCTATGTCCTGAGAAGACGTTGCAGCCTGGGTGACCAGGCCACTAGTGGAAGGATGCCTATGCAAGAAAACTGGGTCCCTGGGTGCAGGCAAATGTCTATGCGCAACATCACGGTCCACTGAGACTCCTGACTCTGGCTTGGCCCAGGCACTGAACACAATATCAAATAGGGCCTCACTAGAAAAGGCTTCCCTCCCTTATATGCCGCTGGCAAAGGATCTCGAACAAAGGGTCTGTAGACCTCTGCACTGTGGGTAGTGATACATTTAAAACAGCAGCCACTTTCCTCAGCATGTCTGCAAAGGAGGAATTTGCCTCCGTGGCAAGACTAGGGGGAGGCAGCAACCCCGAGACTGGTGAAGAATCCAGTCAACTAGCCTCGCCAAGAGCTGTAAGCCAGCTCTCCTCCACCTGAAACACATTGGTGTCTGAAATGGGTTGAAAAAGTCCTGCCCTAGTGGACGCCTCTTTCTGAAAAAGGGGGCCACAAACTGTATAATCTCCTTAGATAGCATAGCCAACTCAGACGCCGCACGACACCGAATCGCCGCCATCACGACGTCGACAGGGGAAGGAGAGGCGTCTTCGACAGGCACCGCCGACGTCAATGTCGGAGTCGGTTGGTCAAAGAACGGAGTCAACGGCAAAGATCCCGAAGGACTGTGAGCCTGCGCCAAAGCGGCGTCAGCCGACGTCGACTGACGCCGATCCCTCGACTCCGATGGCCCAACCGTCACCGAGGACAATTCCTCCGAGGGCGTCCCACTCACCTCCTTGGGACCTAGAGGCGTTCCAGAGGGAGATGGGGCCCAAGGATGAGGTGTACGGAATCATCATTCCCTCATCTTAGCCATCGACGCCCCGGCTCCCAGAAATACGGGGAGAAATGGTGCGGAGTTGTGTATGGCTTCCTCAACCATCGAGCAGGAGGAGCCATGGGAGACGGAGTTTCCACGCAGTGAAGAACGAGGCTGCCACGACTTCAACTGCCCCATACCTTTCGACTTCCTGGAGAACGGCATCCTCTAGACCGGCTTCAGCTCCTAGATCGACCCGCACATGCTCTTCCCGGGACGACAAAGACCGAGGCTGGGAAGATTCTGAGGATCGCGATACACGCACCACCATCAATTTTGAACACCGCTCCTTCAACAATTTCGGTTTTAACTTCTGGCAGGAACCACAATCCTCGGCATCGTGGTGTTCACCTAAACACCACATACAAATTGTATGCGGGTCAGTCACCAACATATGTTGGTTACAAGATCCACAAGGTTTGAAACCTGTCAACATCAGACAAGGGCACACTGTTCCACCGACACCAGGTGTCGAAGGTCAGTAAAAAACGACCCGAGGAACCGCTTCTCCGGATCTGCGTTACAGCACAGAAAAGAAGAAACTGACGTCCGTGCGCCAGAGGGGACTTGTATGGCTCCACTGACGTCATATCCAGAGATGAGGTCACCGCGGAGCCGTACGACGCTGTCCCCCTGCGCGCGGAGGTACTGCAAAAAAAATTCTGGATCCAGACTGGCGCTTGGGGAGAATTCAAAGTTAAGTTAAGGTATCTGCAGCTAGATGTCTCTATCAGATAAAAAGTTTATAAATGTAGCACCAAAACTTATGGATTTTAGTATTACATGTTCCAACTGATCGAGGGCGAATCTTTGGTCCATTGAAACAGCGACTGCCTTGCTTATTTCAAACATTTGCTGGCTATTTTTTATTTAATTCATGTTGCACTCCTATAAGATGCACAGAGTGTTAGGGTAATCTTTTACAATCTGATGAGACCTGCTGAAAGTGTAAACTATTATCATTATCTCAAAACTATCCCAAGAAAGTCTGATATCGGGGCTAAGATCAATCTCTACAACTTTCAGAGTGGCCCAAAAAAGGCTAAGGGGCCCATTTAAAGTTTGGCGGAGAGGGTACTCCATCTCAAAAGGGACGGAGTACCCTCTCTGCCATACTGAAGGTCCATCCACCTGATTTAGAGACAAGAAGACCTTCATTATGTCGATGGCAGAGACTACTCCATGTCTGCCATTGGAATAAACCTCCGATGGCCTGACTCAGTAAGGGCCATCAGAGGTTTGTCCATGTGTCTATCTGATTTAGAGTGGGTGAACACATGCCAGTTTTCACTGTCTATCACCAGCAGGTAAAATTCTGATGGCAAGGGGCAGTAAAAACTGCAAAATGCCCCCCTCATCGTCGGAGAAAACTCCCATGGCGAGGGGAGTATTTATTTTTTATTTTTTTATGTTTCAAACCAAAATCCCACTTTGAGTTTTTGTTTTAGAAAAAGAAAAAAAAACACATTGTAAGTTTGCTGCGCAGCTCCATCAGTTGATGGCCTTCCTTCAAACTCACAATGCGTAGACAGGAACCACCGCGACTGCGGTTCCTGCCAATGCTAAATGTATCGGCAGGGCAGGGGCACATCTCAGAATTTGGCAGGCAGTAACTCAGTCATGACAATGGCGCAGTTTACTCCATCACCCTCATGAAGTACAACCCCATCTGTCAAACTCTAAATCGTCACAATAGGTTTTGCATAACGCAAAGAATCTGCCTCATAATAAAAATAAGGCGATACAAAAGGGGATGATGGACGGAACGTTTGAGCCAATCAAACACTCACTCCCAGTCAACTGATCTGGGTTTAATCCATCATCATTCTTTAGCTCACTCCACCACCCCAGTTCAGACATGGCCATATGCAAATCAGTCTGACCCTGTGCTCATGGGAACAGTCCAGCACGAACTGCCAAGCCATGTCTTCCTGGACCGAAACAAGCATCCTAGGACCGGTTTCTGGCATTCCAGCCGTCATCAGCCAGGCTTGCTTGAATCCAGTGGCAAAGTGAGCAAGGGACCCACGTCTGGGCATACCCGCCAACTTAGGGCGAACAAAGCGATACAAAAGGGGATGATGGACGGAACGTTTGAGCCAATCAAACACTCACCCCCAGTCAACTGATCTGGGTTTAATCCATCATCATTCTTTAGCTCACTCCACCACCCCAGTTCAGACATGGCCATATTCAGACGTGGGTCCCTTGCTCACTTTGCCACTGGATTCAAGCAAGCCTGGCTGATGACGGCTGGAATGCCAGAAACCGGTCCTAGGATGCTTGTTTCCGGTCCAGGGAAGACATGGCTTGGCAGTTCGTGCTGGACTGTTCCCATGAGGCACAGGGTCAGACTGATTTGCATATGGCCATGTCTAAACTGGGGTGGTGGAGTGAGCTAAAGAATGATGATGGATTAAACCCAGATCAGTTGACTGGGGGTGAGTGTTTGATTGGCTCAAACGTTCCGTCCATCATCCCCTTTTGTATCGCTTGTTCGCCCTAAGTTGGCGGGGGTATGCCCAGACGTGGGTCCCTTGCTCACTTTGCCACTGGATTCAAGCAAGCCTGGCTGATGACGGCTGGAATGCCAGAAACCGGTCCTAGGATGCTTGTTTCCGGTCCAGGGAAGACATGGCTTGGCAGTTCGTGCTGGACTGTTCCCATGAGGCACAGGGTCAGACTGATTTGCACATGGCCATGTCTAAACTGGGGTGGTGGAGTGAGCTAAAGAATGATGATGGATTAAACCCAGATCAGTTGACTGGGGGTGAGTGTTTGATTGGCTCAAACGTTCCGTCCATCATCCCCTTTTGTATCGCTTTGTTCGCCCTAAGTTGGCGGGGTATGCCCAGACGTGGGTCCCTTGCTCACTTTGCCACTGGATTCAAGCAAGCCTGGCTGATGACGGCTGGAATGCCAGAAACCGGTCCTAGGATGCTTGTTTCCGGTCCAGGGAAGACATGGCTTGGCAGTTCGTGCTGGACTGTTCCCATGAGGCACAGGGTCAGACTGATTTGCATATGGCCATGTCTAAACTGGGGTGGTGGAGTGAGCTAAAGAATGATGATGGATTAAACCCAGATCAGTTGACTGGGGGTGAGTGTTTGATTGGCTCAAACGTTCCGTCCATCATCCCCCTTTGTATCGCTTTGTTCGCCCCTAAGTTGGCGGGGTATGCCCAGACGTGGGTCCCTTGCTCACTTTGCCACTGGATTCAAGCAAGCCTGGCTGATGACGGCTGGAATGCCAGAAACCGGTCCTAGGATGCTTGTTTCCGGTCCAGGGAAGACATGGCTTGGCAGTTCGTGCTGGACTGTTCCCATGAGGCACAGGGTCAGACTGATTTGCATATGGCCATGTCTAAACTGGGGTGGTGGAGTGAGCTAAAGAATGATGATGGATTAAACCCAGATCAGTTGACTGGGGGTGAGTGTTTGATTGGCTCAAACGTTCCGTCCATCATCCCCTTTTGTATCATAATAAAAATAAGTAAACAGAAACATTCTATAAAAATCTTTTTCAAGAAAGGTGACAAGGCAGAGGAGAAACAGATGTGTGTCAATACATTAAGAGATTACATCTAAGGTCATTTTCAAGAGAGGTTACTCGATCACCAAATTTCTATGAGAGCCATTTAACTTTTGTATCTCAAGGTCAGGTATAATGGTAAGTAGATGTGGTTATGTGCAAGTGGATTGTTACATGAGAAAGGAAAACTGTAAAGTGTCATATTAAGAACTATGAAAATAGGGGCATTGCTTCAGACAAAATTGCTGAAGTTCAAATTTGCCATTTTGGTTTCTCCAGCATCCACTACCTTCTCGTTTTGGCACTGTATGACTGGTTAAGCCTGGACTCCCGCAACGAGTTGGCCTACTTCCTGGCAAACAGGAGACTCACAAAGGATTCCAATCAGACAACCAGATGAAAGGAGTTTGACTATCCAAGTAATGATTTACTCATTGGAAGCTCATCCAAATATATTTTTATCCTAAATGGAATAACTTTTTTTCAAGACTGTCACTCTTAATCCATCATAAAGTCGCACCATCATCAGGAATACTTATTCAAGTTGAATGAGGGTTCATATTGACAGGAATGGAATTGATAGGCCAATTAATTTGTATTTGTTTGGGACTATGCGCAGTCACTGAGCAGAATTATGAAATTTCTTCAGTGCAGTCAGTAAGTATATATGTCGTGGATCAGGCACATTGTGATATCATGGGAATCAAACAGATATTGGCATAGACTTGTAAGACCTTTCACAAATACTTGACAAATAAGATTTGTGGTTAATTCAGGCTAATTGAGGCTATTACACTCTTGCCAGCTTTGTTCCCATTACGACTCTGAGGTGCAAAAGGGAAAGGATTTGTAATTCTACTGAATTCATCCAACAGTATTTAGGGATCTAGAAGGATACACAGACTGGATTGATTAAAGTGATTAAAGAATGCACTGGAACTATGAACCTTCATTCACAACTCACTTCTCATTCTGATTATCTTCATGAAATTGATGTTTTATTAAGTTCAGGATGTATATATAGCACAAATATAGCCAAAAGGGTCAGAGGAGTGCTTTGCATAGAATAATAGTTAAGCCCAGAATATAGCAGCATGGGCTGACATTTACAAAAGCACAAGAGTGTAGGTGGTAGATACAGTTTACACTGCGGATGTCACTTTGGCCGGCTGTCTTGCAACAGCCAGCCTGACTTGCAGTGTAAACCTCTCCACCCAGCTGTCTTAAACAGCTGGGTGGAGAGCAGGCACAGTCACGCTGTGCCTGTAGGAGAGCTGAGGCAGCCGGTCCAGACAATCCTGCCGCTGCTCTCATGCTGCTGAACATTATCAGCAGCATGAAAGCAGCGTCTGAATTGGTGTGGAGAATTCAAATGCTTCAAGCTTCCAGCGCCGGGGGACTGAAGCAGAGGACAGGAGGAGGCAAGCCAGCAGAGTGGGTAAGTACTCTCTCTGCTCGTTCTACTCGTTATTTTTCCTCTTTCTGCTGGTTTATGACCTTTATTTTGCCTTCCTTCTCGTTTCTGCCCATTATTTGTCCTCTTTCTGCTCGGTTTCTGACATTCATTTATCCTATTTCTGCTCGTTTTTACCTTCATTTTTCCTTTTTCTGTTCATTTCTGTCCTGCCTCCTCGACAGAGAATCACCCAGATACCCCTAGGGGTGACAGTGCTGCACTATACAAATGCTCATTGATTGACTGACCGCGAGTGATGGCACCCACCCACCACCCATTTGCCTGCCCTACCACTCTCGGGGGTTGCCAGACGCCGCTGAAACCTACTGCCATGCAGAGCTGGATAAGGTCCATTCAGCATCTCAGGCAGACTATGACCGATGGTGTATCCAATTTCACTGTACACCTGCTTGTCATTAGTTACTAATGACAAGGAAGATCGTTTATGGCCAATATGATCATCTGAGGGTCAATGTAGGTGATGTAGGCCATTTCAGCAAACATGGAATCTTGTAGGATTCCATATCCGATGAGAAGTGTGGTGATTTTCAATGGCCCATCTGGACATGAACTATGAACAGTTTGATTGATGCCCATACAGGTGAAAAGGGTGGCAAGTAAGATTTGGTGAAGAGCCATGTTTTGGGCTGCTGAGAGACCCAAGACGACCAAGGAGGTAGGTGCCACCTTTATCCAGAACTTCAGACCATCAGCCGCTTCTTTGCTGCTGCAAAGAGATCCCCAATTGGTAAGTCTGAAGGAGGTTGCTAAGGCAGTTGGTGATCTTGTTTGGTATGAGCCAGTAATGAAGTAGGTGTGGATGTCCATGTGTGAAGGGGAGCATGAGGAAGCAGGTGTTTGTCATATGGGGATACTTAGAGGAATTACATAATGGTGACTAGGTCATCAATGGAGAGTTTTTGGAAGGGGTGCCATGGAGAAATGCAGCACGGTGGGATGCTGGAGGTCTTTTGAGGGAGTTTTAGAGACATATGTTCTGGGCCACAATGGCCCTAGTAAAAAAAGTATAGCTTTTGTCAAACCCAAAAGTGACAATTAGCCCAACCCAAAATGGACGGCACTTCAATAGCAAGGGCTTCTGGATCCCCCACCTGAAAGTGAAGGCACTTCCAGGTCACATAACCATCGTCGGTCATGTGAATAGGGAGTTCAGAAGTCACATTGTCAGGTGACCCAGCCCGGTTATGTGATGTAGCTGTGGTGTTACCATGGTCAAGTGATCAGCCATGGTCAGTGACTCAAGCGGTAGCAGCATCCCAACCATTGCACAACACTGTGAAAAAGACTCTTGGGGTCTCCTCAGCTGGGTCCAAGTTTTAGGGCCTTATACCTGCCCTAAGTGTAGGAAGTGCAGATGTAGGGTCCTACTGGCATAAATATGCCTCAAGGACTATAGCACCACATAATGTTGCAGCCGTAGTAGTAACTGGGTTCTTACAGTTTACACTGTGTGGATCTTTATATGTTATGTGTATTTGTAAAGCGCACTATCACCCGCAAGGGTAACCTGGTGCTGAGCAGGTGTGTGTGTCTAGCCCTGCCTACGGTAGGTTGGTTAATTGAGAAGTAAAATCTCCAACTTCTTACAGAATTCAAGTGGAGTGGAATGTCGTTCCACGCTTTAGGAGCGATGCATGACAACGTCTGTCCTCCTGATGTGGTTCTGTGTATGAGTGGGATGTGTGTTAGGAATCCTGTGGAGCAGAGGTGTCTGGGTGGTTGGTGGAAGGAGATTCAACTGTTTAGGAAGGTGGCACCTGAGGTGTGCAGTGCCTTGAATATGTTTGTGAGGTTTTCAAATTAAACGTGTTTGTGTATTGGAAGCCAGTGTAGGATCCTGAAGTGTGGGGTGATGCGAGTTCTGTGTGGGAAGTTGAGGATGAGTCAGGCTGCCGAGTTCTGGATAGTTTGTAGTCTTCTAGTGAGTTGCTTGGTGATCCAGACGCAGAGGGTGTTCCCATAGTTTAATCTGCTGGTGACTAGGGCGTGAGTGCCACTTGGAGATCTTCCTAAGCATATTCAGGGTGTGGTAGCAGGATATAGTGACAGCGTTGACTAGTGCGGCCATCCCTAACTGGCTGTCGATGATTATTCTGAGGTTCCTGGCTTGGGTGCTGGGTCCGAGTTCAGCCGGCCAGAAGTTGGAGTCCCAAAGTGAAGTGATCTTGCCTAAGATCACTACTTCTGTCTTGTCGGTGTTGAGCTTGAGACAATTGGCTTTCAACCAGTTAGGGTCTTCGGTCATGCAAGCAGTGAATTTTTTTCTTGTGTTGGGGGTTCAAGAAGGAGAGTATGAGTTGGTTGTCAGACTAGGAGAGGATGTTGATGTGTGCACAGATGACAAAGGCGTATGTATGCATTGAAGAGGGTGGGGGCTGATCAATGACCATTGAGGTCAGGCTTACAGATTGTGTTTTATCCGTTAAGAAGGAGCAGATCTAGTGGAGAACAGATCCTTGGATGCCAATCTTGTGCAGGTACCTGATGAGAATTTGGTGTGAGACAGTGTCAAATGTTGCTGGAAGGTCCAGGAGAATGAGGACTGCCGTCTCTCCTCTGTAAAGGATCATATAGGTGTTTCTCTACTGTGGTTGGGGTTGAATCTGGACACCATTATGTTGAGGTATGGTTGGAGGGCGATGGGTCTGTAGTAGGAAAGAGTTGCTGGGTCAGCAGATGGCTTTTTGAGCAGGACCATGATGGTGGCATGTTTAAAGGTGTCCAAGAATGTTATTAAAAAGTACATAGCTGAAATGTCTCAAACAAATTTTGATGATGATAGAGAGGAACTGGCCAGAGACTTTTTGCTCTGGCAGCACCACTCGTAATAATGTACTTCCGGGTGGCATGGGTAAGGACGGCCTAAAAGCAAAGTTTACCAAATTGGAAAAATTCAAGACAAATGAGTTATTTAAGTGGTGGGATGAGGTTCCACTAAAAAGATATCTAGAGAACAAGAAAGTCCCAAGGGGTTTGAGGATCCACACATTTACGAATTTCGATGATTTGGATCCAGATTTATTGTGGGAATGGGAAGAGAATTTATACATTTCCACCTTTACTACGATGAAAATCTTTATTCAACACGCAGAGAGGAAATCATTAAAACTTAGAGAACAAATTAAGATTTTGGAAGGGGAAATCGAGGATCTAAATTTAAAGGAAGCCACTGAGAAAAACTATCTGATCCCTTAAGGATCATATTCAACAACATGAAACAATGAAGAAAGAGAGGAAGATGAGAAAAATTGCTAGGGAGAACAGCACTATGACAGTGGGCGAATCTTTACGTTCGCTTGAAGATTTGATGATGTAACAATCCCCAACCTAAGTGCACAACATGCATCCAACCTAGGGAGTCTCTCAAGTGTCAATAGTAGCTCAATCTCCTCAATCAGGGAAGAGGGCCCAAGTAGCACATTGGATGGTACTGCCCAGTCAAGTTGTTCATCAACTTTTTTTGAAGACGTTTTAAGATACAGGATTAGCGCCAAGCAACAGAGGTCCACCACAAGACAAGGAGAGGGGGGAGGGGGGAAGGGAGGAGGGGAAGGCAGGGGGAGGGAAAAACTTTAAAAAGAGGAGGAGTACTTACTCCCAACCAGAAAAAAAGCTGAACAGGTAATGGAAGCCACTGAGGTACCTGCTGATTTTCCAACTTTGACTGTTAAGAAGGATGTCAATTTGGTAATCAATTTGTCTGATTGTTTTCTTAATGAATATGAGATTTCAGTCCTGAATAAAGGTTTTGGCTTTTGTCCCACAAATCATGGTGTTTGTTGACTTACACATTGATGTCTTCAAATTCATAAGTAAGGCTGAACTTAAATGTCAATTTCATCTACATGATTTAAAAAAAAAAAAAACACAACTGAGCTCAGGGCTTGTGATTTCTGATTTGTCTGTTGCACAGTTGAAAGATGTTTCGGTACAATTATCTCTGGATAGTGAAAAAGAACCAACTTTAGAAGAGGTAGTGAGAGTGTTAGGAACTGAACAAGACTACACATGACAGTGGGCTGCTACAACACAGCAGCTTCACCCCACAGGGTCTCCACTTGAATAGTATAGATGTCTTTTACAAACAGGTAATAGAAGACCTCCACCTCTTGGAGGATAAAGTACTGAACTCCCTATGAAACTCTATGGTGACAATTTATCCAAAGAGGAAAGAGCAGCATTGATTGGTCTAAAAGACACATCACTGGTGATTAGGGAAGCCGACAAAGGGGTGAATGTCATTGTAATGAATATGACCCATTATGAGGATGAGGTCCTCATACAACTTTAACAACAAAACAGACTATCAAAAATTACATGCAAATCCCTGTCCGTCTGCCAAGATACTTCTTAATGAATAATCTGATGCACTGGAGAGATTATGATCTCTTATCAGATTCAGAATTCCAATTCTTGAGGGTGGAAAATCCCAGGTTTCCTTGCCTAAACCTCCTACCAAAGGTTCATAAGAAAGGAAGGTTTCCACCAGGACGTCCCATAATTTTGGGAATAGGTTCCCTTACAGAAGACATATCTGAATTTGTAGATTCATTCTTGATACCACTAGTGGTGAACCTTTCTTCTTTCATCAGCAATACCACGGACATCTTAAACTCGAGGACCTTGAATAGGGTGATGCCATGTGGTTAGCAACCTTAGACATGGAGTCTTTATAAACGTGCATTAAAAAGGACTATGGGTGTATGGCTGTTGACTTCTTTTTATGAAAACGGAGGGCAAACTATCTTAAGCATAAAGTAATGCTATTGGAAATGGTTGAATTGATTCTCACCAATATTATTTTCTTCATTTAAAACAATGAATGGTTCCAACAGCTCCAAGGTACGGCAATGGGTTCCAAATTTGCACCTTCGTATGCAAATCTGTTCATGGGTTGGGTTGAACATACCTATGCCTGGGCTCCAATAGTGGCGGATTGGACAAAAGGGATCCACTATTGGGGTCACTACATAGACTATGTTATTATCATCTGGACAGGGACAGAGGAGCTTATGAAAACCTATCTCAACTATCTCAATGACAACCTATTCAATGTGAAGTTTACATTGAACATGTCCCAAAGCAAAATACAGTTCTTGGATGTCGAGGTAGAACTATATGTAGTGGGCAAGACATCACAGAGCACACTTTTTAGAAAGTAGACAGCTGTGAATAGCATCTTACACTTCAACAGTGCACATCCCCGTGCACCAAACTATTCTGTTTGGTGAAATGATTCAGTTGCAGAGGAATTGTAGTGAGGACATGGAGGAATTGTAGTGAGGACATTTGGTTTAAACAACATGTCGAGCAAACAATTTCTAGGCTACAGCTTAGAGGTTATAGGAGATCTGAGCTACTGAGGGCAGCCAACAACGCTAGAATGGTGAAAAGGAGCAATACCCCAAAAAAACTAAACAAAATGGCAGCACCGTGGAACATTTCTCGTTCATTACCACTTACTCCTCACTAAATCAAGCTATGTTTAGAATCTTACACAAACACTAGCCGCTTTTGGAAGGGGTCTTTGGAGTTGAGAAACAGTTGGCGGACAAACCCTCAGTGACCTATAGGGGAAGTAAAACAATTAGATAATTTCTCTGCCCTAGCGATATTCAACCAAAAACTGTGCACAGACAGCCTGGCTTAAACGCCCCAATGGTTTCTATACATGTGGGGATTGTAACATCTACCATTTGGGGTTGAATAGAACCAAAGGTTTCATGTACAACACAGAAAAAAGATAAGCCATTCGGTGTTTAATAAACTGCCAATCTTGCTTTGTTGTCAATTTTATCATCTGTGTTTGTAAAACGATCTATGTAGGCAGTACCACATGTCAATTGAGATCTCAAATTCAGGAATAGCCTGGAGCCTGTGTATCACTTGATGCCTCATTCGTTCGTCTCACATCACTGTGTTAGTGGGACCAATAGGGCCAACTTCAAATTTCATGGCATAGATATAGTTTTGCCTGATTCAAGAGGAGGTGATAGAGAACTAAGACTATGCCAATTAGAAGCAAAGTGGATTTGCAACTTGTGTGCTGTAAACCATGGATTGAACTCGGATAGTGAGTTGCACCACTTTCTCTGAATAGGCTCTGGAATAGAGAATATTACTGCCTCACTATGATGGACTTGTCCATATGTAACT
Organism: Calotriton arnoldi; assembly: GCA_963921515.1. NCBI lineage: Eukaryota > Metazoa > Chordata > Amphibia > Caudata > Salamandridae > Calotriton > Calotriton arnoldi. Next base: position 1,046,733 of record CAWUFW010002736.1, on the reverse strand, counting down.
TTTGTCTAAAATCTTGTTTTATAAAATAGGGCCCATGGTAGAGTTCAAAGCAATGTTCGCCTTAGCATGGTTACTAGCATTTGATGGTTTTGTGGGTTACTGTCTTGTACCTTATGCTCTTTTCAGAGACTGTTACACACTGATATGAGAAGTATAATTAGTCAAATATTATACCAAGTAAGACGACATGGTTACATAAGGTGGGATACAACAGTCTTTCAGATGTTTTCGTTCTTCCTTTCATGTTCTTCTCCCTTTGAGTGGAGAGTAGTTTAACAACCAGCATCTTCTTATTGAGCTGGCTGAACAAGGTTATTCTGCACACGCACAGTGGGGTGTATTTGGAAGGATGCCCTCCTTGACTTTATGTGTTATGTTTATTTTGTTTTAATCTGATGTACATATATAGAGGTGGAGTTAAGGTATGATGCTGTTGGTTACTCGAAGAGGATTATTAGGACCACACTTGGCTGGGACAGGTGATGTTCACAATACTCGCTCATGAGTATACAGCGTGATACTGACTAGCAATGGAGGGAGATTATATTTTTTCACAATACTTGGGTGCATAAGCTACAATGATGACTTTCGTTTATATTGTTGATACTCGAGTATGGGTGGCATAATTTTTGTAGAACGGGTAAATTAAATCTTGAATTTCACGTTTCTCTTTGTCTTCTCTCCCTTTATAAGCTTTCAAGTAAAAAATGTTTACAATATTTGCTCATGCATCGATGGTGCAATAGTGATCTGCAATTGGTGTTAAACCTTTTTACGGTCGTTGAAGACACATACTATTTAAATGGCTTTGGTTTTATCGCTAATGTTAGAGAGTGGGACTGTGCAATTGTACGGAGAACGGGCAAATGAGACCTTGCATTTCTCCGTCTTTGTTACCTTTCTCTCTCTTGGAAGTTGTTAAATGACACTTATGAGGCGGCGGGTGAACACAGGGCCTGCTTTTTTGATCTAGTGTCCCTGTGTTGGGGGTGTGGCCCTGGTGGTCCCGACGAGTATTTATGACGAGATTGCCCGGCACTCGAGTCCTTTCACTTCAAGTGTACTGGTTCCTGGTCTAAACATGAACACATGCATAATACGGGTAAGAATAGGTTCAAATGTTTGTATGAATGGTGGAAATTTGGAGAATCCATGTGAGTTGGAGTGTTTGCACTGATATGGACTTTAAGTCAACAGTTTGTTAGGTATACGTAAGCTTACAATAAGATGCTGTGAGAATTTTGGGAATGTACGTTACAAAGAACGGGAAAGGAGCACTCTTTAGGTTATGGACTCACATTCGTTACCAGCCGGTGGCCACTGGGTTGCAAACCATACAAGCTAGCGACATGTATGTATTGATGGAATGAGAAAGTCGCTTTGAATGACGGAGAAGGCGGCGATTCTGCGGTGAGAGGTACATGGTGCTCATGTGATCACAGATTGATAGTTAGATAACTTTTGTAACTATTATTGTTATTTAATCAGCTTAGCCCAACTATATGCTTGCTATGAGTCAATGAGCAAGACTCCGTGAATGAGGATGTACACAACTTTCTGTGTTGCCGTGGACACAGGAGTACTGACGTTTGCTGTCTTTGTTGTTTAGTGGGAGTACTTAGCACTTTTTGACTCAAACAGCCATACATGGTATTATAAAGACTACGTTGGTATTCAAAGATTAAGGGTGAGTGAGGACTCAATGTGATGTACAGTTAAGTATCATTACGTGTGGTGGGGCTTCTGAAATGAGGAAACTTGTTTATCTCATAGCCTGTATATGTGATAGGGTGTTGAAGAAGCCTCAATCACGGACACAGATGGGGTAGCAGCTTTATTAATCACCTGAATTACTCTCATCAGGTATTTTATATGTTTATGGGTGCACCTTTTTGGCATGCACATTTGTGGGAGCACACTGGTATGCCGGTAACGTCATTTCCTATATGAATAGGGTTTTGCACTTGGTTTTATGGTCTACTTGTAGGTACTGACATGTCGTTCAAGGTGCCGGGTGCACGGTATGAGGCTAGGAGTAACAATCTTTGTTGCTCATTATGTCCTTACATTATATAGTAACAAGTATTGGAATGGCTGCGCATTCCTTGGGCATGTTAGAACTGGTTACCCTTGGGTGACGCGCAAGTGCGCAATTCAAGATGGCGTTTCACCGCTGAAGCTCCCGCACACCCGTCCTAACGACGAGGTTTTAAATGCCGAATTTCACAGGAATAATTTAATTTCTGTTGTTGTGGACCCTTACCTGCCCATAAGGAAGTGCTTTCTGCAGGTTTTGGTGGCGCTGACGACTTATGGACTCCTTTGACTTCCGGCTTTCCTTCACCGAGGCTTCCCTCAGCTTGGCTGCGAAGTTCCTGTCAGAGAGGCGGAGTTCTGTATCTGGAGATGGCGCGGCTTTGGCCTAGGTTTTCTCCCACTGCTGGTTTTAGCTGCTGCACTGGTTTGACATATTTATCTGCATTTCTATCTTGTTATTTCTCATTTTTGCCTATATTTATTCAATTTTCTTGAGTATGGAAAGCAAAGTTTCTCCTCTGCCTGTTAAGTCAAAAATGGTAGATACATCGGAACCCTCCCTTATTACTATTCTGGAGGAATTGAAGGCTGTTAGATCAAATACAGATAGTATTGCCAAGGAAATTAAAAATATACAGAAAGATATGGCTGGTCTTTCAATGAAGGTTGCGGATAATGAGATTCAATTAAATGATGTTATAACAAAAACTGATAAGCTAATACCGCTTGTTACAAAAATTCCTTCCATCAGTACTAGACTGCTTGAGTTAGAAAATAGAAATAGGCATTATAACTTGCGTATTTTTAATTAGCCTGAAGATATAGAAGGGAATGATTGCAGACGCTACCTTGAGAACCTATTGCCAAATTTATTAAACTTGAAGTTTTCAGAAAAATTTGAGATTGATAAAGGACATCGTATTCAATCTCATCGTAAACTAGGCTAATCAAATCCCCGGCAAGTAATTTTAAGGTTCTTCACCATCTCATCCTTATCTGGAAAGCGGCTCGAGGAATTCCCTCTCTTCTGGTTAATAGCACTAAAATCTTCATTCATCAAGATTTTGCTAAGGAGACTGTTACCATACGTCGAGATTTTGAAGCTTCGAGACCACGACTGAAAAACTCTGGCTTCAAATATGGACTCTTCGATCCATCCACCATGCGTATCTGGAAAGACGACATTTCCAAATCCTTTCACCGTCCGGAAAACCTTCAAGCTTTTCTTGATAACCACTCTCCTCTCTCAATGGATACACAGGATTCTTCAATTTGAAAATGCTTAGACTGTATTATAGCTTTTTATCTTAATTGCCTAAATGGGAGTTTATATGTGACACGTATTTTAGGTCTTTACTATTCCTGTTACTATATATGATATTCTTTTCAGTACGGGTGTACCTCTCTCTTCTCTGTTCTCTCTTCTTATGTGCACGTGTGTGTCTCATTAATATCTATGTATGTTCTTCACTGTTTTGTATATACATGTGTTCTTTATTATATGTTTTCTTTGTTTCTATGGCTACTTATTTGGTCTCTTCTACTGCTTCTTTCAAATCTTATATATTTTTTCACTCTTTGCTCTATTTTTCCATCTTTATTTTACTTCTTAGTATATGAACATTACTCACAAAATTAAAATGGTTTCCTTGAATGTTAAGGGTTTACGATATCCAGTTAAACGGTTAAAGATTTTAGATTATCTATATAGGCAAAAAGCTGATATTTGTTTATTGCAAGAAACTCACATTGATGACAACATCTTAGCATACATGCAAAGGAAATGGGTTGGTCAGATTATCTCCTCCTCACTAGATAAAAAGAATGGTGTGGCTATTCTTTTTCCTAAAATCTTCAATTGCAAATTTTAGATAAACAATCTGATTCTGAAGGCAGATTTCTCTTGGTTAAAGTGAAACTTGGTAACACGATTTTACATTTAATTAATATTTATGGACCAACAGTAGATGACCCTAATTTCTGGCCTCGTATTACCACTGAAATTCTTCAACTTGGGAAAGTTTCCTTGATTGTGGGTGGTGATTTTAACTTGATTAGTGACCCCCTTTTAGATCGACTATCCTCGACCACATTTAAACCTCCCAAAGCGTTTCACTCCCTCAAAACTTTATTTAAAAACACTAAGATTGTTGACATCTAGAGACTACATTTCTCTACTCAGAAAGAATTCACCTTTTTCTCTAACCCCCATAACTCTCATTCACGCTTAGATTATTTGTTAGTGTCTAGAGACTTAGTGAAGTCTATAACTCAACCTTCCATTGGAAATATTGAAATTTCAGACCACGCAGTAATTTCACTTCATTTACAAGTTAATAACCTTTCTGTCTCTCATTCCCGTTGGCGCATGAATGTAGATGTTGTCCTTCAAGTTGTTCATAAAGACACAATTTTAACAGCTATTCATGAGTATTTCTCACATAATCCTGATGGTGTTACCTCCACTATTATAAAATGGGATGCTTTTAAGGCATACTTAAGAGGGGTGATTATTTCTATAATGGCCCATGAAAATAAGACATTTAACACCAAATTAATACAATTAGAAAAACAGATTGCAAAATTTGAGCCATTTATATCTTCTCAAAATATTGTTATTAAAACCACGTTGCAAAAACTTAGGTATGAATATAATTCAATGCTAAGCAAAGGAGACAGTATTCAAATTGCTAATCAGAAAGTTACATTTGCTTTTAACGCAAACAAGTCAGGGAAAAATTTAGCTAACTATCTTCGCATCAAAAAAGATAGAAATCAAATTCATGCTATACACAAAGATAATGGCACCATTGCAGTGTCTACTTCAGATATTCTTGATGAATTCCTTAGATTTTATTCATCATTATACAGTAGCCTAAATCTCCTAGATCCTCAAGTTAATGACAATTTTTTAACTTTTGCTCATTTACTGCAACTTTCCCAGTCGGATAAAGCCAAATTAGCTAGTCCTATCACTACAGAAGAACTTTTAATTGCTATTCAATCACTTAAACCCAAAAAGTCCCCTGGTCCTGATGGCATTCCTGCAGAATTTTATAAACCTTTTGCTGATATTCTCACCCCTCACTTACATCATTTATTCACTACATTCACCCAATCTGGCTTACTTGGAGGCTCTTTTACAGAAGCTTTAATTATAGTTTTGCCTAAACCAGATAAAGAACACACTAAGGTTTCAAATTATCGTCCTATTTCCCTAATAAATCAGGATTGTAAAATGTTTGCAAAAATCTTAGCTATCAGGTTAGCTCGGATTTGGTCGTCCCTTATTCACATAGATCAATCTGGTTTTATGTCAAAAAGATTCTCTGTTAATAACACACGGCTCCTCTTTCATGTTATTGATAAAGCTTCTACCTTTACTTCTCCTGTCGGCCTTCTTGCTCGAGATGCGGAGTAAGCATTTGATAAAGTTCATTGGCAATTTCTTTTTCAAACGCTATCTTCTTTTAATTTTGGTAATAATTCTATAAAAATGGTTTCAACATTCTGCTCGTTATTTTATTAATGGTCAATTTTCAAATCCCTTTTCTCTCTATAGAGGAACCCGACAAGGTTGTCCATTGTCACCTCTTCTTTTTTATTAGCAATTGAACCTTTTCTCTCTCATATTCGGAATTCCATTGATATTGCAGGAATAGTGTTAACTAACGTTAATCTTAAAACGTCTGCCTATGCGGACGATGTCCTACTATACTTTAGTAATCCAGCCACATCTATACCTGCAGTCTGAAATGTTATATGTTAATACGCTATTGTTTCTAGTTATACCTTGAATACTCATAAAACAGAATTCTTTCCCCTAAATGTCCATTGGACACCTTCAGTACAGGATAATACTGATATTATTTGGCAAAAAGAGAAATTTAAATATTTAGGTATACTCTTTTCATATTCCTTAAAACATTCTATTACTCTCAATTGTGATATTTTAATTACAAAAATCATAGATCAAATTCGCCAGTAGTCCCCACTACATTTATCTTGGAGGGGGAAACTTGAAAACGTCAAAATGGTATTAGTCCCAATTATTGTTTTACACTTTATCTATGATGCCTGTATAGTTACCTCTCTTATTTTATAAAAATAATTGATAAGCTTATTTCCAAATTTGTTTGGACTCATAAACCACCTCGTATTTGCCATACTAAACTTAAACTTTCCAAACTTAATGGAGGATTTGGTCTGCCTGACTTTCTCAAATATCATAAAGCGTTTATCTTAAAACAAGGTTCACTTTGGTTTACTTGTACGGACCCTAGATATTCCCCTAAATCGTTACTGATAGAACGAAATTTAGTTTTGCCATTTCCTCTCCCATCACTTTTGTCTATGTCCAATTCAAATAATTTTTTTAAATCCTCCCCCATCATAGCATCCACAAAACTGATTATTACTGACTTTGAGGCTTCTTTTTCCTCACGTATTTCAGATTCTGCTATGGTTTCTATTTGGCACAATCCTATACTAAAGTTTAATCGTACTATCACATTTTAGAAATTATGGATATCAGCTGTTATTTTCTTCCTTCAAGATATTTATGAAAAAAGGGGCTTTGTTATCATTCTCTGAGTTACAAGCTAAATTCATGTTAGAGAATACCGAAGCTTTTAAATATGAAATTCTCTGTAATGTCCTACTGAACACCTTCCCAAGTGTGCTACCCCAAGTTAAAACCCCTGATTAGGTAACCTGTACTAAAGCTTTTTCAGCCTCCCAACATGCTGTCTCCAAATTTTACAAACAGATAAATTGTACAAGTGTTTCCAACCTAACTTTTTTAACCACTTTTTGGAATGCAGAACTCTTATTGGATTTTTCTTTAAATGAGTGGAGACAAACATGGACTACTAATATCTCAGGGTGGTTTCCTGTATCGTTATCTCAAACTAATGCTTTTATTTTATTCAATTGTCTATGGACTCCTTATAAAAAATATAAGGCTAAACTTGTTGATTCCTCACTTTGTTGGCATTGCAAACGTTATGAGGGTACTTTAAAGCATGTTCTTTTTGAGTGTGCAGTAATATTTCAATTTTGGAGGAATTTCTGATTTATTATTGTTAAAAACTTCCTATCTCTGCGGACCTTACTTATAACATGCTTATTTGTAAATCTCATGTTTTATCATCAACCTTATTGGAGTCCCATTCTAAACTTTTTGATCTTCTTATTTTTATTACTATTAAATCCATCACCTCCAATTGGAAGTCAACAGAGGCAATATCAGTCCAGGCTTAGTGGTCTTATGTTACTTTTGTTAGATCTGGTACCCTATTGTCTTATAAAGGAACGTGTAAAAATACATCTTCATTTCAACAGTTATGGAAACCAGTTGATGATTACATAAATACTTATCTATAAAATATTTAGTAATTCTTCCTTATAATGTTATTGCTTCTATGACAATTATAAACTTTTGGTATATAGACGCTATTATGACAATGTTTTTGACTTTAGTATCGATCTGTTCTATATACCAACACTATCATTTTTGTTTTCTCTTTGTTTGCAAAAACCCAATAAAATATTTTGAACAAAAAAAAAAAAAGAACTGATTACCCTTGCTTGGACACTCTTGTATGGTTAGAAATAAATGTAACTTCTTTTGCAGTATTTACTTACTGTCCCCCGACCCCCTTTTCTTTCAACCCTCTTTCATTTTGTTTTAAGAGAAACTTCTCACAATGTACCAAAACTAAGAGACTTGATATTATTCTGCAGTGTATATGTAGGACTTTTGTTTTCGTATTCTCTCTGTGTGCAAATATCGATGTTGGAATACTGTATACTGTTGCTACACATGAGGTGTGTGATATATTGTTCTGGATTTTGTACATAATCTGTGTCACAGCCTTGGGTACAAAAAATGGTTTAAAAAATGTTTTCACAATTATGTGTCACGGTTTGTTTTTTGATATACACAAAAATGTTTTGAAAAATATTTTAATATTTAAGGTAACGTATTCGTCTAATGTATTTTTGTAAGTGTATTCAAGTTTAGTCTCTGGTTTGTCATTTAATTTAGGTCTTATTTGTGACTATATTTGTGATGTATAGACTAACAACCAGCACAGACTAATCTCCCAGAGGTTTCAATATTTTATTGTATGATTTTAATAAAAATTGAATGAGCTTTCTGTGCTGGGGCTGTTTGTGAATCACTATCCTTCATATATTGATATATGTTCCTTTCACATGTTTGCAGCCCTGAAGAAGCCATATGTTGGCGAAGAAATTAAAGAAAGCTAACATTTTTGTGACCAGGCAGATGTAGAAGGCACCCAATCTCCAGATTCAGAGACTGTTTTTAGAGAGCATCAGAAGGCACCACAGAAATATAGACATATTTGGTCCAAAAGTGAATTACGAAGGATTCCGGTGTTTCAATTTAGATCTCATAAGATCTGCAGATCCCTGGCTTTTAGCTATTCACCAGGCCATACAAACTCTTGTAGAACGCTTGACGTAGAGCCGAATGACTTGTCATCTCAGTTTCCACAATCAGGGTCTTGGCAGTCCTCTGTTCACAAGATGTTTCTCATATGATTTGACGCAATGACATTTTTAGAAAATCATGCTAAACTTTTACAAAGTAAAGCAGAAATCACAACCTTCAGAATAGTCGCCCTCATTGTTCACGGGAGAGAGGGGTGAGGGTACAGAATCATTACAACAAAATAATTGAAACAAAACAGTGGTTACTCAATCTTTAACATTTGACTGGTGGCAAGCTTTGCTGCGGTAACTTGTGTATCATAGCACAGACGTCGTTGTACTTTCCAGAGTGCCACAAGCCACCCCAATTCTGAAATACGCCCAGACAGACTAGTAGGTTTTACAGAATTAGGCTTATTTGAAAACTATTTGGACGTGATCGTAAATTTCTGTACAGTGAACCATGAAATTATTTTATATTTGCAGAGCATGCGAGAAGCAAGACAGCTTACATTCTACATTATGAAAATCACTTTTACTGTATTTTTTAATCTGAAGGGGATTTTAGGCGCCAAGTATGTGTGTACATATTGCAATCACATCTACAAGACACAGTCCTTTAATTAGTGGTAAATGCACCGTAAAAAGTGTTGGAGCAACAGTTGTATCGTGGACCAGGGGACGAAAGCGAAATATCTTCGCTGTCATCTATTCTGTTGCTCATAAAACTGCTTAATAATACACTGCCAAATTTCAAATTGAGGGTCTGATTCAGTGCATCCCCAAAGCAGACTTTTTGAGTTGCGGCCACCACACTGCCGTTGACCACGAGTGCAAAGGGATAAAATTTTCACCTGTGACGAATGCATTTTCCTCCAGGAAAAGAACATGGGTTGCATGATTATATGCTGCCTCTAGATCAAAACAGAAAACTATACTGTGGTTGATATAGAATCTACTCAAGAAAATGCTAAACATGAGACAACTACATATTTGCTGATGAAAACTGGAAGTCTGTAGAACCTTCCTGCACAAATGATTTGCTTAACACCTTCTTGCAAACAAATTTCAAGGGTTGTATGCCACTATAAAGCATACAACTCATTTTTCATTTTGCAAAATATTATTTGTGAAAAGGTGCCTGTAGAACTCATCACTCAGGGCTCCAAACTAATGCTGCTCACAACGGTTCATTTACATAAAAGATTTACAAATAGTCTAATTTTTCTACCCATGAAATTGAGCAAGTTGCCGAAAGTCTTTGGGTATCTAGGTATACAGGTTATTTCCCACACATTTTCAAATGGCGAAACAAAATTATGTGGGACCACAGTAGTAGCTTTGGCCCTGGAAGAATGAGCACACAGTCCTTTGGGAGGCTGCTTTTTAGCCAGTGTGTAGCAGATCTTAATGCAAACATGATCCAGTGGGAGATGGGACTCTCCTGCACAGCCTTGCTTTTTTTCACCCCACAGAACCCAACAAAAAGCTGATTGACCACCTGGTGTTCTTTGGTACGATCAATATAAAAGCTGAAAGATCTCTTGGTGTCCTAACGGTGGAGTCTCTTCTCCTCCTTAGACGGGAGAGGCAGTAGAATAGTACTCCGGCAAGGTGATCTACTGACCAGCGTCCCAACTTTAGCCAAGAAGTATGCTGGGGTCCGCAAAGTCAGCTTGCCTGAGAAGACAGTGGTGTATGGAAGATTGACAGAGAGCTTGAGGCTCACTCATAGGCGCTGTGCTGATGTAATTCGGATGTTGAGGGTCAGAAGCCGCATGGGACAGCTGTGAAGTGGCGCAAACGGAGTGCACATAAGAAATAGGAAGACCAAGTTATGGTCCCACTATGGCAGAGGGAGGAAACAAATATTGTAAACCTTTCAAAAAGTACATAGGAACTCAACACTTTAACAATGAGGACTGATCCAGCAATCGTAAAAATGCCACAAGTTACCCTTTAACTGTGTACAGAGCAAAGCCTTGCCAGGCTAGGGACAAAAAGTCGCATAACTTTGCCTGGGGGGACCGATCTGCAGAGTAATGCACCAAGCCAAAAAACTGTCCCAACGACAAGCACGTACAGTTTTTGTCGAGGGTTCAGGCTGCCAAGATGGCATCAACCACCTCCACAGGAAGGCAAAAGGTGGTAAGCGGTCGCCGTTCAATCGCTCAGCGTTACTGTGGAGATTGAGAAGGCCCACGAGCAGAACCATGCCCTGCTGCCACAGCAGCAGATTCTCCCAAAGGGCTAGCCTGAATAAAGGACAGATGCTCAAGCCCAGGAGTTCTGCATACCATACTCTTCCTGCCCAATCAGAAACCACTTGTATGACTAGTATGATGATGGATCCTAATCTTCTTCAGATTTCGGGGTAGGAGATGTATCGGCGGAAAGGCATACTGGAGTCCAGAGTTCCACATGGAATGCTTCTCCGCGCTAGAAACTCCAACACACAGAAGTGCTGACATTACGCGTTCTCAGTGGTGGTGAACAGACAGAATCAAGGTTCTCCGCATTCATGGACGAGACCTTGCGCCACCTCCGGGTATAACTGCCACTCGTGATCAGCTAGGCGCTGATGGCTTAGCTTATCATCCCTGGCATTCAAAGATCCTGCCAGGTGGTTCCCCATCAGGAAAATTCCATAATGGTCCAACCATTTACAGAGGTGCAAGGCCTCCTGGCACAGGGACCATGACCCCACCCAGCTGTGTTTGTTGCAGTACCACATGGCAGTGGTGTTGCCCATGAGCATGTGTACCAGCCTCCACTTGATGAATGGAAGGAAGGGCTTCAAAGCCTAGCAGATGGCCCTCAGCTCTAGAGGGTTGATGAAGACAGGACTTCACCGGAGACTAGAGGCCTCTGATCTCCACCTCTCCCAGATGACCTCCCCAACCCAGAAGAGATGCATCGGATACCACTATCAATGCTAGCTGGGCAAGGGAGAGGAGTCTGCTGTTGATCGAATCGCGGTCCAGCAACCACCACTGCAGAACTTTTGTAGTGTCCTCCAAACTCCAAATGTGGTCAGAGAGGTCCCCTTGATGTTTGGCTCACTGAGTCTTCCGATTCCACTGCAGAGCCTGCATAAGCCATCTGGTGTGCTTGACCAGCAGAATGCAGGAGGATATCAGTCCCAGCAGCTTCAGAGTCGACCTAACTGAAATCCAGGATCAAGGCTAAAAGATCAGGATCATAGCCTGAAGGTCCTGGATTCTCTTTCCTAGGGGATAGGCACGAAACCAAACTGTGTCCAGAATGGCTCTGATGAAGGGGAGCGTCTGAGGACTCAGTTGTGACTCAGGCAATTTGATAGTGAACCCAAAAGATGACAGGAGATTTGCTGTAGTCTGGAGGAGGTTGATGACTGCCTGGGGGAGGCCCGATTTTAACAGCAAGTCATTGAGGTAGGGGAAGACTGAAAAGCCTGACCTCCAAAAGTGCGCTGTTACCACTGCCATCACCATCGTGAACCCCTGAGAGGCACTGGTGAGACCAAGTAGGAGCAGAGCGAACTGAAAATGCTCCTGGCGAGCGCAAGGCACCAATGGGCCTGCAGGATGGGTATATGGAAATAGGCGTCCTGCAGGTCCACCACCACTACCACCATCCCGTTTCCAGGGCAGTAAGACTTGAACCAGTGGAAACATCTTGAATTTTTCCCTACCGCGGAAGGTGATAAAGGGTCTAAGATAGGACAAAGGCCTCTCTCCTTCTTAGGCACTTAAGAATAGAGGGAGTAATAACCATGTCCTGCTTCCGGCGAAAGTACGCTCTCGATAGCCCCTTCTGCCAATAGGACTTGCACTACCTGCCGTAAAACGGACAGACGGTCCTCTGTCAGTTGTTTGGGGGGAGAGTTGGTGGAAGGTGCAGAGGTGTGCAAAGGAAGGGTAGGGCATATCCTTTCTGAACAATTTGCAGGAACAACCTGTCCGATGTTATGGCCTCCCAACCCAGCAAGAAGCATCTGATCCTGGCTCCCACCGGGTGGCTATGATGCAATAATGGCATGCAAAAGGGGTTTGGCGGGTGGCGATGCAGGGGGCTAGGCAGTGGATTGAGTGGTAGGTTGATCTTGACGGCAGAGGCGGCGAGCACCTCGACTGTGAAACTGCTGAGCACCTTATCGAGGTTGGAATGGCTGATCGTATGGGGTAGCTCTGCCAAAGTCGTGAAAGGAGAGATAGGGCTGATGAGGTTGGCAGGGTGGGGCAGCTAAGCCCAGGGAGTGTGCCATGGCCCTAGTCTCCTTGTACTGCTCGAGAGAGGAATATTCCTTGTCCCCAAACAGGCATGTCCCGTCAAAAGACATGTCAATGAGGGAAACTTGAAACAAAGGTTGACTCCAGCCAGGCATGGTGGAATATGGCGACACTAGTCCCAATGGTCCGCCTGAAGGAATGATGGTGTCTAAGCCACAACGAATTGTGAACTTGCCTGCATAACGATCGTCCTGTATAGCCTGGGAGTGGACTGGTAGTAGATCTCCGGGAACACCTTGGAGGACTTTAGCCATCGAATCCCAAAGGGCATAGGAATAGAGCCCTAGGAGGCAGCTGTCATTCACTGATCTGTCAGCCAAGCTGGTGGATGAAAAGACTTTCCAAATGTTTTGACTCCCTATCAGAGGGAGTAGTTGGAAATGTGTTTGGGTTTGTCCTGTTTGTAGACGCCTGCACAATCAGTCTTTAGGGGAGAGGTGCTGGTAAAAAAAACAAAAAAACGCAGGGTCGTCCGGAGCAGGGTGGTGGCGTCTCGATAACTGGCAGTTGACTGGGGGACCAAAGCAAGGTTTGGCCCATGCCCCCAAGAAGGCATCCATAAGTGCCTCACTGAAAGGCAAGAAGGGCTCAGTGGATGTGTGCCCCAGTTGGAGGACTTTACAACATTTGTTTGCCTTTTCTGCTTGTTTTCTGCTCTGTTTTGCCTTTTCTGCTAGTTTTCTACACTCTGCTTTGCCTTTTCTGCATGTTTTTCTGCCCTCTGTTTTGCCCTCTTCTGCTCTGTTTTGCCTTTTCTGCCCTCTGTTTTGCCTTTTCTGCTCATTTTTCTACCCTCTGTTTTGCCTTTTTCTGCCCGTTTCTTCCCTCTTCCCACCGTTTTCCTCCTCCTGGCACCCAGCGCCCCTTCTTCCCCAGTACCTACTTAATGGATGCCGCAGCGCAACCCCATTGAGAAGGACCTCATGCTAGCTCCCCCTACGACAGTTCTCCTGTCCAGCTTTCCCGCAGTCAGCTACGCTCTGCTGCCTGTCTACCTCCTGCCCTCTTGTTTGTGCCTCCTCTGCTCATTTCTTGTCTTTTTCTGCTTGTTTTTCTGCCTTGTTTTGCCTTTTTCTGCTTGTTATCCTGCCCTCTGTTGTCTTTCAGCTCGTTTTTCCACCCTGTTTTCCTTTTCTGCTCTTTTTTTCTACCCTCTATTTTACATTTTTTGCTCATTTTTCTGCTCTCCGTTTTGTCCGCTTCTGCTCTGTTTTGCCTTTTTCTGCTTGATTTTCTGCCCTCTGTTTGGTCTTTTCTGCTTGTTTCACTGACCTGTGGCCTTTTCTGCTCATTTTTTTGCCCTCTGTTTTGCCTTTTTGGCTTGTTTCTTCCCTCTTCCCACCATTTCCTCAAGACCTGGCTTTTCGACGGAGGCCTCGCACCCCAGCACCCAGATACCCCCAGGGGTGACAGTGCCGCCCCCACAAATGCCGATTGATTGATTGGTCTTGACCTCCAAGGTATCACCGTAAACCTTAACAACAGAACCAAAATCAAGTTTGACTGTCTAAAGGATCTGGTAATCGAATATTTTGCTGCAAGTGGCCAAGAAAATAATAAAACTATTATGGCAGAACAGTCTAGCATTGTCGGCCCAAAAATGGTGGGAAATTACAACTGTCCCTTTGCATAAAAGTTTGTGCATGGTGTTTGGTAAACCAGTGCTGATGGGAAACTACAAAACGCTGCTATATGGATATTGAAGGCCATAGTGCCTTGATCCAGATGTGGGCACTGTGCTGCAGCATCCATTCTCATGTGTTACAGTCAGCCCTTCAAACTGTGTTAAAAGCTATTTTATAAAGAATCTTTCAGAACATGCTCCGTGTTTTAACTCAAACACCGGCCAACATTGTTTGGCTTTCTTTGTGCTGGCAAGACCTTTATACAGAGCTATCCCTAAAGGTGCCACACAAAATGTATTGAGAAAAATGCCAACTAGTCTCAACAATGACGATTTGTTATTTTATTCGATTTTGTAGCGCTCAAATACCAAAATAGTGTCCTGGCGCTGGAGAAACTGAACACGGAAGTCCAGACTAAGCAGGAAGTGAGTCAATAAAAGACTACGAGAAGCCTGGTCAGAGAATATACAACCAGGTCTTTAAAGCTTTCCTGACCTTAGCCAGAAACAACAAGCTAAGCAGAGAGATAGGCATGGAGTTCCACAGTTTAGCGACAGTCAGAGACAGCCCTGCCACCAGACTAAGCTCATTTAACTTTGCGAACAGAGAGAAGGAAAGAGTCCTAAGAGCGAACAGAGCTAGTAGGAGCGTAGAACTTAAATTTGTTGTTCAAATAAATTGGGCTGACTTGGTGAATGGTTTTGTGAACAATGCCGAGATTAGAAGGAGACTCTTTAGTCACTTGCAAAAAATGCAGAGTCAAGGACAGATGAAACAGAAGTAGAGTTTGGTAGGCCCACAGCAATTTTAGCCGCCATGTTTTGAATTCGCTGGAGCTTCTTCAAAACACTGTGAGAAGCTCCTAAAAACAAAAAGTTACAATAGTCAAGGCGGCTTACAACAGTGGCCTGGACCATGACATGTCGAGCCGGGGGAGCCAGAGAAGTTTTTTCTGAGCACCTTTAACAGGGAAGAACAAGAGGAGGCAAGATAGTTAGCTTGAGTCTACAAAGACAGCTTATCAGCCAGTAAAAAGCCCAAGTTCTTCACAGCTTTAGTAGGCAGAGGACTTTCAAGTCAGGAAAGAAGGAAGAAGGAAAAGGTCTAGCTGGGGAAGAGTGAGAGAGCCAGAGTACCTCTGTCTTGTTGGATTTGAACTATAAGGCGTTGAGACTCAACCAAGAGGCGACTGAGGACATACCATGGTGGAAATTGTCCTAGGGAGCAAGACTTGATATGTCCAAGGCTATAATAAGCTCTGTCTCGTCAGCATAATTTATGCAGGTGAAACCAAAGGACCTAATCAGCCGGGAAAAAAGATAAATGTTGATGTTAAACAAGTTTGCACTAAGGAGGACCCCTGTGAACCCCTGTCCTACTGACTTGTAAGCCGACACAAAGCGGAAGAAACACAGCTTGATGCCTGTCCTCAAATTAGGCTCTGCGTCACTGTACTGCAGATCCTCCAATCCCGACCTCCACCAGTATGGTTCACATGATGGATGGTAAACAGTATCGAAAACAGAGGATAAATTAAGTAGAACTAAGGCAACTGGATTAGTCTCATCTGCTAGCATCCTTAAGTCATCCAAAACCAAAACCAATTCAGTTTCAGCTCTATGACCAGAATGAAAACCAGACTGACCGAGGTCCAATAGATGGTTCTGTTCCAGAAAACCGAAGATTTGTAGACTTACATATTTCATTAGAATTTTAACTACAAAAGGTAGTAGAGAAATAAAACGAAAGAGAGAGAGGATGGATTGGTCAACATTTGGTATCTTCAAAAGTGCAGCAATGAGAACCGGGGACAAAGGCATTAATAAGTGAGCTATCGCATACCTCCAGCACAGGTTGGAGAAGTGCAGATTTTGCCAATTTCCAGTATATAGGAGGTATCGGATCAAGAGGAGAACCAGTTTTGATGGGCCCAGAAATAGAGTCACGCAGGTTTACAGTTAGGAAAGTGAACTAGGCCAGAAGTAGACTCAGCAATAACTTCTGAGAGGACAGAGAGATGATCAGAGAGGGGACCACCAAAGTAGGGACAGTCATCTACAAATGGGTCTGTCTCTGGATTAGACGTTTTCAGCGAATCACATATGGAGTTGATCTTTTCCTCTAAATTGTTGGAGAGTGGACAATAGCAGAGGCAACACAATTAGAAGAGGCTAGGAACCTTACTATTGTAAATGTATTTTTAGCAACATTTTTCAGTCACTAAGATTTTATTAAAGTAAGATTCAGCTTTAGCGGCAATTACTAATTGTGGGTAGCTGGAAAGGTCTAGTTTGAGTTCAACCCGAGGTTTGGGAGAGTAGTCACTGCGCCAAATATGCTCCAATTTCTTACAGCCTCTTCTGGCAACCCTCAATGCCTACACATATCAATGAGCATAAGGTTTTTGGCGCTTGGAGGTGGCCTGCTTTAAAGAAAGGCTGGCATTTAAGGCCAGTTCGACCCACTGAGAGTAAAGGTGATAACCATTCTTAGTAACTTCAAAGTTTTTTGGTCTTGCTGTCTCAGTAAGTTTAATAGCTTGTTGAATCTTAGCTTTAGCTACCCAAAAGCCACATAAGCATGGTCGTTTAGATGATCTTATCAGTGAAGGTGGGGGATCATCCTAAGATAGAAGAGACAGCCTTTACACAATATTCTCACCAATGCATTGTAAACATGTTATACAGAGAAGAATTTGTTTTACAAAGGTAAGAGCAGCTGCTATATAGCTCTCAACCTAGTTTTGTTTAAAACAGCAGATAGCCGTTATAGCTCAACAAACATACTCTGAAAAAACAAAGTTTTCTTGGAGGCCTTTAAAAGGTATTACTGGTAAACCTCATAGTTACAAAATGATGGGAGACTATACACTACATACAGGTATTTTCCACTCAATCGCCCCATTGCCTATACGCTCAAAACTAAGCCCATAGTCTATACAAAAAATCGTTAAAGGGACCCGCAGCATTTACAGTCTAGACCAGTAGTTCTTAGCCAGTGGTTCAAGGACCCCTGGGTGTCCTTTGGAGCTACACAGGGTGGTCCACAACTGTTTTACAAAATTAAATGATAATAAAATTAGTACATTAACATTACTAAGGTATATAGGATCAGAGAAGCAAAATTGAATCACCTGCTTACTAAGCATAACCTGATGAAGCATGTTCAAAAGATGTACTTGGCACCCTAGAATAAGATGGAAAAGTTGGGGACATCCACGCATGATGAATGGGACATTAGGAAAAATGAGACTCAAAAACTGGATGCTGAGATTAAAGACATTTTGAACCACACAGATTTAAAACCTGATGACAAAGCCAACCTGTACTCAACTGTTCTTCAAAAAGTTCTAAAATATTATCATCAAGGTCTGGATTAAAGAAACAGGTCGAATCTATATGCCCCTGATTCTGAAAATCCCCCACCTACAGCGCCTCAAGAACATCTACCAACTACACACCCTTTTGTTTAAAAACCTTTTCAAAATATAAGTCAAAGGTACACGTAGGAAATTGGGTTTTTGATTGAGGGAGGTGAAGACCCTTCTCAATCAACAACCATAATCTCGATCAGGGTGAACCACAAAAGTCACTAAATTAACCTATGCTTAACCCTCTGGGAGCATGGCACAAAAGCAGTCAGGTTTAACTCAAAGGCACTATGTTAAGTATTTATGCAGGACACAAACAGTAATAAAGTGAAAACACAACACAAGAAAAAACTAACATCAATGAAGAAAAATAGAGACACTTTAAATAAACAAAATGACACCAAAATGAAAGAAATCCAATCAGTAGAACCGAAGTTATGAATTTTTATATTTGTAAAAAGTAAAATAGGGACTAAAAGACCAAAGCGCCAACAGCAGGTATGTGGTAGTGCAAGACCAAGGCAAAGAAGTTGATGGCTGACAGCCATGAAGCGCGGTTCAGCTACACAAGGTGGAATGGGCCTGGTCTTGACTTATCTTCGGACTTTGAAGAAATGTAGAAGAAAAGATCCTGAGATGTTAAAGTTCAGACGAACAAGACACCCGGCAGTGTCCAAAGAGGAGGCATTATCGGGGAGCTGCTCGACAGAGTCGCAGTGAGGAATTGTACATTCGGACTTTGTCACTTTTTGGAAGTCAAAAATCTCCAGTGGAATGAAGCTGCAAAGTGTAGCCGTCAAGGGCTCCACAAGGCCGGATACCTTCGGTGAGAGGTCCCTCTGAACAGGATTTGCTGCAGTGGAGAAGAATATAGTGGGAGTTCCCTCGGAGTCGGGCCGACTGGCGATGCACCTTGTGCGGATCGGCGAGACGGTATGTTACGGTCTTCTGTTGGCTCTCAGACCACTTTTTAGTGGACATTTTTCTGAGTCTCAATTTTTAGGATTAGTCAGGAGCAGCACCTTCAGCAGCACCACCAAGGGTCCAGGACTAGATGAACACCATTTGAGGGATCAGAGAAGCAGAGCCCAGGTGTCGGGTTCAAGGTCTCTCAAGCTTATGTACCTGTAGCTCACACAGGTCAGACAAATAGCCCTTGGAATCACTCTAATAGTCCTCTGTTCAAACAGCAAGGCAGGCCTCTAGAAGAAAGGCAGGCCTCAAGCAGCAGGGCAGTCCTCTGTGGGTACAAGGCAAACCTCAAGCAGCAGTACAGTACTCTGGGGGTCCAAGGCAATCCTTCTGAAGGTCCAGGAGTGTGCTAAAGAGTTGGTCTGAGGGTCCACTATTTATACCTGGTGCCAGCCTTTGAAGTGGGAGAAACTGCTAGGTTACACCCACATCCGGATCTGGAAAGTTCCTGCCTTCCCCCGGCCAGGCTCCAAGGGATCTAGAGTGACAAAACACTGGTGTCAAGTTTCTTTGTGAGTGTGCTGAAGGCAGCCCTTTGAAATTTAAGTGGGGTAGAGACAGCTCAGCCCCTCCGATCGTGGCAGAATGGTCCATCCTGCCAACACCTAGTTCCCCTTTGTCTCACTGTCTGGGAGGAATACACTAATGCCAACTGCCAAGCTATACACAATTATGTGACCCAGGACATAGCCTGCAGGCACCAAATGGCTAGGACAAGGAAATGTCAACTTTCTAGAAGTGGCATTTTCAGAGTTGCAAATTAAAAACCCAACTTTACCATTAAAGAGTATTTTAACTTAAAAATCATTTGGGACTAAATATGGCATTCCTACCTGTTAACAACCAAACGTTAGCACTTTTACAATGTAATAAGGTAACCCAATGTTATCCTATGAAAGTGACAGCCCTTACAGCAGTGAAAAACCAATTTAGGAGTTTTTCACTCCCAGGACATGTAAAACTTAAAATCGCATGTCCTACTTTTTATATATAACACAGCTTACACTGTGAGCTGTTTAGGGCCTATATTAAGGGTGACGTATTAAAAAGGAAGGGTTAGACCTGTCAAAATGTGTATTTTGCCAGGCTGAAATGGCAGTTTAAAACTGCACAGATAGCCTGCAATGGAAGGCCTGAGACAGGTTTTAAAGATCTACTTTAGTCGGTGGCACAATAAGTGCTGCAGGCCCACTAATAGCATTTAATTTACAGACCCTGGGCACATGTAGTACCACTTTACTAGGGACATATAAGTAAATAAATATGTCAATTGGGTGTAAGCCAATTTTGCCATGTTTAGAGGACAGAGCACAAACACTTTATAACTGGTTAGCAGTTGTAAAGGGCACAGAGCCCTAATACCAACAAAAACAAAATTCAGAAAACAGGAGGTGAGAAGGCAAAAAGTGTGAGGGAAACACCACACCAAGGATGTGGGGTCTTACAGTAGAGAAGACCCGTACAAATGTTGCAAATTAAAATGACTGAAATGACGCTAAAGTCATTACCCCAGGGAATGAGAAAGGCAAAATTCTTTACAGAGGCTAGCCTATTGTAGGTTCCCACATGTTCAACTTATTCAAAGGTCTCATGCACCCCAAAATGATTTTGCACCAGAAAGTGCAGAGAGGATGGGAACAGTTTCTGCGTGACTACATAATGCAACATTCCTTCTAGGACCGTAGGTAATGCGGAACTTAGACAACTTGAAAACTTAAACGATTTAGCTTTCATTCCTCAAAAGCCCTTACTACCCGCTTTTCTCATCCGTGATCGATGATGCCCACATCACCTTTCTTCTCCCAAATGTTACCCAAAAAGAGCGATGAGGATCTACCTCTAGAACCAAACAAGATGCTATTAAAAATGAAGATATGGGAGAAGGTGGTCATGGCCTAGCCCTGCAACATGGTAGACACCTGATTCCTGGGCTTCCCACCCAGCCCAATCATCCAAAAACCTAGTCCTAGCAATGGCAGTTCGTTTACCTCCAGCTCTGCCCCTTGAGCCGAGTAGTGCCCACTGGACTGTCGATGGGCTCACTGATTTATCGGACTGGTTCCTGGCCTGCGCTGTGGGTGCACCGCAGCTCCAGACTGCACAGCCTGACTGTTGGCGGACCTGGCGCTCCTTTTCGGTGGCATGGGAGGAGATCGCGCTGAGCCCCCTGGCTAGGGACTACATGGGCCGGCTGATTACTGGGCCTGGGGCCGAGTGCATTAATCTGCCGCCCTTCGCCACTAGCGCACCCCTTGGATGACGTGAGAGGGACTGGGGGCGCTTACCTGTAGCACTTTGCTTTGTCCCTCGTCGAGGGTGAGGCCCAGCTCTCTTCCTGCCTGCACTGACTCTTGCCATCGAACAGGCCACAGAGCTTGAGGGTGCCTGGGATCCCTAGTCTGCATGTGCCATTGTGCCCCAGGCTTGCTGTATACCTTTTTAGCCTGCGTTAGATCCTCAGATCATATAACTTATATCAGACATGAACAGGGGCCCCACCTCACTTGTGCCCACTTCTTCAATGGCCCACCACAGGCATTGTGGTCCCCTCTACAGACAGTCTTCATTACCACTGCTGCCCCCCACACCCCCCCCCCCCAACTGACCGTGGTGGTCACCCTTTGGACCTGTGTTGTTAGTTATACGGGGAGTGCCTTCTATAGTCGCTACCGCCAAAAACCCTTGCCTGGGACCCACAGATTTCCTGACAACCCCAGCCAAAACTAAAGTCCCTTGGCCTCATCTTCTTCATGACAAGGGGTCTGAGCAAAAAAGACTCCAATATCTAAACCCTCCTCCAACAGTCCTTCAAAAGCAAATCGAAAGACAAGGACTTGCCCCTATCTGCATCAGGATGGCCTAATGAGTCCCAAGAGGACCAATCAATAGCAGCCCATCACTAAAGACTTGCTCCTTCAGCTGTTCCAGGAACTTTGCAGGGACTTCAAAGGGGTTTGAAATCGACCTCCAACACGATCTACATACTCACCTTGAAAAAAGATCTTGTTTCAACAATTAGAGGTATACCAAACACAGTTGCGGAACTCCCCAAATACCTCTCTGACCTCTTTGACACTATCCTTGAGAGAACCTCTAGACATGGGGACAGAGCCCACAGAGTTATCCGTCTCCAAAGAGCTGGGCAACATACACCAGATGTTCTCACCTGCATCCACTGTTTCACAGATAAGGAGCTATTATGGCCAAGGCGGGGTGGAAAAGGGGGCCAGCTCTTTTACTGTTGTACAGCTTCTCCTTTCCAGGACCTCTTGACAGCCACCCTTGCTAAGCATTGTAGCTTCAAAGCTGTTACAGATATCCTCATCTCCCATGAACATAAATATAGCTGGGCCCACCCATTCCGCATAGTCTTTTCCTGTGATGGTCGAACACACACTGCAGCGTCGCTCATGGAAGCAAAGAAAATTTTGGGTCTGCCTGTGGAGACTGTGGAGGATGGGACCTCCGAGGCTCGAAGGACGCAGTGACCCCCGGGGATTCGGGTGGAGCATGGTCCCAGGGCGGCCGAGGCAAAACCGACCCAGCCCTGCCGAAATTTAAACTAGCAATGCCGAGCTCTTGGAAGACTTGTGCTGCTCAGTAGATGACAACTCACAGAACAGTGAGTAGGAGACGGACCCTCCCAGCTGCACTCTTCTACTCATATAAGCCTGTCCCGCTATGGGACTGGTCCTGCCTCACACTTTTTCCCTTCTCTTCAGGAGCGGGCGTGGGGCCCTGGATAGGCATAATGTTTATGCACCCGTTAACCTCTATTGGACCTTCTACACAAAGGAGGATAACTTTAGTCCATATGGTAGGCACACTCACTGTCTGATTTTGTTTGCATTCTTCCCCTCGATGTTTCTTATATTTTCTTGTCCTTTACGTTTAGGGGTTGAGAAGAGGGTGGGAGGGTATGCACTGGCATTTATCCTTCATGATAGCTGTATATCTGGCCTGGGATGAAAGTGAGAGTAGCAAACCTTTCTAAGTCATTAGTCCTCAATGGCCAGTAGTCCTTCAATGATAAGGGATGTGACCTATAATGTTCAAGGTCTCAACAATCCCTCAAAACAACTGGGTATTTTGAGTGAGCTTCGTTTGCTGGGTACTGCTGTTCCTACTTCAAAAAACTTTTGACTGCAGATGTATAGCCTATATCTATTCCCCGAACTCCGGTCAAGAATTGTTCCTGAAGGAAACAATACAGATCATTACGGCCTACACTGAGGGCCCCTGGATAATTGGAGGAGAATTAAACATGGTCCTTAGAGTACCACAAGATGGATCGCAACAGAGTCATGGTGGAACCACCATGCTGTCACCTAAGGGACGGGCATAGCCTGACAGCCTTAGGTCTAATAGATGTGTGGTGCAGGTGACACCCCTTCACAATAGCTTACTCCCATTACTCAGCAGCACAGTATACAAATGCTCGAATTGACCTCATATTTATAAATACCATACTGAACACACTCTCCTGGAGGCTGAACACCTGACTCTGTTAGACCCGTAGCTATTGCTCTTCGATGGGAATCGACCCCAGACTAGGCGCTCCGGGAACTTCTGCGGTTGAATGACTCTCTCCTCCAGGACCCGGTGGTCCTTGCTGAGGTTCGAGAGAAACAAACAGAATTTCTAACTCTGAATGATAGGGCGCACATGCACAAACTGGTAATTTGGGACACTTCCAGGTGGTCATTCAGGGAGCATTTATCCAAGAAGCTGCATGCTTCAAACGCATGTGCGAACTCACTAGTAC
This sequence comes from Calotriton arnoldi, assembly GCA_963921515.1. Taxonomy (NCBI): domain Eukaryota; kingdom Metazoa; phylum Chordata; class Amphibia; order Caudata; family Salamandridae; genus Calotriton; species Calotriton arnoldi. The sequence goes on along the minus strand of CAWUFW010002736.1, from coordinate 1,023,234 downwards.
TCACCTGACCATGGAGTTGGTAGAAGCACACTCCCTTCAACAAACTCTGGCCGAAGGAGGGCTTTTTACATTTGCGCTATGGCAGATGCTGGCTTTTTACATATGGTATGGGACTGCCCAGTCATAGAGCGCTTCTGGGCGTAGATAGTGGCGGACCTGGAACTCGCCCTTGGTCAACAGCAAGTTTCTACAGTGAAGATATGCCTGCTTAGTCTTGTATAAAAGGCAGCCAGAGGAAAAAAGTGGGTAATAGGTTTCTAGGCCTGACCCTGGGAATAGCACGTAGAGACATGGCACGCCACTGGAAATCACCACATGGCCTGCCTCACAGTAGATGTCTGACAGAGGTGGGAACATGGGCTGCGGCAGAGGGGGCTGCACTGCGGACTGAGGAGTCAAGGGTCTGCGCAGAAAACCAACTGCGGAGCTCTGGGAAGAGGTTGATGGCTTCCTGTCTTGTGACACTTCGGTTAAGACACATAGAGGCAGGGCAGTTAGGTGAACATGTGTGAATGATGGTGGGCATCCTACTCCCCTTAGAATCTGCTGGTGGCCGCCACTTTCCCTGGGTCCCATCGTACCCACCCAGGGAATTGCGATAAAATTGGCACTTGTAAGGAAGATGTAGCCAGGTCGGCTCTCACTGAGAACTATGTTATTTCTTACAATGTTATACCCTTTATGCACTATTTGAAAACTAATTTCAATTGACTCTTTCCGCAATTCTTCCTGTGCATTCCAACTCATGATAACATACAGATTTTGTCACTATACTACTGTATCATACTTTGGTACCATAATTATTATAACTTGTACTGCTATATTACATATTGTGTTACGTGCATGTGCTATTCCACTAGCACCTCCATGCCTTTTATCCCTCTCGCTCTGACTGTTGCTGGCGGGGCTGTGGGAATTTGGGTAACCTCCTATATATCATGTGGTCTTGCCCTCTTTTAGGGAATTTCTGGGGGGAAAAAATGTCATGCCACACCCAAGGTCAAGAACTCAATGAACTTCCTGAGTTGTCCCTGCTTTGTAGATTTTCGAAGGATACCTTTTCACTCCACTCGATGGCCAGCATTCGGATCTCTCGCATCCTATTTGGCAGCTAAACACATCATCCTCTCCATACGATGGAGCCCATCATGGCAACCTGTGATCTCTGACTTCATAAAGTCTGGTGCCTTTGGGGGCACGAAAGCTGGCCTATGGCCTATGACCTTGACGATGAATCCACACTTTTTCTCAAATTGTGGCGCCCAGTTATCTCCTATTTGACAAGAGGCCGGACCTGCCACCAGATGCTGTAAGCCCTTGGTCTTCTCGATCCGTCAGTAATTCTACAATTTAGCTCCTTCCAGCCCTTGGAGCACGGATGCCTTATGACTGTCTTCTTATGGACAGGGAGGACCCTGTGCGGGGTGAGAACTTGGGGGATAGGGGTGTGGGACTTGTCAATTAGTGGTTGCAGCCACAAGAATTTTTTTAGTTCAATTTGTCCTGCCTCATTTGAAGAAAATACAATAAAAACTTGAAATTAAAAAAATAAGACGTGGCTTCTTGTCTAATGTTTCCTTGGGTACCGTCACGCATAACTGAATTTGTAAATAAAGGTTTTTATGTGTGTATGGATACGTTTAAGTTAGCATTTTTATTTCTGTAGTAACTTTTATTTGAGTACCGCTTGTACTGTGAAAACTGTTTTGGAAAAAAAAGTATTCACTTTTTGCCTCTTTTCTGGCATCTTTTAAAACATCTTTTTTTACAGGTTAAATTTGCACATTTAAATGTGAATAAACGATGCAGACCCGGTACTCAGATTTGCGTATTTCATAGCAAGAAGGTCGTTGATCCCAAGGTCACACGAGTAAAGTTTAAAAAACATTCTAAACATCAAACCCCCTGATATTTTACTAACAAAATATATACAATGCTCCCCGTATGTGACAGGGAAGACTATCCTGGACCTTTATTTTGTTACATTCTATCCCAGTGGTTCTTAACCTTTTGACCTTTGTGGACCCCCACTGAATCATTGCTGGAATCCGGGGCCCCCAACTGAATCATAATTAGAATCTGGGGATCCCACTGAGTCAATACTGGAATCCGGGGACCCTCCCCTAAGCATTTTCAATGATTTGAACTGCAAACCAGGACAAAAAAAATACAGAAACAAGCATTCAACAAACGAATACACAAATGAAACATTTTATTTAGTTCACAAACAAATATAAAAATAATAAATAAAACTTTTAACTTTAATGGGAAGGTTGGAGTTTCTGAATTCAATTGACGCCTTTCATCTTCCATTCTATATTCTGTCTGATGCAATTGCACCCCCGCCCCCCAAATCAATCTGAGGGTACTAACTTAATTTTTAGCCTCCAATTTCAAATACCTTCACATTTACTCAACGTATTAACATTTTCAATTTACCTTCTCAATTTCTGTACACTTTATTAATATGTTAATATTATTTATTTTCAAAGCAGCTGAGGACGCTCCGAGTAGGCTTTGTGGACCCCTGGGGGTCCCTGGACCACAAGTCCTTTTAACAGATATTCTTAAATACATGAATATAGGTTTTGTATAGATGGTTTGCGCTAGGAACACTGCAGCACTTCAAACACTAACTTTGTCTCGAAAAACGAAGCTGCCCTGTGAGTTCCTTCCATGTAGTGTTGATCTGTGTTAAAAACATGGGTGAGCGGACTTTCTAATCTTATTTCAATAGGTGGCATGTCAACTGAAAAAACACCTAAAAAGTATTTCTTGGCATATTTAAGAAATACATGAATCTGAATGCTTAATAAGTCATGAATCTGAAAAGTGTCTGTGTTCAATAGTTTAAAGATCATCAAACAAAATGCGTCTACCATGATTGATTTGGATGACATTGTCAAACACAGAGAATTCAAACATATTCACATTTCCCGCCAGGGGTTGTTTAAAAAGAATTTCAGCTTTTACATTTCCTTTTCAAGCAAGTTATATGGTCACCGTCTTCCATATCAGGGCTCAAGTCGAATGGAACCAACATGTACACCATCCCATATTATTCTGTTGACGTGACAACTCTGTAATCTCACAGGTGTTTTCCTGTTATTGAAATCAATCAAAGATATTTTCTAACAAAATTACCATCTCCAAAGCTGGGTGTGTACAGTTTTGCAGGAATCACATTAGTCAGAAAAACAGAGGTGGAATTTATATGAAATGAAAAAAAATGAAATACCAGCATTTGTAAAGCGCACAGCTACCTCCGGAGAGGTGTCCCGGCGCTGGGGGCCATCGGGAAGATTAAGCGAGCTATTGCCCAGAGTCACAAGGTGCTGGGCTAACCTGCCGCCGGGGATCGAACCGTGAGCCCCCGTGTTCCGGAATCAGCCGCCCTGGCCGCTGCACCACACCTCTTCTCTATGGCCAAGGAGGTCAAACTGTTTACTTCCAGGTGCAAAGCTTGCTCTCTTTACAATACCTTTATCATCATTGCTCAACTCATTGTATTCAAAATATGAAAACGTGTCCTTGTAGAAGAGCCCTGCTGAAAGTATGGTGTCTAGGGTGTCGTTCCTTTAATTGAAAATACTCTTAACATAGGTTCTATTGGAATATACATCTTATAGAGACTTCTAGCCGTAGATTCCTTACCTTTGAATTTCCTAGGCATCAGACTGGATCCGGAAGATTTTTCGTGACCAGTACCCATGCAAGCCGCTAGGTGGCATTGTTAAGCTTCCTGTGCATCAGCGGCGTTGTCCGCGCCACAAGTGATGTCCGCAGCACCTATATAGGAGCCACCCGGTGCGCTGACGTAGTTCTTTTCTTTCCATGCCTGACAGCGGTGATTCAGAGAAGAGCTACCCCTCAATTACTGTTTGACTGGATTCTTTCAACGTTTTGTATAATGTTTTTGAGGTTTGTCCTCCTGGTGTGTAGTTATGTTATCTAGAAAAGCAGGATTCAAGCCCTGTGGAGCCTGTCATCAGCCGATGTCGGTGACGGACCTGCATTTTGTCTGCCTGTGGTGTCTGGAGTGCGACCACAACCCAAAGTCGTGCTCCGATTGCCGTGCCATGAATCTGAAGGCCTTGCGGGAGCGGTCCCTCAAACTCCTGAGGGCCCAGCGTGCGACTCCACATCACTTGAGGTCCCCTTCAAGAGGAAGGTCCCGGGAGCGGTCACAGAGTCCGAGGTCGTCGTCCCACTCCAAGGATTGTATGATGGAACAACTACCACATGAACAACTACAGTCTAAACCACTACTCCTCAACCACTACTTAGTCTAAACCACTAAAGTTTTAACAACTACTATTTTTTACAACTACTATGCCTTTACCATGATTGCCTTTACCCCATTAATGTATCTATTTTCCAGGTAAGTATAAACCCATATGCGTGTGTATATGTGTTTATATATATATGTAATGGGTTTGTATGTACCTGTAAAAATCTTAAATTTCGTGGTAAAGGCATGCATGCTAAAGACATATGTGTTGTAAAAATTAATATTGATAAGTATTAACACTATATACACACATATATATATATATGTATGTATATATAGTATGTATGTATATATACATACACACACACCCCTATACTCACTTTTAATGTTATAAATTTCCTTTCCACCCAAAAACCTACACCCACCCAAAACCTTAAAAATTTCCTTTCCACCCAAAAACCTATACCCACCCTGAACCCTAAAAATTCCCTTTCCAACCAAACACCCACACCCACCCTAAACCCTGTAAATACCCTTGCAATCCCAAAAACCCATACCTACCGTAAACCCTAAAATTACCCTTGCCACCCAAAAACCCACACCCACCCTAAAATTACCCTTGTTACCCAAAAACCTCTTACCCACCCTTAACCCTAAAAATACACCTGCCGCCCAAAAACCCATACCCACCCTAAAATTACCCTTGCCACCCAAAAACCCATACCCACCCAAAACCCTAAAATTACCCTTGCCACCCAAAAACCCACACCCACCCTAAACCCTAAAAATCCCCTTCCCACCCCAAAACCCATACCCACCCTAAACCCTAAAAATACCCTTGCAATCCCAAAAATCCATACCCACCCAAAATCCTAAAATTACCCTTGCCACCCAAAAACCATGCCCACCCTAAACCCTCAAATTACCCTTTCCACCCAAAAACCCATACCCACCCTTAACCCTAAAAATACACTTGCCACCCAAAAACCCATACCCACCCTAAAATTACCCTTGCCACCCAAAAACCCATTCCCACACAAAATGTAAAAAATGCCCTTGCCACCCAAAAACCTACACCCACCATAAACCCTAAAAATACCCTTGCCACCCAAAAACTCATACTCATGATACACTTGCCACTATATATATATATATATATATATATATATATATATATATATATATATATATATATATATATATATATGTTCATAGTGTCAGCTGACAACCCATCACGTGGTACACTGGTACACTGGTATCAAATAAAGTTCACTGGTACACTGGTATCAAATAAAGTTGTTTCACTCACCCGTCATGCGCTCATGTGATCAAGGCCACTGCGTTGGCCAAAACGCGTAATGACCGCTTTGCACCGTCAAAAACTTTAACAAATAAATACAATATTTTTACAAGCAGAATCAGCCTATTGGAGTGTCCGTTTCTCGTCGTGGTGCCTGCATGCACCTATGAGCGTTTCTTGATATATATATATATATATATATATATATATATATCAGTCATAAACAATCCAAGAGTGCCAACTACTGGTCTCAGAAGGTAAATTTAAACAACATACATTAATTAGTAAGATTGCATAAATAAACTTAGAAAATGTAAAACAGTTAATTATTTTTACAAAATGTTACACTCCATGAAAAAAACAAATCAGACAGACAACTTACTATAACAAAAGAAACAACTAATCTCTTCATGCAGGTCGTTGTTTAGACAGGTCGTTGTTTAGACAGGTCGTTGTTTAGACAGGTCTTTGTTTAGACTAGGTAGTTGTAAATGCAGTAGTGGTTGAGGGATCGTGGTTCAGGCCCCTCGTTGTTAAAGAGTAGTGGTAAAGGTCGTTTCCCCACTCCAAGTCCTTGGGACACTAGGGTAAGTTGAAGCACAAGAAGAAGTTAAAGAGGTCTTTACCTCTCCTCGTCCGTCGGCTGACGAGACAAGTGAGTGCCGACATTCAAGGCCTGGCTCCACGGTTGAGCTACCACCAGGGTCGACTCCGCGCCACCCCGACTTTCCAAGAGCCGCAGCAACCCCCAAACTAAAAGACAATTTCATCATCTAGGATTGTTTGTAGACATCTACAAATACAGATCTCTCTAATACAACTTGTTACTTCCAAGAGGGCTGAATCTCTAGTGATGTGTATTTATAGTACGTTTGCAGTTAGAATGAGTGTGCATGTGTAGTATGAATGAATGAATTATAGGTTGCTGCTGGGTTAAGTATCTTGATATTCTTAGCAAATTCAATTGTAATAAGCTATGAATCTTGATTCAATTGTCTGAAGAGATGTGTATTGTTTTGTATTTATGATTGTTTTTGTGATTTTTTCTATCCAATGTGTGTATTAAATGATGAAATAATGAAATATGAATTGAAAATATTTACCAATTTGCATAAAGAAAATATGTTACAAATATAATTAAAAAAATTAAAAAATATATACTGTTTCTCTTAAACTTTGAGGTGTTGGAAAATATAGATGGGCTACTGACATAGTGAACCTGTACAGGTCATGATAAAAGTAATATAGGTCAGGTAAGAGGTCTTCAGTGTTAGTACCTTTTGTTCTTCCCCCTCCTCTTGGACCTTAAAGTACTACAGGGGGCGCCTTTCTCCTTTATAGTTAGTTTAACTAAAATAACATCGTCCGGTAAAGGAGAACTCCAAGAAAGTTGAGGTATGAAACCTCAACTTGTATCACTGGAATGTAGTATAATGTCATATTTCACATTTTAAATAGATTTCCTGTCCCAAACTTTCAGCAGTGGACATAAGTAATATGCAGGCAAAACATTCAGGACTTTTTTTAGGTTACATCTATGGCAAGTGCTGTTTAGTCCAGTAAACCACTCACAGAATAAGTGTGCAATTGACAGGGACAAAATTGAATGACAAAAAATACATGGCTTTGACGTACACTCTGCACCCAGATTACGCAGTACTGACCTAACATTACACGCAACCAAACCACCAATAGAGTAGAAAGGGTGCTATAGGGCCGGGTGCAGGCAAGGGAAATGAGCCACCAATAACTGATTGGATGGTAAAATAGAGTCATAGTTGCAGTGCTGTGGTCCCCAACACCTCTGGGCGCCAGTACCGCTGTACCTGCTGCACTGTTGCTAGCTACGCCCGAGCAAGAGAGTTTAATCAAAAGATTTGTACTTTTTACAACAAAGCCTCATAACACATGGGGTGGGGTTATCACCTACAAGCATCGTTCAAATTCAAAATATATTGTATGTTTAATGAAACAAAAATAGTCCAAAACATGCTAACCTCCGTGTACTGAACTGCATCCTTTGAAATGTGCTCGTAATCGGCAGCACAATTCCTCGCGTTGTTTTGCATGAACTTTAAAAAATCTGCTATTTCTTTATCCAAATTCGCCTTGTAAGTCTGAAAGAAAAAGAAAGATCTGTAAAGTTTTAAACCACAAGTGAACAACTGCCCTTTTAGCATATGATCAAATGTCTAGTATTTACATTAAACCTCTTTTGGGGGAAAGAGCAATAAAGTGTGCATATAATGTAACAAATCATGACATCTGGAGTTTATTAGCTATCTAAGAATTTAAAAACTAATACAAGCTAGTGAAATTTCTTCATTAAGAACTCCGTTTTTGAAGATGAAGATCCAAATCCAATTTCTACAAAACTGCTGAAAACTATAGTAATAAACGTTCCATGCACGGGTATACCATCAACAGTTCAAAGCAGAAGGAAACCAGACAAAAATAATAATAGTATGATTAAAATGCCTAAAGCAGTAGTTCTAGAATGAATGACCACATTTAAGACAGAGAAATAACGACAAATAAAACAACTGGCAAAAATGCAAGAACTGGCAACAAAAGAGGTCAGGATCTCAGTGCGTGTGTGTACTGGTGAGTGACTCAGTGACTAAGTGCACCGATACATAGCAGTTAAGTGTCTGCATGTATGATGGGTGAGGACAGAGATGAATGAGTGAATATGTAATTGCATGCATTGGTGGATAGATCCCTGTGTGAGTCAAGAATGAGTGAATGGGTAAGTGAGCGCATGGATGAATGAAGACAAGGTACACAAATCTATAAGGCTTTGGCCTCTGACCATAGCAATAATAATTACATAAGAATGATAAGAATTGTCAATAATTTGCCAGTTCAACTATTACAAACGGGAAAAATACCACTGTGCCAAGAGTCAATATTACCTACAACATGACAATAATTATAATGATTGTGCCAGTTCAAGCATTATACATGACAAGACACTATTGTCAGGAGAAAGAACACAATATTCCAAGACTAATTAACATTTTGCATGTTGAGATTTGCCACATCCCTCAGTAATCTTTGACACATGTTCATATTCACACTGCCACTTATCTCATTTAATGTCTGACCATGCATTGAAGACTATCTTGCCTGACTAGTTTTGCACCATCACTCATTAATCATAGGCCCTGTTCAGATTTGCTCTATCACTCAGTAATCATTAGTACAGGTCATCTCCCCCCTTCCCTGAGAAGTAACAGACAGTGGGGCCTCCCGGGCCGAAGTAGATGCTCCATGTCGGGCCCCCAAGGCCATAAACGTCAAGGTTGCTAACGGACTAAGGGCATCCGACATTGGCAGACTCCGGAGGCAACAATCCCCAAGATCGCCTGAGCCTGCCTGACTTTAAGATGGCGGCCGGGTGGTTCTGACTAGGGAGATACAGCGGGAAGGGGCCACGATTTAAGCAGAGAGGCCCTCCTCCGTTCTTCCAGCAAACAGGCTCGGCCACCACGCGGCCCGCATCCTTAAACGTAGACTTGCCGGCTAACCCCTCCTGGGATGATCTCCGTAGGGGATTTCAGCTTCGACTCCAAAATGGCAGACGAACCCGATCGATCGCAGCTCCTCCAGCCCAGTGGTACATCTGTTTCCTACTCCAAGCGGCTGCTTCTTATGAGGAAATCCATCTGTATTCCTCTTTTCATGGTACCATTTGTTTGCGGATTGTAGCATTGTCCTCGCCATTCTCGGCGTTCGGTCCTGATATGCTGCCTGTACCTGCCTGACTCTATAATGGTGGCCGCAACCTCCCCATTCGTACCTCTTCTGCATTCATCTCGCTGCAAATATCTGACTCGTGTGCAATACGGAGCACTAACGGACAGCGCCCCCTTGATCTGTTGCAATTGCTCACTTTGTCTGCGTTTGTTGAGGCAGCCGAGTGCTCTGCAGTCAAGATGGCGCCCTACACTTGTTGAGACCACACTTTATTCACGGCAGTCTTTCCTACAGCATCTGATGCACTGTGTTAGCGGGACACCATGAAGCTAACCCAGCGTTCCATCAAACTCCTGTGTCCTTAATGCCTTGTAGCTGCTCCTGAATTTGTAGTCATTGGCTGCGGCTATGCACCGTCCCTCTACATACATAACACCCCTCTGAGTGAGACGTGTCCACTACTTACACCGCTAGGGAACATTTTTCCTTTGACATCGCCAGTGATCCCTCCCTTCGGCCTCCGACCTGGGGGCGAGCTGGAGGACGAGGCAGACGACGCAGCCCAGTAACACCGGGACTGATGCCTTCTTTGGAACTATGACGATGCCCCCACGGGCTGAAACTAAAACTGTTTGTACTTACCGCGGAGCCCAAGTACCCTTGGCCGCTGCCCGGTGGAGCTGTCCTATGCAGCTATAGAGGAGTCTGGCTCTGGGTCTCCCCCTCGGCCGTCACCTACCCAGCCGGACATTGTTTTTCACGGTTCTTCACGGTTTGATCTGTCTCTCTCTTACTGCTTTGTTCCCCCTCAAGTACTTTCCCCCTTCAGGTCTTCTTGACTCTGTCTGCTTTCCTCTCCCCTGTTTAACATTTCCCCCACTACCTTCCATTCCCCATAAGATGTGTGTCTTGGATATGCTACGCGCTAATATCTTATATTATTGTCTAAGATCACGTTTTTCTCCTAAGCATATACTGGTAACTGCAACTGTAACTGATGTAACTATGTAACAATGTTCTGAAACAATGTCCATTCTCATGTAAAGCGCTCTGATACCTCCGAGTCTAGCCAGCGCTATATAAAACTTTTCAAATAAATAAATAAATAAATAAAAAATAAATCTTTGGTCCATCACTACCCAATCCTCATGCATACCTGGAAATGCACCACTGCAAATTTTATCAGACCAATCCCTCCTATAAAGTTTTTAAAAGTGAAATGAAAAGCTGCTGTCCCAACAATACCTCCAGCGATGATTGAGAATCTTGTTATTCCTGACCCAAGATCAGATTTACAGAGTGAGTTTTCATCTTTCGGATCTTTAGTGATTTAGGACCCTTATTTACCTTAGCTCTACATCAAGAAGTATTTCTGTACATTTTGTTCATTATAATAGTTAAATCCCCTGGTTTCTAATTACTGTATTTATTGTAATTGTTTCTACCTTTGATACTTTCCTATCCACTCATGTGACCGAGCTGCTTTACTCACATTTAGCTATTCTACTACGAATGTGCTAGGCTATATACATTACCATATCTTTTACTTTTGTTAACATACCATTTTTGTACTAAGGACTTGCCGTTTAATGGTGTTAATATTCTTCTTGTAATTCTCCGTAAAGCACTTTGCTGCCCACCTGGTCATGTACACACTATGTAAAACATGGTCATCCGCTCAGTCATCTGCTCTGCAACGTTCTGAATTCAAACCATGTGCACAGTGTGAAAACATCATTCTGAGTGAAAGGAATAAAAACCCAAATTTCGCTTTAGGCCCTAATCATTCTGTTCATTATTCTGTTTTACCGGTCTCTTTCCCAGAAACTGTAAAGCATTATTATCGTGTAAAGAAGGACATTTTATATGAGGCTGTTTAAATGTATGGTTAAAAGTGCATGTTTAAGTTGCACATTTTGTCTGGTAATAATCTACAGCCTACTTTGAAAAAAGGCTTAAACGCAGTCTGACTTTTAAGCGTTTTTTCCCTCCTATTGTGTGTTTCTGGGAACCTTTGTGACTTGAATATGTTGCAGGAAATTCAGAGCAGCAGAGGATGTTCCAAACATAGATCTGTATAGGTAGCGTGACTGTTAAAGTCACGAAAACAGGAAAGCTGTGCTTTAAGGAAATGTGTGCAGTCTGGGTGGGACAGAACAGAAAATCAAGACGCTTTTTCTATTGTTAAAATTGTATTGAAGTTATGGCTGTTTGCCAAAAATAGTATTATAAAGAAGGACTTGCAGCTTGTGTAATTTGAGACTGACTTATCGTCAGCGAAGAGATCCCCTTTGGTCCGGCCTGCCACTGGGGAGTTCCCCTTCAGACAACTTATTTAGTCGTGCACAATTCGAGGAGGATGACAGACGCCCGTTGAGACGAAAGATCTGTTTTTTTACGACAAGCGCACCGGTCTGGGGAACGTCTGCAGCGGCCAGAAAAGGTAAGAAAAAAGGGCAATCGGCGATTTCTTGTGTAGTGATCCACAACCGTTCCAAACGGAGATGTGTATTTAGTTAATCCTGGCAGACCTTTGTTTAGGAATCGTCAGAGAGGGAGAGAGAAAAGTAAATGTGTTTTGTTGATCCTTTGTTTAGGAATCTTCAGAGAAATAGGTGTGTATTTAGCCAAACTTGGCAGACTTTTTTTTTCCCTTGTGGAATTATTAGAGAAAAAGGAATTTTAGAAGAAGTTTATCCTGACAGTTTGAATTAGGAAAACATCAGAGAAAAAGTTGCCATTTTGCATAAATATGTTATGTGGATTGTTTAAAAAAAATATATATTTATATATAATGTAGATTTGTTATTATTATAGCATGTGTAATAGAACATGAGTTTTCTTGCATTATCAGAGGTACCAACAGTTTATTTTTTATTTTTTTTAGAGTTAACTACAGTAGGACAGGAGCCTTTAAGAATAGTAAGAGTTGGGTCTAGTAGGATACCAGGTATTGTATTGTATTGTAATTGCATTTATATAGCGCTTACTACCCCTGATGAGGCGTCAAAGCGCTAGATTTATTCAGTGTAATACAGATCCATCTGATTTGAGTATAGGTGTGTCGTGTGAAACTCTCTCACAACTTGCTTATTTAGGGATAACTGAAGACCTGCAGGCCTAGTAACTTAAAAAATCTATGCAATCTAACTGTAATGCACTTGACCTTTGTGAGCAAATGTGACAAGTTAACAAGATTTAAAGGCATTTTGTGAGCAATAAAGATGCCTTTAAATATTGTTAACTTGTCACATTTGCTCTGCTTTCAGAGACAGAGGTCAAAAGTCAGTTTGTCTTCCTACTACGCCAGAAAGGGCGAGTAGGACCTAAAAATAGCTTGCCCTAATTAATTCTGGCTCGCAAATGCGAGCGGGCGAGTGGATTTTTCAAGCCCTGTATATGAGGGAACAGTGTCCCTAACAGGAGATATTTCAGTAAATTAAAGACAAGACAATAATGGAAAATTGATGGAACAAAAGTATTATACATATTAGAATGGGCTAGTAAGATACCTATAAAATCAAGTGAAGGAAATGAATACTATACTAGCACCCCACAGGTGAAGTTTGATTTAGGGACACAATCAAAGATATATCAGGAAGAGGATAAGGGTTATCGTGACATGACCACCAGTGTAAAGGGAATAGAGAACACAATTTAGAGACTAAGCCATATTGCTGATGACTGTTCAAATATATGTAAATCTAGATTATATAAGACAGATAAAAAGCCAGTTGTAAGGGATTTAGGATATGATGTAGAAATCAAGAATGTGACAGGAGAAGATGAGGAAGACATAAATTCAGTAGGGAGTGAAATTAAAAGGGTTCTTGACTGTGAACGCATGGAATTGTGGCAAGAGGCAGAGAACAGAAAAGCTGAAATAAATAGAAGAAGATTAGAGGAACAAAGTGCCTTTAGAGAACAAACAAAAGCAGAGCAGGTGTTTCCCAGTAGTATAACAAGGTCTGGGCGTCCATTTCGAGCAGAGGGTATGATAGAGTTAGGACAAAGTTCCCCTCCGGCTGGAGCAAGATCCCTTCATGTACGAAATATGCAGGGAATGACAAGTTTTATACAGAGAAAAGAAAGGAAAGGTGTAAGAAAGTGGCTCTGTATATACTGCACCAAAGTGAGGTACAGTGTGTACAGAGTCCAGCAGTCCCCAGAGGTAGGCAGAGGTTAAAGTTAGATAGAACCTTACTCTCTAATAGTGGTAGCTTGGTCGAGCAGTAAGGCAGTATCAGAGGACAGTGTTAAGCACTTGATGTACACACTCAGTCAGCAAATGAATTCACACACTCAAGAACTGAACTCTAGGCCAATTGTTTTTGTACAAAAAATATACTGTTATTTTATTTTAGAACCAAGCAAGCCTGATACAGGTAAGCATTCAATTCTTTTCAGTAATAAGTTACTTGTTGTACACAGTTTTAAAAAGCAATGAAGATTGTACTTGATTTGATTTACAGGGGATGCAGTAGGTTGCAATACTTAGTGGAGTGGTGTGGTGCAGCGGCCAGGGCAGCTGACTTCGGAGCACAGGGCTCACGGTTCGATCCCCGGCTCCGGCTCAGCTCAGCACCATGTGACTCTGGGCAATAGCTCGCTTAATTTCCACGACGGCCCCCAGCGCCTTGAGACCCGTAAGGGTGAGTAGTTCGCGCTTTACAAATACGGATTTAGATTTTTAGATTTTAGTAAATGCAGTACATTGAAATGAATGGCTTTTTAAGGTAAATGCAGGTAAAATTACTTTTGTGTTACTTTGGTAATCCAGTGCTGGACTCCTAGATTCAGCACTGGGACATTTACTTAAAGCAGGTAAGTAATTACGTTTTTTGTAGTTTGTACGATTTTTAGAGAATATTTTCAGATTTCAAAAGTCCACACTTAGAAACTTTTTGGACCAGTACATTGAAATACATAGGCTTTTCCTGTAAATTGCAGGTAAGTTACTTCTCGGATTACTTTTTCTAACACAGTGCTGGATCCTAGATTCAGCACTGGGACATTTCCTGAAAACAGTTGAGAAAATGCGTTTTATTTAGATGTACGATTTTTAAAGAATATTCTTGTATTTCAAAAGTTGACACTTAGAAACTTTTTCACATAGAACCACCAATGTTATCCTATGGAAGGAAATTCAATTCACAGGTAAGTTACTTTTACGTTACTTTTCCTACTCAGTGGGCGTCGTCCTCTTGTTAGCTCTGCACGGCTCTTCGTCCTTCTTCTTATCTTCTTTCTTGTTTTCGTTTCTGGATCGGAGGAATCCTGGTTCAGGGTGCCCCTAAATACTAAATTTAGGGGCGTTACAGGTAGGGCAAAGGCAGGGACCAATGGGTCTCTTTCTAGGGGTGAGTACACCCTCTACTCTGCCACTCTCCAGTGGGAGGGGGGCAGGATCCTGTCCCTGGTTGGCTAGGGCCCCCCATCTTCAAGATGGCGAGAGCCCGGAGTTGTGCTTCACCTCGCCTCCCCCACCTGAGGGGTGGGGTTGGCAAAGGCTGGCACACCTCCTTTCCTCACTTGTTTTCCCGCCGATTCTCCCGCCCAAAGTGGGGGTCAGAACCGGTGGGGACCAGTTGCTGAGTACAGCAAGTGGTCTGGAGAAGCTCACAAAGGCGGCAGGCCTTTGAAGCTTCCCCTGCCCATCCTGGGGGAGGGGGCCTAGCACCTCGTCCCAGGATGTGCGGTGTTGCAGGCCCTTGAGAGTGGATGGCTCTCGACCCAGGGGTCCAGCAACATGTCTGGTGGGTGGCAGCCTAAGCAGCCACTCAGTCGGGACACTGGTTGTGGGTCGAGTTCAGGGGGCATTTCTAAAATGCCCTCTGTCGTGCGTTTTACATTGAAACCCACACTGGCATCAGTGTGGGTACAATGTGCTGAGAAGTTTGATACCAAACTTCCCAGACTTCAGTGTATCCATCATGGTACTGTGGAGTTCGTAATGACAAACTCCCAGCACCATATACTCTTTAATGGTACACTGCACTTACAATGTCTGAGAATGGACTCAGACACTGTAGGGGCACAGGGCTCATGCCTCTGTGCCCTCACCACTGGCATAGTGCACCCAGCTAGAGGGGTGACTGACCTAGGCCAGGGCAGTGGTTTGTAGGCATGGCACACAGGGATGTGTGCCATGTCGACTCTTCACTTTGTTCTGCACCAAGTCACGCAGCCTGCAAAGGCAGTGTGTGAGTGTCAGGGTGCAGGGCCCCTAAGGGTGGCACAATTGGTGCTGCAGCCCTTAGGAGCCTTCTCTGGTCACAGTGCCCTGGGTACATGGGGTACCATTTACCAGGGACCTACCTGTGGCCAGAGTTGCCAATTGGGTTGGTTTTGGGGAAAGAACAGAGGCCCTGGGGTCCTGATTGGCAGGGCCCCAGAGCACATCAAGTCAAAGAGCATCAGTAGTCTGGCAAAAAAAGGGGGGGGGGTTGGTTTACTGCAACAGAAACCCACTTTCTCACACAAGGAAATAGTGACTTGGCATCCAATTAACCCCTTGCATGCGTCGGACGGCCCCTCAGCCGTCCGACGTCACGGTGGGCGTGTGCGTCGGACGGCCGGGAGCCGTCCGATCTGCGCACGCGTGGAATTTTCCCGCACCGCGGGGAAATTCCGGCCGCGCCCAAAGGGTTAAATAGTAGCGAAGGGAGAAAACAGTTGGTATAATGTTGTCCCATTTACTAATAACCTTGCGGGGTGGACAGATGGTATGGCGCCGCAGATGAAAGTGTGGCCAAGAGCAGGATCCTTCGACCCTTAATAAATAAATATGGCTGATTTATATATTTTTCAAGGTTATGGGGACCGAGAGTGGGATTATGATTACATGCAACAAAGTCTGTGTGTGTGGAAGAAATATGCTATAAGGTCCGGGACACCTTATGAGGTACATGGTGGCAGGAATACCGCTGTAATGCAGATGCCACTGGTGTATAAGACACAGGGATCACAGCCTGTCTATGCTCGATGGCAACACATGGATAAAGAAAATCTAAAAAACAAAAGGCCTGCCTCCATTACATGAAGGAGCAGGGAAATGGATAAAAGCATTTGAAAATGCAACAGCTGGGATACCTTTAGCTCTTGGAGATGTAAAGAGCCTGTTGAGCTCCATAGTAGGGGATGAGGTGGACAGTATAATGAGAAGTGCAGGAATAAAAGGAGTAACTATTACTAAAGGAAAACATGATGGGTCTGCTTTTGGACTAGTGCCCTCTAGGGTGTGGACCGAATTAAGGAATAGGAGCCCAGACCGACCAGACATTGGGGCATTGATGACACAAACTATGTCTCCAGGACAGTCCTGTGCAGACTACAAAACAATGATGAAGAAAAAGTGGGAAGCAGATGTAGGACCTGTAGACATGGGAGGTAGTTGTAGATTATTCTACAAAGTTTTAAAACAGGGGCTACCAGTAGACACACAAGACCATTTAGATTAGGTCGTGGCTTTAGGTGTAAAACCTTGGGCAGAAATACAAGCACATATTATACATTTTTGTAGAAAAAAAGGAGGAAAGGGAGAGGATAAATGAAGACCAAAGTGACAGAGCCCAAGCCAAACTGGTGACACAAAAAATACAGAAAAATGAGAAGGAAAAGACAGGAAAATAAATGACTGTACAGGCTCCTGTTGCAAACAGGGAGCATTGAAGGGGTCAAAGAGAGGGGAGACAGATGCAAGAAAGAAGACATTTTAAAATGCCATTACTGCGGTAACATTGGACATTTTATTGCTGAATGCCGCTTTAAGAAGAGTGATGAAGCGCAGGGAGTGATAGGAATAGGGAGATGAAGGGAACGACAAAATGTGAACACGTCAGGGCCAGCGCCGCAATATCGTCCTTATCAGTATGTCCCCTACCCTTACCAACAAACAACTCCACTACCACAGTTTTATATACCACAACTGCAATTTGCTGATGTACCTGTTCAAGGGACACCAGCACCTGTAATAGGAGGCCAGCCTCAGGTGAAGGCACTGGAATAGTGAGCACATGGAGTCAAGGACAAGGGGGAGTGATTGTTCAAGGTGGAAACCCCTTTTATCATACAGCTTGATGGGACGCACAAGAGTATCCCAATTGTTCTGTGGTAACTAGGGCTCTAGACCCAGAGGAAGAACCAATGGTAGAAATGATTAGTATGTTTCTTGGTTGATACAGGGGCAACAAAATCTTGCCTCTCAGAAATAAATAAATAAATGTAAATCCGTATTTGTAAAGCGCAAACTACTCACCCTTACGGGTCTCAAGGCACTGGGGGCCGTCGTGGAAATTAAGTGAGCTATTGCCCAGAGTCACATGGTGCTGAGCTGAGCTGCCGCCGGAGCCGGGGATCGAACCGTGAGCCCTGTGCTCCGAAGTCAGCTGCCCTGGCCGCTGCACCACACCTCTCCAGAAGGAAATGTTCCATTGTCCTCTTCCACCATGGATACACAGGGCTTCTCTGTTGAAGTACAGCCCATTCCATACACAACACATGTGCCCATAAAGGTGGCAGGAGTGCGAACGCAGGAGCGTCTCTTTTATTCTTCAAACTCACCAGCAAATTTATTAGGACGGGATATCAGGTCTAAATTAAACATGATAATAAGGTTTTCCTCTGATGGGTCCATGACATGTGAAATACCAGGTCAAGCGAAATGTGTGATACATCTGCTAAGAATACCAGATAAAAATGTAGTTGGAAGGGCAGAGCCAGTGCATTATAAATTGCTAGCAGAAGCAGGACTTAAGGTTATGAAGACTGAGAAAATACTTTTAGGGAGATGGATGTTATTGCCACCTAGACTAATTTTCAGGAGGCAAGTTGGTGGTGATGAACTGGGACAGGTGAATACCCTTTACCTTGAGTGCATGGAAACAACCAGTAGGTGGGGTGCCCTGGTGGCATCAGATACTGATGGAGGAATTTGGAAGGTCCTGATTTTTCTTATGCCTGGTCTGAGACCACAGGACATTTTTTGACTCAAGCCTCTTTTCAGACGATTCCACCAGGACTGAGATAGTTTATACATACACTGTACCCTTGTTGGTGCATATTTACCGTGCACAGACCACGTTACCAGTTGTGCCATCCCCCTCCCATGATAGTGAAGCACTTGCAGTGGTCCCGTCTTGTCTCTGAACATCAGTTCCACACGAGGTAGGACTGATACTATCTGCAGAACCATTTAAGATAAAGTTGAAGCCAGATGCACAATTGCCCTGTGTAAAACAGTATCCACTGTCCAAAGAAGCAAAAGCAGGTATTAGAGGGACAATGCAAAGACTGAAGGATCAGGGAGTCCTGTATTCCTGCCATCACCTAGTAACATTGCAATTTATCCTGTAAAAAAAGCTACAGGTAATACTTGTTTGATAGTTCAGGATTTTTGCCCCCTTAATGCCATAATATTAGCAGAATACCCAATAGTGCCAGACCCATCTGTGATATCGACTAATATACCAAGTAACAACAAATGGTTTTCTGTGGTGGATCTAAAGAATGCTTTTTTTAGCATACCTTTACATCCTGACATTCTCTATTTGACGGCCTTCAGTTTTGATGGTGAACAAATCGTGTACTCTAGACTCCCACAAGGCTATTGTCTCCATCTGTGTTTAATAGAGTACTGAGAGAGGATTTGTTAAATTTCCAGTCAGACAGTACAGTCTTGCAATATGTAGACGATTTACTAATATGTGGTAAAACAGAATCTGAATGTGTTTTGGACACCGTCAATCTCTGAACGCTACTTGTTACTAAGGGATACAAAGTAGACAGGAAAAAATTACAGTTTGTGCAACAGGTAGTGCTGTATTTGGGCCAAGTGTTATATTCAGAAGGCAAAAAAGATAGCAGGTTCTAGAATACAAACTATACGTGATCAGCCTCAGCCCAAGACAGTAAAAGACATGGCCTTTGTAATTTTGTACGTCAGTGGGTATTTGATTATGCTACCATCATACAACCACTATTATATGCAATGAAGCAAGCTAAAACTGACAACACAGACATACAGTGGACTGATGACAGTGTAAGTGCATTTTAGACATTGAAAGAAGCAAGTGCTTCAGCCCCAGTGCTAGCAAATCCAGACTATGCAAGGAGATTTTTTCTGTTTTCTGCTGCCACAGAGGATTCCATGATATCAGTCCTTACCCAAAAATACCCGATGGGTCATAAACCCGTCGCCTATTTTAGTGGACTATTAGATCCAGTAATGAAAGGTCACTTTCCTTGTGAGCGAGCGCTTGCAGCACCTTTTGCTGTAGAAAAGAGTAGTACTATTACTGCAGGATGCCCAGCAACACTGCTTGTTGAGCACTCTCCATTTGCTGTGCTGCAGAAAAGTAAAAGTACACTCACCACTCAAAGAGCAACAGATTATGAAGTAATAATGTCAAACCCTTCTATCTGCATTGAGCGAGTACACTCAGTCAATCCTGCAACTTTTTTAGTGCACCCACTAAAGCCCACTGATCAGGGCTGTAGAGCAGAGGTCTTCAAACGTTTTGATGGGAAGACCCCCCTGTCAAAATGTTTTAGGCGTAAGGACCCCCTCCTGACAAACAATTCTAGAACTTGGTGCTCCTCATCATTGACAACTATCGACAACCATAAAAGCCCCCAATTCCCATAGCAAATCATTTTTACAGTGGGGAAATATTAAACCGTGTTTATCAAACAAAAGATCAGTGAGCGTGGGGGCGCGGTCAAAGGTGTGGCTAAAAACAAAAGGCCTCCTTAATGAGGAATTGGCCTAGGGCAGCGCCGCAAGTCTTCTTGCGGCGCTGCCCTATGCCAATGTGAAAGGGCAGGAATGCACCTTATTTATGAAATATGGTGCATTGCTGTCCTATCCCACTGCGTTGACTAACAAATTGCTGCCTAGCGCCAATGTAGGCAGGATTGTTTTTGTGCAGGAAGGTGCCCCCAGAGGGGTTTTCCTCTTTTTTTGTCAGTTGCAGAATGCAGCACACATGGAAAGAGGAAAAAATTTGAGGAGACATGAAAACATTTCTCCTCATTACGCCTGCTGTGGGGATGCATAAGGTTTTGGTGCTGCCACAGGTTTACATGGTTTTGTAAATCTGGGGCAGTGTCAAAATCCATGGGTGTTGCGTAGGAACACCCACTGCAATGCCCATGGAACTCCTACTTGACAAGCTAAGGCAAGGCAGCGACTTTCGCTGCTTTGTCTTACTCCATATGTATGAGGCCACTGAGCCACGCAGGTGACTTTGCGTCGCCTCATAGATACAATTGCGACACTAGTGCTGCCGGAGCTTAAAAAAAAAATGATGCTCCGGCGGCTCAAGCCTCTCATAAATTAGCCCCAAAATATTCTGCTAGTTTTTTACGTCTTTCACCATCAGGTAGCTACATATAAAATAATGGGTAGCTTAAATGAAAAATAAATTTGACAAAGTCGTTACTCGGTGGGAAATGCACAGTAGTACATTAGGAAACCTCTATTAGTTAATGCACTGCAGAGGTCTGTGTGTAACCAGAGAGCCACAGAATTAAATTTGGTTGGTGCAGAGGGGAATAGCGGCTTGTGGATTTTTAGTACTATGAGGTCACAGCCTGGTGACAGAAAGCACTGTGAAAGTGTAAGTCATTAATTTATTCTTGCATTACACACATTATAAGGTAGACTGCTACAAACTGTGCAAATAGTTTAAAGATATAATGGAGCTTCCAAAATGTAGATTTTAGTAATACTAGAACATAAGTAATTAAAAAAATGTTTGCATATCTGTCCCTTTAACACCTCCTCAGGGGTACTAAGCGATTAAAAACATGCACTTCACAGCCCAGTTGTAAACTCATCTTACTACCACTAAAAAAAATCTTTGCCATCACAAAGCAATTAAAGCCAGACCCGCTACCAAGCAACATTTACATTTGCCGATTAACTCAAAACGCACATTTGTATTTCATTCAGGCAAGCAGGCACCCTGGCACAAAGGATTGTTTCACCCGTCTGCCTAGCCTCTTCCTTTCACAGAACAGGAGGCTCAATTACCTTCAGCTGAAGCATTTTAATGACTGGAATGAAGCAGCACGGTTTTCTAAAGGAAGACCACATGTTTTAAATTCCAGGCAGAAGTGAGGCCTGGAAATGGGCGACCCCCTTCCCAGGACTCCGGGGCCCCCTGGGGGTCGCGCCCCACAGATTGAAGACCTCTGAGGTAGAGTAACATTGGAGGAGGACGATCACCTGGCACATGAGTACCCCTTGTCTGATGGCCGACAATTGTTTATTGATGGTTCCTCATGGATAGACCAGGAGACAGGCAAAAGGCATACAGGTGCAGCTGTTGTTGAGGCTATTGGTACACCTACTGATTATACCTTACACAAATTGTACCTCTTACCCTTGCCATCCCAAGACTCAGCCGAAGTGGCTGAATTAAAAGCATTGATAACAGCCCTTCAGGCTTGTCAGGGTCAGCCAGTAACGATATACACTGATTCATCATATGTAGCTTCCACAGTTCACTCAGGGCTGAAGAGATGGGAACAAAGAGGATTTCTCAAATCTGATGGGACACCAGTAAGCGCACCAACATCTTTTAGCTGACCTTATTATTGCATTGCAAATACCATGTTAAGTAGCAGTGGTTAAGTGCCAGGCACATACAAAAGGAACAGATTTGGTGTCTAAGGGAAATGATGCTGCTGATACAGCAGCGAAGGAAGCTAGTTTATATGCAATGAAAACATGCAGTATGTACACTTTAGATGCAGGTGATGAAGTTGAGATAAAACACAATGAGAA
The DNA here is from genome assembly GCA_963921515.1 of Calotriton arnoldi. Lineage (NCBI taxonomy): Eukaryota > Metazoa > Chordata > Amphibia > Caudata > Salamandridae > Calotriton > Calotriton arnoldi. The sequence continues at coordinate 1,001,214 of CAWUFW010002736.1, read as the reverse complement.
TATTTCTACAGAGGCATTATTAGACATTCAAAATGCAGCGCCACAACATGAGAAAGATCTCTGGAAATCAAGGGGAGGGGGAGGGGTAAGAGGTGGGGGGAGTGACTGGATTTCCAGATCTCCTTTATTGATCAGCAACTTCAGGTAAAGTTTAATGCCCCAGTCCCTACTTATAACAGCCCTTCGACAATTTCATTTACCAACACACAATTCTAAAAGCGTAATGATGGAGGAATTAAATAAACCCTGGTTTATCCCTAATCGAGGAACATTAGTTGATGTATTCCTAGCTTCATGTCATGTGTGTTATCAGTACTCTAATAAGAGATCACCAAAAATGCCTTCATCCTGCATTCCAAGACCAATAGGTCCTTTCATAGAGTTACACGCAGACTTTGTAGATATGATACAAAAATGCAACGGATATAGGTACTTGTTAGTAGTGGCGTGTCCGTTTTCACGATGGATTGAAGCGGGACCCTGCTCCAGGTTTGATGCTGACCAGGCAGCCAAATTCCTGGTGACAGAGGTCATACCGAGGTGGGGGTTCCAGCGGCAATACGAAGCGATAACGGCAAACACTTTGCTAACAGTATTTCAGCAAATTACTAAACTATTAGGAGTGGAACACCAGTTTACCTCAGTTTACCACCCAGAAAGTAATGGAATAGTCGAGAGGATGAACAGCTTATTAAAAAGCAAAGTGTCAAAAATTTGTGATACACTGAAAAAGAATTGGCTTTACTGCCATCCCCATGCTCTGTATGCAGTGAGAAATGCCCTTTCAAAGGATTATCATTTGACCCCTCACCAAGTCGTAACAGGTAGGCATTCTAATTTTTCCTTTAAACAAAATCAAATGATTCGTTCTGATACTAAGTCTGCATCAGAAAGTGTTTGGCAAGAAATTAATGCATACATGTCTGCCTTAACAAAAGCTGTACAGGTTTATTACAAACAGGTTCAGCTGCAACAGGCCGACAGTACTGAACCGCCCCAGCCTTTGTCTACAGCAATAACAATCGGTTTCTGGGTCTTCGTGAGCAACTTCGTGAGGACATGGAAAGACCCCAAGTTTCTAGGCCCCTACAAAGTAACACATAGCACTCCAACAGCAGTAAAAGTGGAGGGGATGCGGAACTGAGTGCACATAACAGACCTTATTCCATTTTTGGCCTCACTCCCGCAGAGAGGGGAGGAGGCAATGGTCCAAGAGTAAATGACACAATGAAGAGACAGTTAAAGGATATTTTTCGTATTATAATAATGAGTTCAGTGGTAATGAATATTACTCTGATAATTTGCTATTGTATTATGTGTTATGTAGATGCAAAAGTCCCCACCCATAGGGAAGAAATATTACGCTTTGGCAGAGCTGTTTTTAATGAAACAGATATACATCCTTTGCATTATTCTTTACTTGATAATTTGTGGTATAAAAATATGTACAATATAGGTACCCATACACAAAATGATGGTTGTTATGTATGTTCCCTTATTTCCCATGCCATAGAAACGCCACCTTTAGTGTATCCTATAGAAGTTCCTGTTAATATAACAAACTGTTTATTGCATCTTTTCTTGTGTAGGATAAAAGCACAGTTACAGCCAACTCATGTTAGTCCTGGGACTGCCCGAGTTATTACAACTACATTTGATACAACTCCTGAAATTTTACAAATTCTGACAGATAAAACAAAGATAATGAAAGATAACCAGAATGAAGGGAGCAGGGCAGAAATATAGTTATGTAAATTGGGAGGAAGCGGTATTGGAACAAGGTATTCTAGGGAGATCTAATCCATTATCCACCTGTAGTAATTATTTTGCAAAACCACTGCCCCCAGATTGTGTAGCAAGGCCAGTATTAAAGCATCAGTATTTGCCAATAATAAATGGTTTACTGGAGCTAGGTTCACATATCTTTATGGAATGGCACAGAAACAAATAGTCCTATGAGATTTGATGATATAAAAGGATTATGTCAGCAAATATGGGATGAAAACATACAGAGATATACATGGACTGGAACTAAACGTCATGCCAAGCTGTCTGTGAAACTAATGAGGTTTTCTCTTTGCTTTCAGGGAAATGGGATTGTTAAAGTGGGACGGAATTTCAATTGTAGCTCAACTATTTACAATGCCGATATGCAGGGCGGTAACTCCAGTCTTATGGATTTTTGTTGGCAGTGTGGTGCTCTAATATACACTCAACTACCCCCTCCCTCTCCCCGACTGGAGCGGAATCTGTTCTTTGGTGACTCTGCATACCCAATCTATGGTAATACCAGCAACAAAAAAAAAATATTTGCATTCTATGAGTAAAGCATCAACTTTGCTGCATCATCACAGAAGAAAAAGGATGGCTGAGTACTTTGGAACTTCAGTGTGGCAGGATGTGCCCAAAGAGTATAGGCTGTTTAATGACGCCCAAACATTTTTGGGGAGTCCGTTACCCATGTTTCAAGCAAAAGCAACTGCTCGCTGAGTCCAAATCACCCGGTGGGAGTTGATAAAAACTATAAATGCGACTGAAAATAGCTTTAATGCCATTAAAGAGGAGATGCGTTCAATCAGACTTATGGTAATGGAACATTGTTATATTTTGGACTTGATGACAGCAATCGAAGGATAGCAACAGAACTTTTATAGGCAACAAGGCCTTAAACAACCCCTACATCCAGGACGGCACCCAGTCAAACTAGCCAGTGAACTACTCATCTGGAGCACCCACCTCTTTCTTCATCTGTGTATGCAAATTATGAAAAGTCAAAATGGCCTGAGTCAGGTTTCCTTCATCTTCATCATTTGCTGGTATAAAACTGCAGCCTATGGAATTAATCTTTCTATATACCCCTCCTTCGATTGCTGTCATCAAGTCCAAAATATAACAATGTTCCATTATCATAAGTCAGGTGTTTAAAAAGCCAATTAAAACATTTGCATCAAATATTCTAAGGTATGGATCTTCCTGTGATATATTCATTGTTTTACTGCAAACTAATCAGGACTATTAATAACCCATAAAATATTTTATAGAGGAATCTAAAAATACTGAAGCCTATTTGAACAAGAAAAACAGTTAGATACTAATGTTTAAGCACCATGTTTTAGCTGACAACCCTTTGGAAATGTCCAGGGTTTTAAATGTACATTTTCTATTAAGTTAATTTCTAATCCTTTGTTGTGAGTGTGCGTGTGTATATGTATGTCTAAATGTATACAGTCCAATACTATTTTATAGGATCTGTCAGGTTTATTAAAAGCAGAAAAAAGAGGAGTCTTCATTATAGAACTGCAGAGCACTATAATGCCTTAATATTGTAGCTATTTTAACATAGCTTTTATGTCATGTTTAGCTTCGGTCTTCAGAGGATATCAAGCCTGCACTTGTGGCTCGCTGCTTAACGATATGACACACGGAACTGAATTTTAGGCCACTCCGCTTGATTTCTGTTTAGGGCTGGTGCCTGTTTTAAAAGCCCACATTCTTGAATATTTTTACCCCGAGCTCTTCAGGCACTAAGGAGGAAAATTGTCAATATTATTACCTCCTTATTTTGAGGTACAACTCTTCATAAAGACTGGAAGTCAGTCTATCCCTGCAAAAAATTATGTAAATAAACGATGACACAACATCAGATAAATGCTGCCAGATTGTTGCTTTAATTTTGTGTGGTATGGCCGCATCAATCTGTATATGGTTTAGTTAAATTTACCATCAGATGTTCTTCCAAGATTCTACTGAACGGTTATCAATTCTGCTGAGCTAGACCAAACCGCTATTTATGGATTTATTGCATGTGTGCATATGTTGTGCAGGTCCAGTAGGAACCAGTACTATAAAAGTAATTTGTATGACCTATCGTGTAAGTCAACTCATACTAATCCAATTCAATTCAGTTACTTTGTACTAATGTTTATGTCAGCACATGGTCTAAACCCAGCAACACAAGACCGGAGGCTCAGAATAGGTTTGACTCATTTTATTCACTCAGCAGCCTTAGCAAAACATTTTATTCAAAGACTACAAATTCCAGAGTCTTTGCAACAACTCAACATGACAACCTTAGAGTAAGTTCCATATATCCAACATCAAGGAAAAGCACTTCCTCTTTCTTCGCTACTCAGCAGCCAGACAAGTGCTTTTCCTTAATGTCTTGGATATTGCCGGTTGTTCTATACTGTATGCCTTAACTGATCATTGATGTTTTGACCATTGTACTGTTTTCGCACGCCTAAATGGCGGTGGGCTCTCCCTCTAAAACAGGCTTTCCCTGTTGCGATGCAGCTCGTTTTCCACTTGAGGTCGCGTGCAGCAGATAAGTCCACGGTGCGGCCGGGCCCCTTCTGGGGTTGACAGTAAGGCGCTTTGACTAGCACCGTCGCGGGGCTCTCACCACTCCTTCCCTGCGCGCCTAGCACTCTAAAGTGAGATGCATGGTCTGCCCGCAGTGTTGGGGGAGGAGCGCGCCGTACGTGGCCTCCCGAAGCATTCCTGCCATTCCTACAGCACACCTCGCCACAACGAGACGAGCAGTAGCCTGATGACCCCAGTAGGGAGAGTGGAGGACACGCGTCTCTTCCTGTAAGGAATGCACACCCCTCCCTGTGGCATTCTGTATTCCGCACATTCCTTAGTGAACGTCTCGTGGTTCTTTCCCCTTCCACTGCCAGTGAAGGGCAAGCAGCTTGTTGAACGCAAGAGATGACACCAGTTCTAAATATCTTACCTCAGTGGCATATTTTTTCTGCTCCTGATAAGCGGTTTCGTCCGCAAAGCTTTTTCTCCTTATGGCCTGTTGTATTTAGAGCGATACAAAAGGGGATGATGGACGGAACGTTTGAGCCAATCAAACACTCACCCCCAGTCAACTGATCTGGGTTTAATCCATCATCATTCTTTAGCTCACTCCACCACCCCAGTTCAGAGATGGCCATATGCAAATCAGTCTGACCCTGTGCCTCATGGGAACAGTCCAGCCCGAACTGCCAAGCCATGTCTTCCCTGGACCGGAAACAAGCATCCTAGGACCGGTTTCTGGCATTCCAGCCGTCATCAGCCAGGCTTGCTTGAATCCAGTGGCAAAGTGAGCAAGGGACCCACGTCTGGGCATACCCCCGCCAACTTAGGGCGAACAAAGCGATACAAAAGGGGATGATGGACGGAACGTTTGAGCCAATCAAACACTCACCCCCAGTCAACTGATCTGGGTTTAATCCATCATCATTCTTTAGCTCACTCCACCACCCCAGTTCAGACATGGCCATATGCAAATCAGTCTGACCCTGTGCCTCATGGGAACAGTCCAGCCCGAACTGCCAAGCCATGTCTTCCCTGGACCGGAAACAAGCATCCTAGGACCGGTTTCTGGCATTCCAGCCGTCATCAGCCAGGCTTGCTTGAATCCAGTGGCAAAGTGAGCAAGGGACCCACGTCTGGGCATACCCCCGCCAACTTAGGGCGAACAAAGCGATACAAAAGGGGATGATGGACGGAACGCTTGAGCCAATCAAACACTCACCCCCAGTCAACTGATCTGGGTTTAATCCATCATCATTCTTTAGCTCACTCCACCACCCCAGTTCAGACATGGCCATATGCAAATCAGTCTGACCCTGTGCCTCATGGGAACAGTCCAGCCCGAACTGCCAAGCCATGTCTTCCCTGGACCGGAAACAAGCATCCTAGGACCGGTTTCTGGCATTCCAGCCGTCATCAGCCAGGCTTGCTTGAATCCAGTGGCAAAGTGAGCAAGGGACCCACGTCTGGGCATACCCCCGCCAACTTAGGGCGAACAAAGTGATACAAAAGGGGATGATGGACGGAACGTTTGAGCCAATCAAACACTCACCCCCAGTCAACTGATCTGGGTTTAATCCATCATCATTCTTTAGCTCACTCCACCACCCCAGTTCAGACATGGCCATATGCAAATCAGTCTGACCCTGTGCCTCATGGGAACAGTCCAGCCCGAACTGCCAAGCCATGTCTTCCCTGGACCGGAAACAAGCATCCTAGGACCGGTTTCTGGCATTCCAGCCGTCATCAGCCAGGCTTGCTTGAATCCAGTGGCAAAGTGAGCAAGGGACCCACGTCTGGGCATACCCCGCCAACTTAGGGCGAACAAAGCGATACAAAAGGGGATGATGGACGGAACGTTTGAGCCAATCAAACACTCACCCCCAGTCAACTGATCTGGGTTTAATCCATCATCATTCTTTAGCTCACTCCACCACCCCAGTTCAGACATGGCCATATGCAAATCAGTCTGACCCTGTGCCTCATGGGAACAGTCCAGCCCGAACTGCCAAGCCATGTCTTCCCTGGACCGGAAACAAGCATCCTAGGACCGGTTTCTGGCATTCCAGCCGTCATCAGCCAGGCTTGCTTGAATCCAGTGGCAAAGTGAGCAAGGGACCCACGTCTGGGCATACCCCCGCCAACTTAGGGCGAACAAAGCGATACAAAAGGGGATGATGGACGGAACGCTTGAGCCAATCAAACACTCACCCCCAGTCAACTGATCTGGGTTTAATCCATCATCATTCTTTAGCTCACTCCACCACCCCAGTTCAGACATGGCCATATGCAAATCAGTCTGACCCTGTGCCTCATGGGAACAGTCCAGCCCGAACTGCCAAGCCATGTCTTCCCTGGACCGGAAACAAGCATCCTAGGACCGGTTTCTGGCATTCCAGCCGTCATCAGCCAGGCTTGCTTGAATCCAGTGGCAAAGTGAGCAAGGGACCCACGTCTGGGCATACCCCCGCCAACTTAGGGCGAACAAAGCGATACAAAGGGGATGATGGACGGAACGCTTGAGCCAATCAAACACTCACCCCCAGTCAACTGATCTGGGTTTAATCCATCATCATTCTTTAGCTCACTCCACCACCCCAGTTCAGACATGGCCATATGCAAATCAGTCTGACCCTGTGCCTCATGGGAACAGTCCAGCCCGAACTGCCAAGCCATGTCTTCCCTGGACCGGAAACAAGCATCCTAGGACCGGTTTCTGGCATTCCAGCCGTCATCAGCCAGGCTTGCTTGAATCCAGTGGCAAAGTGAGCAAGGGACCCACGTCTGGGCATACCCCCGCCAACTTAGGGCGAACAAAGCGATACAAAAGGGGATGATGGACGGAACGCTTGAGCCAATCAAACACTCACCCCCAGTCAACTGATCTGGGTTTAATCCATCATCATTCTTTAGCTCACTCCACCACCCCAGTTCAGACATGGCCATATGCAAATCAGTCTGACCCTGTGCCTCATGGGAACAGTCCAGCCCGAACTGCCAAGCCATGTCTTCCCTGGACCGGAAACAAGCATCCTAGGACCGGTTTCTGGCATTCCAGACGTCATCAGCCAGGCTTGCTTGAATCCAGTGGCAAAGTGAGCAAGGGACCCACGTCTGGGCATACCCCCGCCAACTTAGGGCGAACAAAGCGATACAAAAGGGGATGATGGACGGAACGCTTGAGCCAATCAAACACTCACCCCCAGTCAACTGATCTGGGTTTAATCCATCATCATTCTTTAGCTCACTCCACCACCCCAGTTCAGACATGGCCATATGCAAATCAGTCTGACCCTGTGCCTCATGGGAACAGTCCAGCCCGAACTGCCAAGCCATGTCTTCCCTGGACCGGAAACAAGCATCCTAGGACCGGTTTCTGGCATTCCAGCCGTCATCAGCCAGGCTTGCTTGAATCCAGTGGCAAAGTGAGCAAGGGACCCACGTCTGGGCATACCCCGCCAACTTAGGGCGAACAAAGCGATACAAAAGGGGATGATGGACGGAACGCTTGAGCCAATCAAACACTCACCCCCAGTCAACTGATCTGGGTTTAATCCATCATCATTCTTTAGCTCACTCCACCACCCCAGTTCAGACATGGCCATATGCAAATCAGTCTGACCCTGTGCCTCATGGGAACAGTCCAGCCCGAACTGCCAAGCCATGTCTTCCCTGGACCGGAAACAAGCATCCTAGGACCGGTTTCTGGCATTCCAGCCGTCATCAGCCAGGCTTGCTTGAATCCAGTGGCAAAGTGAGCAAGGGACCCACGTCTGGGCATACCCCGCCAACTTAGGGCGAACAAAGCGATACAAAAGGGGATGATGGACGGAACGCTTGAGCCAATCAAACACTCACCCCCAGTCAACTGATCTGGGTTTAATCCATCATCATTCTTTAGCTCACTCCACCACCCCAGTTCAGACATGGCCATATGCAAATCAGTCTGACCCTGTGCCTCATGGGAACAGTCCAGCCCGAACTGCCAAGCCATGTCTTCCCTGGACCGGAAACAAGCATCCTAGGACCGGTTTCTGGCATTCCAGCCGTCATCAGCCAGGCTTGCTTGAATCCAGTGGCAAAGTGAGCAAGGGACCCACGTCTGGGCATACCCCCGCCAACTTAGGGCGAACAAAGCGATACAAAAGGGGATGATGGACGGAACGCTTGAGCCAATCAAACACTCACCCCCAGTCAACTGATCTGGGTTTAATCCATCATCATTCTTTAGCTCACTCCACCACCCCAGTTCAGACATGGCCATATGCAAATCAGTCTGACCCTGTGCCTCATGGGAACAGTCCAGCCCGAACTGCCAAGCCATGTCTTCCCTGGACCGGAAACAAGCATCCTAGGACCGGTTTCTGGCATTCCAGCCGTCATCAGCCAGGCTTGCTTGAATCCAGTGGCAAAGTGAGCAAGGGACCCACGTCTGGGCATACCCCCGCCAACTTAGGGCGAACAAAGCGATACAAAAGGGGATGATGGACGGAACGCTTGAGCCAATCAAACACTCACCCCCAGTCAACTGATCTGGGTTTAATCCATCATCATTCTTTAGCTCACTCCACCACCCCAGTTCAGACATGGCCATATGCAAATCAGTCTGACCCTGTGCCTCATGGGAACAGTCCAGCCCGAACTGCCAAGCCATGTCTTCCCTGGACCGGAAACAAGCATCCTAGGACCGGTTTCTGGCATTCCAGCCGTCATCAGCCAGGCTTGCTTGAATCCAGTGGCAAAGTGAGCAAGGGACCCACGTCTGGGCATACCCCCGCCAACTTAGGGCGAACAAAGCGGTATTTAGAGGGCCGGTATAGAGTTTACAAGTGCGGAGCCAACAAGCATTGGCTAATCCAAATCTGCCTGCGCCAGCTAGAGAGCGTTTACAGTGTTCTACGTTGGTTTTGCCTGCCTATTTACCTCTAACTTCACCTGATCAGCCATGGCAGGTGCTTTTAATGAATATTGGGGGTCCGTTGAGGAGGAGCCGACGCTTCTCCCTATTCATGAGGAGCTAGTGGATGCCATAGATGCATCCATGGAGAGGGTGGTCTCTTTGGTTCTGGAACCCCCGAGTCAAAGAATCATTGAACTGAAGGAGAGACACAATTAATTACCCTAGGCTGGGGAAGGCCTGAGGCTTTAGCCTACTACTGACAATCAGGGGTCCCTTAGGGTAAAAACAAAGCCAGACCGAACGCCAATGTTGGGGCGACCTCTTCCTCATCTGGCACCTTTGAGAAGCTTCACCATGCTTCCAGAAAAGGCACCTGGAGACCCTGGAAGCACAGGATGATTCCCAGCCTGGATATACCCTCCCCTCCACCCCGGAGGACGATTCCTGCTCCCACCAGGAAACAGATTATAATGCCGGGGAAGGTTCCGATACCCCCGCATGGGGACTCGGCGACGAACAAGGCCTGAGCAGACCGTGGCGACCAGAAGGCTGTGTCAAGAGAGCCAGGCTGGAGGAAAAAGGCGAACAGGACTACGTGGGGGTGCCGGGTATGTTGAACCCGAAAGATATTTATCATCTGGCTCTGCGGACTGGGTTCCAGCATCTAAAGTGTGGGCTATGTGGCCAGTCGCATTAGGAAGCCCATGGACTAGGAGGTCTGGGGGCATCTGAGGGCCCTAGACCCACCTTGACCAATAAGATGGCAAGTACCCCGGACATCGACACCAGAATGGTGACTTTAATTACACAATTAGTCTAAGAACCTAAGAAGGATCTGGACCGTTCCTGGCAATACTGTCAGGATAGTGGGTTAGATGTTTAGGGGTCACTTAACAAAATGTTGGTTATGGCTGAAGAAGCCAAGGCATCATGTTGAATGATTGACCCCACTATTTTGTTAGGTAGGGCTAAACGGGCTCTATGCTTTTTAGGCAATGCCAACTGTGCCTTAGCGATAGAGCGAAGATGCTCCTTACTGAGCAAGACAGAACCCAGGTTGGGGGAGTTGGCTAGCACAGAAGCCGGCCCGGTGGCAAATTGAGGTCTCTTCGGAGAACCTTTCATTAAAGAGCTATCATGCTTCGTCAATACCATCTCGTACCTGGACAAAGTTCAGCAGTCTATCAAGAAGGTCTTCAACCAACAGATTTTTGGAGGGGCCGGAAGAGGTAGGGGCAATTCTCGGGCCGGGCGTACAACTCCAACCCCGATAAACTTCAAACAAGGCACTCTATCCAGTGGCAAGACCACAAGAAATTTGGAGGGTTCTATCCCTCGAGAGATCGTGGCAGAGGAGGTGGGGGCAAAGAAGCCTTCCGAGGAGCCAGCAACGCGCCAGGTGGCACTACCAGTAAGCGATATCCTGTCTTTCCTACAAGGGGTGGGGGGGGGACGGCTACAGTGGTTCAGTCAAAATTGGGCGTCAATAAAAGGGGACGAGTGGGTGCTTGAAACCATGAGGGGCTTTCACATAGAGTTCTACAGTATGCCCGCCAACACTCCCGTCCCTTGGTTTTTTCACAGGAAGGGACGCGGTTGGTAAACCAAGATGTGAGAGAGCTTGTCGGACAAGCGGCAATTACCCGTTCTGTCCATCCTCCCAAGGGATTTCTGAGCAATATTTTCCTGGTGGAGAAAAAGGAGAAAGGTTTCAGATCAGTCATAAATTTGAAAGATTTCAATCGATGGGTGGTATATCGCCATTTCAAAATGGAGGACATTCACCTCCTATGAGATATTCCGTTGCCCAACGACTGGTTGGTAAGGCTCGATCTAAAGGACTCCTACCTCACCATTTTGATTTTTCCTCCCTACAGACAATTTCTACAGTTCGAGTGCGGCAGCCAAAGTTTCAAATTCACATGCCTGCCGATCGTCTTGTCCTCAGTGCCTTGGTTCTTCACCAAAGTGTTGAGGCCGGTCATGGAATGTCTTCGTGTACGGGGAGTTTGGCTAATAGTGTACCTGGACGACATTCTCCTAATGCACCAACGTCAGATGACCAGGGCCCTTCTACAAGACCTGGGGTTTATAGTGGGCCCAGAAAAAGATGCTTCTGATCTGTCTGGAGTTGTGCAAAACATTGGAGAGGGAGACATTCTACATCCATCATCTGGCCAGGATTGTAGACCTTTAGTCTTCTTCTATCCAGGCGATCTTTCCTGGTCAACTGCATTACCTGGCCCTGCAACACCTTAAGGCACAGCACCTCAGGAGAGGCCTGATGTATGCACAGGAGATTTCTCTTTCTCCAGAGGCCTGGAGGAAACTTTGTTCGTGGCTCGATCACATGCATGCCTGGAACGGCTGAGCAATGTTTGGATCAGCACTGGATCTGGATACCGAGTCCGACGCAAGTCGCCAGGGATGCAGCGCATGCTGTGAAGATATCACAGGAGGACAGTGGTCAGAGCAAGAGGAGGCTCTCCACATCAATTCTCTGGAACTCCTTAAGGGATCCTTCGCGGTACAGAGTTTAGCAGCCATCAAGGTGTCTCGTTCCATTCTTTTGAAGATGGACAACATCTCGGCAGTGAGATATATAAATCGCTGGGGGGGGAGGGGGGGTTACACGGTCAAAAGTACTGGCAGACCTGGCCAGGGATTTCTGGAACCACAGTCAGGAGCAAAAGTTGTCGGTGACTGCAGAATATCTGACGGGGAGACTCCATCAGTCGGCGGACTGGCAATCCAGACACCTGAAGGATTACAGCGTGTGGAAACTGGATCCCTCTCTGTTTCAGAGGATTATGGGTTGGCGGGGTCCATGCCAGGTGTATCTTTTTGCGCCAAGACTCAACCATCAACCTCCATGCTTTTTCAGTTGGCATCCGGATCCTCTAGCAGAGGCGATGGACGCCTTCCTCCAAGATTGATGTCAGTTTCGAGAGTATGCGTTTTCTCAGTTTTCAATAAAAACCAGACTCACTGCATTGGTCAGGTGACAAAAAGTGGACGTGATCCTGGTGACAGCTGTGGAAATCACAAGCATAGGATCTAGTTTGTATGAGCTGGTGGACAATGGGTTGGCATATCGCACTATCAACACATGCAGATCGGCAATTTCTGCAGATCATATGCCTCTTCATGACATCCCAATAGGTAAACATCCATTAATCTGCCATCTTTTGAGGGGTATTAGGTTGTCTCTGTTCCACCATAACCAAAGTATTTCTCCCTTTAGGATGTTAATTTAGTACTCAGAATGCTGCGCTCATGGCAGGATAATCCATATTTGTCTCGTAAGGCACAGATACGTTAGCAATCCTGTTATGCCTCATTTCTTGTAAAAGAGTTTCTGATGTTCGTGCCCTAGATATTACAGCATGTATGTTTACCCCAGAAGGGATGTCATTCACTATTTCACGATGTACTAAATCCAATACCAGGGTGGTTCATTACCTTGCTTTCCCTGGTCATCCAAAATTTGTGTGGTCCGGTGCCTGAAAGCATATGAAACTATGACCGAGGAATATAGGCCGCCTGGGACGGCTCAACTATTTATTTCCCTCAAGAAGTCTTTTAAGCCCGTCTCGGTGGGAACTATCGCCCGTTGGGTGAGGTCCTGCAAGAAGCAGGTATTGATACGTCCTCCTTTGGGGCTAACTCTACTAGGGGAGCAATGGCTTCGAAGGCATTCTCCGTGAGGAGCGGCTTGGAGGATATTATCAGAGCCGCTGGCTGGTTCCGATTCTACTTTTACGGCCTTTTATTTAAAACCGATCACTGGCATGGCTTCACTGGTTGTCAACCAACTTTAAACTAGCATAATCAGAGCCTTCGGTCCGGACATAGATTATTAAATTTCCTAGCTATCAAGAAGGAAAGTTTCAACTCTATTAAGGACACTGAGGAGAGGATTATCCCTCCCAATTGGGTGCACTCTATTACCCTCCCTGTATCCTAAGGTGTTGGAAAAGTATATTTATGAGTGTTGTTGTCCCCTCAAGGGTTTAATAAAGGTTCTCATACAATGTTTTGTTCTGAAGTATGCTTATGGCTATGTTTCTCATAAAGCTTGTCGACTATCGATATCTTAATTTCTGCCAATATTTCTCGGTATTGATGACTGATTTCAGACATGATTGATGGTTTTGGGAATTTATCCTCTGTATCTTGTTGTTTGTCCTAGGATCAGACCAGAAACAAGAATTTCGCTCGAAGAAAGAGGAAGTGCTTTTCCTTGCTGTTGGATGTATGGGACTTACTCTATGATTGTCATGTTGAGTTGTTGCAAAAACTCATGGGATTTGTAGTCTTTGAATAAAATGTGTTTTGTTAAGGCTGCTGAGTGAATTAAATGAAAGAGTCAAGCATAATCCTTGCCTTGAAACTTTCCTTTACAATAGCTAGGAAATGTATTATTGACCACCAAACCATGTCTGGTGTACTTTATGTTTCAATGAGATTTCTAGATCTCAGTAGAGTATCTACTTAACTATAAACTGTGAAAGTCTGTATATCTAAAAGCTCCCAATGTTGGGAATTATATCATCAAACTCCAAAACTCCACCCATAAGTGAATAGATTTGCAAGAGGAATGCAGCAAATGCATTTACAAGCATTTCAATGAGGTATGCAGCGTATGCATTCACCCTCTCTTCCTTTTAGGAACACATTTAGCAAAGAGATATATGTGTGTGTCCTGAAATAACTCCTATCGCAACAGAAATTTCTTGTGCCATGTTAGCAAACAGATTAAATAAACATGAGATTCATACTCATCAGTCAAATGAGGAATAACCTGTTATCAGTCAAGCACTTAACAAACCTACGTTAAATGGTGCTCCCTATTTAACACGTAAAAGGTGGGGGCATGGCTAAGATGGCAACCAGGACGGTCATATCGATCTGAGCTCTACAAGCTCAGCACACCGTACGGGCCGCGACCTCATTTGCCACGGAGGGCGTGTCCTGCCTGGAGCTCTCCTGACCGGTGGGTGGTGAGGCACCTTCAGTAGTGCGCCCCCCTTCTCCTTGGGGGGATCTGCGACAGTAGTTGCCCAGCTTGGTGGCGACTCGGGCCCGCTCTGCATGCTGTGCTGTGGGGAGGCCCAATGAGAGCTGCTGACAGACAGCCTCAATTGCTGGCTATCCCGTGGGTGGGGGACTTGGGTTGGGGGTGGCATACCATCACCAGCCTCTCTCCACCCAGCTCAAAGTGTGGTACGGCACCCTTGGCAGCGGCTTCAGGAGACGGTGGTGCTGTGCCCCACGCATAGGTGACCTAGGCCTGCTGTTTGCAGAGCTGGGAGGTGACACAGTGAAGCGGTGAGGCCTGGAGTGGCTACGAATGTTAGCAGCGGGCAGACTTGTGACAGCTTGCTGCCCACGTGGCATCTCAGGAGGAACACACTCTTCCAGAGCGGAGCAGGAGCTTGTCTTTGTGGAGTGAAGGTGAGTGAATAATGGTGAGGTCCTCCCGCCCCTTTACCTGAGCACTGTCTGCCCCACATCACTTCTAGTTCCTTAATTTTGTAAGACTTCACTGGGGATAGAACCTAACAGTGCACCCACAAGAGGACGGCGAGGAGATACTTGCCCCCACTTAGGTGCTGTGTGGTTTGCCTGACTTCGGATCTGGGTGGTGTGGTGGAAACCCAATGACTCTCCAAAGTCGAACTGTATTAGCACACACCCTTCCCCATGGTGCGCCCCAGGCATGGCAGGAGCACAGCCACGATGGCCGTTCAGGGGGCTGGTGGAGCTGATGGGAGGCCCTTTCTGCACCTTGACACAGGGCTGAAACTCTCCAAGAAATTTGAAGAAATCCTGAATGTTGTACTGGACATCAAATCTACCCTAGAGCTCAAGATAGATGCCCTGGAAATCGACATAGGTCTACCCCGCGATGATCATAGAAAACTGAAGGACCGTGTAGACAATGTAGAACCTATAATGGTGGCCCTCAGTTGCGGAGACAGACTCCCGCGTCAGGGCACGCCAGGAGGAGGTACATTACCTTAGGAAATAGGTGAATGATGTGGATTGAGGGCCTTCTTGATTTTTCTCTCAGTGGAACCAGCTCACAGGGTGCTGGGCAGACCCCCTTACCCTGCCCCCCCTCCCAAGACTGGTGGTTGCCCGCCTCTTTATTTACAGTGACAGGGATCATACCGTGCAAGTGGCGAGGGCGAAGGGTCCCTGGCTTGTGGATAACTACAATGTCAACATCTTCCCTGACAACATTTCTGAAGTGCAGATAAGAGGGGCCTCTTTTAAGGAAGTTAAAAGACATCTCTGGCCTTGGAGTACGCTCTACACTTCCCAGCCACACTTAAGATCATGCACCTTCGGCACATCCCCTGAAGAGTCTTGGGTCTGGCTGGAGGGGAGAGACTTCAAATCGACCTCCAGGCACCAGAGTGATAGAGGTGGTTGGTCAGTGAACAAAAGATGGCACCCCATGTAACAAGAATAGGAGGTCAGGACCATCGAAGGAGCAAGAGGCCAAGAAAAGAGCGCAAGTGATCCTTGCAGTGGAGTTGCAGAATGCACACTTCCCATACTCTCCTGCGTCAGAGGGTGGGGAGCAGGAATCCTCAAAGATTGCCATTGCATTAGCAGACACATTGTTGCGGGGGCAGGCCTTAAACCCATGACAGTGGAAGGAGTGATATGCTTGATGAACTCAGTACCCCCTTTGGGGTGTGCTCGGGGTCAGCCCTCATCTGGACTTTGGCTCTACAGGATTACTCTTATAGGCACCCCACATGCAGTCCCCCCATGTTAAATTAAGCAGGATATTTATGACATACGATGAGCTGTCTGTGCTTTCCATCTCTCATTGGATTCTTTACATCAAGCGGGGCCCATCTCCCACCGCTTTTGATACTTGCTGAGAGACCACAACTATGAGCATTGTGGTGCTTATGGTTGAGCACTTGTTGCATTGGCCTGGGACTGTGGGGTGGGGGGCTCTCGGTGTGTTATTATTGTTCTTGCATTGTTCTTTATTGAGTTAGTGCAATGTTGGTAACTGTTATTGGACCCCACTTGAGGGGGGCATTAGCCTGGGGGTTGGGGACAGGATCCATACTGGGCCAAGATACCGCGGTATCCACTACCACAGATACAGGTCAGCATACTACACTACCCTACCTCCTTCTGACCTGGAATGTTCGGGCATGGCTAATTATGTCAAGAGATACAGAGCCTACTTTATTTGTGGCGCCACGTCATACACACAGCATACCTTCAGGAGATGCATTTGTCCTTGTGTGACCAACAGCGACTGCATAGGTGGTGGAGGGGCACAGTAGGAGGTAACACCAATATTACGCCGGGTGGGCCAGACAGCCATTTATAAGCATAAAGCTGGTCTTTTAGTGTGCAATCAGAAACTACTAAAAAGTCCAAAAATTCCAAACGCCGAAAGATGAAGCACCAATGTTGCATAAACTGAGTACTTGGCTCAGCTCTACGAGGTTTGCTTTCACACCCACGGGTGAACTTAGTTCAATGCATCAGTGCTGATTTATTTTAGTCTCGCAGAACCCCACCCAGTACATAATTGAGTTGGTCTCAATGCTTTCAAGATATTAGCAGGGAGCAGTGGTAATCCAAACGATCGTTTGTTAATGATTTACACATTCAAGATCACTAGGAACTGAATATGTATTTCACCACATACATTTTAAAATAGTTATTTTTAAATGCCAGGATCTAGTGCACATAATATTGACATCACAGAAGATAAAAAGCAGCTAAGATTGTCAATTATAGTGAAAACAGAGAACATCGTAACATCACAATTTATAGTCTCACTGAACATGAACAAAAGTTTTCAGCATAACTCAATTCACTAGTTCTTTCAAAAGCTTAATATTTTAAATAATGATCCATCTTCATGGGGGCGTGGCCAAGATGGCGACGGGAGCGGACGCTGCTTAGAGGAGCTCCGCGCCAGCCCGCAACAAAATCCTTAAGAATCCTATGCATCCAGACCCCCACACCTGAAATAAACACCACCTTGTTGCAGTGGAGGTGGCAGACGATTGCCGAGTGGTTTTGGTGATCCGGGACCAGCTCGGGAAGTGAATCGGCTGGTGGCCGGAGTGACGCAGCGTGAGAGGCCGCAGAGTACACTGCGGATCGCCACGGACGAGAGGGCAGGCCTAGGTGGCGATCGATCATCGAGGGGACTGGTGAGCTGGAGTGGCGCGATACCCCCCGGCAGCGACGGCGGAAACCCCCCCTTCACCTAATTGATCCTCAGACCGGCAGTCGGCAAGTCCAACGCAATTCCGACATTGGAGGTGAGGTGGGGGATCAGCTGCGGGCAGACTGCGGCCCACTGGAGTCTCCCGCGATCTGGAGGACCGGGGTTGGAGCTGCAGTCGTGGACCGCACTAGCTTGGAGTTAATCAGGCGGCGGCCGTGTCCCGACCCCGGGGTGGCTCTCCCATGTGAATGTAATGTGATGTAAATGAACACTTGTATAGCGCGACTATCACTCCGAGGAGCATCATGGCACTGAGCGGATCCCAGAGAAGGAAACAATACTGGGTGGCTGTGCAAGCAGAAAGGCCATCAGATAAGGGTTCTACATAGCGCGTCTGGGGTAGGGAAAATCCAAGTCTTTAGGGCTTTCCTAAAAAGTGTTTCGGACTGAAACTGTCGGAGCTGATTGGGGAGCTTGTTCCATGCCCTGGCGCCAATCACTGCGAAG
Source organism: Calotriton arnoldi (assembly GCA_963921515.1). Classification (NCBI taxonomy): domain Eukaryota; kingdom Metazoa; phylum Chordata; class Amphibia; order Caudata; family Salamandridae; genus Calotriton; species Calotriton arnoldi. Next base: position 983,278 of record CAWUFW010002736.1, on the reverse strand, counting down.
GATTTTCCTCCCTTTGAGACATATTTGAATGCTGGTATTTTCAGTAGATTTGCATTTGCCGATCTAAGGTTCCGGGAGGGTGTGTACCGTGTGAATCTAGTTCGGAGATAGTGTGGGCCAGAGGAATGGACTATCCTGAAGGTAATTAACAGGATCTTGAACAAAACTAGTTTGTGAATTGCCAGCCAGTGGAGAGTTTCTAGGGCCACTGAGTCAGAGGATCTCCTTGGCCACTTCAGCACTAAACGTGCTGCTGCGTTTTGGACCATTTGGAGCTTATGTAAGACTGCCTTGTTTGTGCCTGCGTAGAGGCTATTACAGTAGTCTAATCTGGATGTAACTAGGGCCACTGCTACTGTCTTTCTGGCTGAGATGGGAAGTAAATTTAAAAAAAAATTTAAGACATTTTATAATCTGGAAACAGGTTCCTGCGACTGCCAGTGATTGCTGTTTGAAGGAGAGCGAGGCATCGAATTTGATTCCTAGGTTTCTGATCACTGTGACTGTATTGGGTGGTGGATTGGTGTCGGCTGGCCACCAAATGTTGGGGGAAAAGGTATTTTCTTGCCCTAATGGTAGTATTTCTGTCTTTTCCGAATTACACTTAAGATGATTCGTTTTCATCCACTGGAAAGTGGCGGTAAGACATAGGCGGAGGTTTTCTTCCGCCTGGGTGGTGTTCTTGTCCAGTACCAGAATTAACTGCGTATCGTCCACATATGAGATGGTATCTAAGTTGAAGGAAGATATCAGACTGATCAGCGGGGCTATATAAGCATTAAAAAGTGTGGGGCTAAGGCTGGAACCCTGAGGGACACCGGAGAGTAATGGTTTTTCTTTAGATGTATATTGGCCTAGCGTAACAACTTGTCTGCGGTTGTGTAGGAAATTCTTTAGCCAGACCAAGACTGTATGGGAGATGCCGTAGGATTTGAGACGTTCTAGTACAATGATATGCGAGACCGTATCGAACGCGGCTGACAGGTCTAATAGAACCAGAACCGCATTTTCCCCTTGATCAAGGGCTGTTCTGAGCGATTCAGCCGTGTGTAATAGGGCTGATTCTGTTGAATGCTGAGCTCTGAAACCGGAATTGGTTGGGGTGAAGCAAGTTTGCTTCTTCCAGATAATTTGTGATCTGGATGTTAACAAGCTTTTCCGTAATTTTGCTGAGGCATGGCAGAAGGGAGATAGGTCGAAGGTTGGTAAGGGTAGAAGGGTGCGCAAGCTGCTTCTTTTGTAGCGGTTTGACTGCTGCGAGCTTCCATTCTTCGGGGATTGTAGCAGATGACAGAGAGGCATTTATTATTTTGTTTATAATAGGATTCACTACATCAATTATGGTGTGTAGGATCAGTGAAGGACAGAGGTCGAAGGGGGAACCCGATTTGGTAGTAAGGATCGCCTGATGAGATTCGTCATAGCTGATCAGTTTGAAAGTTTGCAAAGTCGGTCTGTGTTTATCTAAAGTAACGTCATTGTTATTGGATGGAAGAGAAGGAGGAGTAAAATCCTTTTGTAGTGTCAAAACTTTCTGCTCAAAATAGTCTGCTATGCTATTGCAGAGTTACTGCGATGGGGGATCTCTTGTTGTAGAGTTTTGGGATTAATGAAAGTGTTGACTATCTTAAAGATAGTTTTTTGATTCGAGTTGTTAGTTTTAATTAACTCAGTGTAGTATGCTTTTTTGACTATTTTAATTTGGGTATGATAGTTTTTGAGAGTCCTTTTAAAGTTACTTAATTCGGTCTGCTCATATTTCCGACGCCATCTGCGTTCTAGGATTCTACACTCAGTTTGTAGTTCTTTCAATGTTTGCGAGTACCATGGGGCGGAGGGCTTCTTTTTCGGTCGGCCGTTTTGTGGACCCGAAGGTGCAAAACGGTCCCTCAGGGTGTGGAGCCACTGCGTAAAGAGCTGGTTATCTACTTTAGGATCTCCTAACAGGTTGGGACTGCAAGCTACCGCAGCTGGATGTAAGTCAGGGTGAGTTGTCATTTCCTTCCACCTTGGCTTATCTTGTTTTAGCGACCTGTCATGCTCCCTGATGTTTGGTATGTTCTGGGCTGTAATTTCAAAGGGGATCAGTTTGTGGTCAGTACATGTTAGGTCGATTGGGGTCTTGACTTTACGGGTTTTGAGGTTGGAATAGATGACATCAAGCATATGGCCAGCGTTGTGAGTGGCGGAGGAAATCCGCTGCTCTAGGCCAAGAGTGTCCATGATTTCATTGAAGCTTATAGCCCCTGAATCATTATGTGTATCGAGATGGATATTAATATCACCCAACAAGGTGAAGTTGGAGAATCTAAGAGTGAGTGAACTCATTAAATCTCCTATGCTTTCAAGAAAAGCTTTATATGGCCCCGGTGGGCGGTAGAGTAATGCTCCCGCAAACGCAGTGGAGTCTTTTAGTTGGAAGCAGAAGCTAATGCCTTCTGCTCCTTTGATGTCTGATAATGGAGATGTTGTGCATTTCAGGGAGCTATGATGAATGATTGCTAGGCCACCTCCATGTTGTTCTGGTCTGTCTAATCTCTGGATAAGATAGCCCGGGGGGAGGGCGTTAACTATATCGGGATTGCACCAGGCCTTCAGCCAGGTTTCGGTTATAAAAAGGCAATCAAGTTTATCATTAATGTGTTGGGCATGTTTACACAACGAACGGGCGTTTATTAACCCACTTCGTATGCCAGTTTGATTGGTAATGTTTACCGATGTTGTGTCATGTGTCGGCCTGAGAGTTTGTTTGCAATTCCTGCAACACACTGGCCCTTTCCAATTTGCAGCCTCTAATGCGTTATTACAGTTTGGACGGTTACTATTTAAAGCTAATAATGAGTCCCTAGTAGGGAGCTTACCTGGGGAAAAAAGGGCAGCATTTCTGGCGCTAGGCGCGCTCCGGGCGCCGACGGGCTTGCCTTTGGCGCGCCTTTGGAGCGCCGGCGGCGCGCCCGCTGCGCGTCGGCGCCATCCCCTCCTTTAATACTATGCGGCTGAAGAACCCTGGAGAGAGACTAGACCGTCTCCCTTCCAAGATGGCTGCCGCTAATTGTGCTGACGGAAGTGCGGGGCCTCTAGCGCTTTTTCCTCCCTCCACTCAATCAGCAACAGCTGTGGTGGACCGGGGAGGAAAATGAGCGATTGAAGTAGCATGCAAGGTATGGGCAGAGGTACTTTTACATCGATTTTCTGGATAAAATGAGTGCACTTTCAAAATGCAATGTGTGCCCAATTCGGTGGCAGTCAAGAGTTCCTATGAATTCATTTGTTAAAAGAAACACAGCAATAGCAATGGGTAGCTGCGCAGTGAGTTTAAAATACACTGTAGATAAAATAACAAAAGGCTAGTGGCAAGCAGTTTAGACGCAGGTTTAAAAGCGGTTTTAAAACTCCTTATCTGGCCCCTCTGTGCCTCTAGGTACCTGCTGGCAGCTTATCCGCGAAGGAGCAGGCCGTCTGGAGCGCGTGTGACCGGGGGACCTGCCGGTCTTTCTGCAGTGGGCCTAACAATTAGGGCTGTGACTGTCAGACGGGTAGCCCCCTGCCGCCATTGACACTATATGCTGAGGGGCGGGGGGCACCCTCCACGATTGGGGTTGTGGCCTGGGGGCCGGGGCAACTTCGTAGTGATACCTCGGGGACATCGGCTCGGCGAGTGGGGGGCCGCCTCTGTCCAGGCTCCCCCTCCCCAGGCACTGTGTTATGTAGTGGACATTGACGGATTCGGAAGCACGAGAGCCCCCCTCCCCCCTAAGATCTGTGAGGACGCACTGTCGGGTGCATTAGGGGAAACAGAGGTCGGATCCGTGCTCCTAAGCTGAGGAGGTGCCTTTGGAGGGGGACGGTGACGCCTGCTGCACTGGGCATATCTGTGCTGGAGCACATAGCGAGACCTCCATGCTGGACCTCCCATAGGTGGTGACGGAAAGTCGGGGAGAGACCTGTAGGAGCCACGGGTATGCCCCCTTGCTGACTAGCACGAGATACTTGATTAGTGCCACTTGGAGGGATTGCCTGCATTACCTGACACGCATGGGAGAGGGTCCATTATTTGGGTGCACGGACATCTTAAGCAGCCGCCGGGGCCCCCGCAAGAGTGAAATACCTGACCCACAAACTGTGTGCTAGCGAGGGGGGATACCGGAGCGGAGGATCTGTGGACACACCGGGAGGAGCATTTAGCAATGATCGACTGCCGAGGGCTGTCCAACAAACAAAGATGGATCAGTATACAGCCCTGAATGTGGCCCCTAAGACTGCTGAGGCGCCCAGCATTGCGTCAGGGGGAGCTGTGGCGCGACCCAAACCTACGGGATCCCAGATTTTGGCTGCCATCGAGGCCTCAAGCGTGAAGGTGCAGGCGAAGATTGATGCGGTTTACCAGGATGTTGGGTTACTAAGAGCGGATCTTCACACTGTGGCAGAGCGGTCCTTGGCCATGGAGCAAACGGTCAGTGAGCTACGAGAGGAGGTCTCTGCCCTGAAGGGGACCCTCAAAGAGCTTTCACACAAAACGGCGACCCTGGAACGCCGTGCGGAGGATGCAGAAGGTAGGTCCCGCAGATGTAATCTGCGTTTCGTAGGTTTACCGGAGAAAGTGGAAGGGAAGGATCCTGAACTCTTCCTTGAAAAATGGATAAGGGAGGCGCTACCAACCGCCGAACTCTCCTCTGTTTTCATTATAGAGCGAGCGCATCGGGCGCTCACCGCGCCTCCACCGCCGGGGGCCCCTCCCAGGACACTCATCGCCCGGATTCTCAATTATAGAGATAGGGACAGTATCCTTAGGGCAGCAAGACGAGAGGGGGATCCGGTGTTCGAAAACCAGAAAATGTGCATCTTTCCAGATTACACTCGCCGGGTCGAACAGCAGAGGGCACCCTTCCTTGGAGTCAACCAAAAATTGCGGGCCATGGGATTGCAATACATGCTTCTCTATCCAGCAAAACTGAAAGTCCTACATGCGGACCGTGCACACTTTTTTACAACATCAGAGGAGGCGTGGGATTGGTTGGAGGTGCTTTGGGAAGGAAGGGTGCTGAGGGGAGGACGAGTAGTGGCAAGATCCTTACCGCATATCCCGGGTGCGACTGGTAGTGGCCACTCAAGACGACGCAGAAAGAGCTCCAGATCAACCCAGAGAGTGGTGGTGCGGCAGGATGGGTCCTTGGAGCTGGAGGGTGTTGAGGGCAGGAGATCCCCCAGAATTGACCTGGAGACACAACGGGCTGAGCAGGATGCGGCCTGGGCCCTGGTTGAGGTGGTGACAGCTACGGGTTCGGACACAAGCATGGGCGATATTGTGGAGGACACCCCGCAGCAGTCAGACACAGCATGAACAGTCCAATCGAGGATACAGCGATACGCAGACTGAACCAGTTAAGAGGACTGCTGGGACATAAATATGTGCCTCTACCCTCGTGAGGGTGTGTGAGTTGGAATCCTGGAGGGGATGCCTTCTTTTCTCTCCCTACCCCCCCTCTCCGTTTCCTAATCATATCCTGATTGTGTGGGGTGGCTGGATGGTTCAGACATATGGTGCGGGTGGGCATCATCTTTTGACCTCCCACCCCCCCCTTCCCCCCCATCTATACTCTTTTTCCTCTCGCTTTCCCCTCATCTCTCTTCACTCGTATTCTTTACCGTCCTCTGGACCTCTTATATCTCTTTCCTATTTCTCTCCCTTCGGGGGTAGTTTTTGTTTGTCTGACGGAGTGAGTGTTGAGGTGCGTGGCTATGTATGGCGGCGGTATGCATGGGAGTGATTGTTGATTGGGCTATGGTCGGCTTGGCAGACGGACGCTTCGGTGGTCCCGGCGGGACACAACCTTTGGTCCCGATAGTGAAAATAACCGGTATGTTCATGGGTAGTGAGCGTGATGATGAGTGTGGTGAGGTGTCTGAGTGGAGTGGGCGAGAGGTATTGTTATTGTTGATATTGGGTATTGCACGGATGGGGATTATGTCAGGGTTACAATGATGTACAGCTGGGGTGGAGGGTGTTCGGTTGGGGGTTTATGTGGGGATGCACATCAGTTTAATACATTGTCTACCCGGGGGGTTGGGGGTTTCAGTTGTTCTAGGGGGGCGGGTGTTTTGTAATGACAGAGGTGGCAGGCAGGTTGGATGCACAAAAAATGACTCTGGTGGTAGCTGTTGCCATGGGGCACTATAGGACTATAACATGGAACGTGAGAGGGCTAAACTCATTTACAAAGCGCTATAGGGTGCAGACGTATTTACGGTGGCAAGGTACACATGTGGCTATGTTACACGAGACTCATCTACTAGACACAGAAGTACAGAAACTTCATAAAAAGTGGAGAGGGCAACTGTTAGCATCTACCTTCTCCTTCTATGTGAGGGGGGTGGCCATCTGGATAGCTCCACAGGTCCTGTTTAAGCTTCGCAGTTACGAAGCAGATGTAGTGGGTAGATATGTAATAGTACATGGAGACATGGATGGCATGGAGGTGTGTTTGGTGAATATTTACGCTCCAAACTTGGATGATGCAGACTTTTTTGAGAAACTGGAGGATAGGTTGCTGCCATTCATTGGAATTCCCGTGGTATGGGCGGGCGACTTCAACTGTGTCCTAGATGGTGTACTGGACAGGCATCCCCCCAAACACCGCACAAAACCGAATATGACAGAACCCCTGAGTAAGGTGATGAATAAGTTGCAGTGTGTGGATGTATGGGGTGAAACACACCCTGGAGACCGTCAGTACACATGTTACACCCCGGCTCGTGCGGTATATAGTATACTTGATAGGTTTTTGATATCGCGTGAGCTGTGTGATGGTGTGGGTGATGTCAAATTGTTGGGCCGTTTCCTATCGGATCACGCCCCGGTGCTGTTGGAATGGAACCCGAGAGGGTTAGACCGAGAGTCCAGATATGGAGGTTGCAAGCACAGACCCTAAAAGACCGAATCTTTAGAGAGGAACTCGGGAAAACCGTGTTTGATTATTTTAGTGAGAATTGGTCTACTACCAACTCCAGGAGTACCGAATGGGACACTTTTAAAGTGGTCACTAGGGGGGACTGCCTGGCTAAAGTGGGAGGCACAAGAAAACGGTTAGAGGTGGACCTAAGTGAGGCGGAAGATACACTGGCTCGGTTACAACGTGGGGGGCACGCGACCGATCATCCCGTGGAAGCCCTCTTACAGGCGCAGCGCGCGGTGGGGGAGGCCTGGGATAGGCTGGATTGTATGACCCGCAGGGAATAATCGGCAGTTATTGCATAGGGAAGGGGATAGATCAGGTAGACTACTTGCGTGGTTGTTAAAACGTGAACACCCCCACCCCGCCCCCCCCCCCCCCATTGATTCTTATTTTACGCCGCCCTGAGGGAGGTTCAGCGAACACACAGGTCGGGGTTAATGCAGTTTTATTTGATCATCTAGTGACCACGTACAGCTAAAGTACAGGAGACGGTGACCCAGATGGGTGTGACTTTCTCCGGGGGTTCCGCTGCCGAAGCTCTCAGACGACCAGCGGAAGGGCCTAGAGGCAGAGCTACGGTTGGAGGACCTACAGGAAGCCCTGCGGGGGATGGCCAGGTGTAAAGCGCCCGGCCCAGATGGTCTCCCAGTTGAATTTTATCAAGCGTATGCCGATATAGTTCTTCCACGACTTTTGGATACGCTACGGAAGGCCAGACAGGCGGGAATCCTCGCCCACTCTATGCGTGAGGCTCAGATCGTCATGCTCCCAAGCCCGACCGGGACCCTGAGGACCCTGCCGCGTACAGACCCTTGTCCATGTTGGGAGTGGACGTGAAGTTACTAGCCAAAGTCTTGGCCCTTAGGCTACGGAAAGTGGTGAACTCCTTGGTTCAGGAGGACCAATGTGGGTTTATGCCCGGGAGAGGAACACACATGAATCTGCGTAGACTGTCACATGTCCTCCACTCGGTCGCAGACACGAATCTCAGGGCGGCGGTAGTCGCCCTGGATATTGAAAAAGCCTTTGATACCCTTAGGTGGGATTACCTCTGGGAAGTACTGCGGAGAATGGGGTTTGGAGATGAGTACATAGCCTGGGTTAAACTCTTGTACCAGCTACCGATGGCCAGGGTGCGGACTGGGAGACACATGTCGGAAGCCATTAAGATCGGGAGGGGCACACGGCAGGGGTGCTCGCTGTCCCTGCTGCTGTTCGCCCTGGCCATGGAGCCATTGGCGATACGCTTGCGTAGAGACATGGAGCCATGGGGTGTGGACATAGATGGTCGTATGCATGTGGTCTCCCTGTATGCTGACGACACTCTCCTCTATATCTGTGAGCCAGAAAGAGCGATTCCCGCGGTTCGGGAAATATTGAATTTATTTGGGACCTCTTCGGGCCTCCGTATTAACAGCCAGAAAACCATCCTGTTCCCGCTCGCGGCGTTGGCCCGAGGGGAAGCTCATGATCTCCCAGCGGTTGGCATGGATTGGAAGTGAGATCGCTTCTGGTATCTTGGAATACAGAATGCACATAGGCCAGAGGCCCAATATGACTTGAATATGGGACGGGTCCTGGATGGTCTGCGGGCGTCAATAGTGTTCTGGAATAGGTTACCTCTGCCGGTTATGGGGAGAGTAGCGGTAGCAAAAATGGTGCTGTTGCCTCGTTGTCTCCACGTGCTCCAGAACTCCTTTTGCAAGATCCTGAAGTCAACATTCGACACACTGAACAGCCTCCTGACATCCCAGGTCTGGTCTGGAAATCGGGCAAAGCCAAATTGGATATACTAAAACTTGACATGGAGGGTGGCGGCCTAGGGTTGCTGGACCTACAACTATACTATATGGCTGGCCTGCTGCAATACGCAGCTCAGTGGTGCATGGGGGAGTGCACGGTTGAGACGGACTTACTGGGGAGTTGGAGTGAGGGGATGCAACTGCAGAAATACCCAATGATGGGCTCTAGGGTCCCACAAATGTGCCCGCATATAATCCGCCGGGTTACCGAGGTCTGGGAGCAGACAGTGACTTGGGTGGTCAGAAAGGCCCCATATGCTAGTGCACTACCGCTACGATGGTTGCAGGGTTTCCAGAGGGTACAGGGGGTCATGGATCTCTCGAAGTGGTTCGACGGAGGTTGTGTGACGGCCGGGGATTTATACCAGAACGGCACGTTCATAACCTTTCAGAATGCGCAGACCTGGTTTCAGGTGCCACCAGGACATTTTTTACAGTACGCCAAGATATCGCATACTGTCCGGGAGATGTAGACAACATTTCCCGATGAACCGGAAGAGACTGGTAACTCTGCTGAACCCGGGTTCCAGTCGAGGGCTTATCTCTCACATTTATAAGGCGTTAAAGGCGGACCGGGGTCGAACCTAGACATGGTTAGGGCGAGCTGGGATGACGACCTCCCAACCCCTTTGACAGATGGGGAGTGGAGGAGAGCACGGGCACAGGTAGCCGAAGCTACAAGTAATGCACGGTTCAAGCTAATCCAATTTTATTATCTTCACCGCACATACCTGACCCCCCAGCGACGAGCTCGGTTCACTCCGGGTTGTCCTCCACGTGCCCGAGATGTGGCACAGATCCAGCCACATTTCTGCACATGGTCTGGAACAGTCCACGTCTGCAGCGGTACTGGCACCAAGTGGTGCGGTCTCTTAACACAGCGGCCGCGGTGCGAATAGATGTCTCCATAAAGCACTGCCTTCTGGGAGTACTCCCGATACCCAAGAAAGGGACGAAGATGCGCTATAGGTTTGCACTACTAGGACTGGTCCTGGCGAAACGACGGATAGCAATTCACTGGGTACACTCAAGTCCACCTGCGTGGAAAAAATGGAGAGATGATTTACGGGAATGGGGGGTAGCCGAGGAATGTCGCCTTAGGATAGTGCGGACAGATGACAATGCGGAGAGCGATCTCCTGGAATGGGGGCAAATGTTAACCGAAATGACCACAACAACAAATGAGAGTGAGACGGAGAGCGCGCATAACTCGCAGAGCACCAGGCCCACTCCAATAAGTCCTGAAGCGCCACTGTTCCATACGCCCTCCCACACCATGAACGCATGATTCACGTACAAGCTATGAGTGCACCACCAGTTCTCTACTTAGGTTAACCATGTTGTGCCACCTGTCTGCCGCTGTCATGAGGTTGGGGGAGGGGGGGAGGGGTTGGATTGGGGGAGGGAATCTAGATCTCTGGTTGGGATGATTATTGTTGTTCATTTGTTACTTAGGATATTGTTCTTATAATATAAAAATATAAACTGAACTTGCACTGTTATAATGGATGAGTAGTACCGCTCACGAAATAGTGAGATTGTATGTAAAAATGATACGATATGTGGCCATCACTGACTGTATAGTGCTTATAAGATCCTGAACTGTATATGTATGTCCTCTGTCCCTGATGCAGTGGAAGCGGTTTTAATAAAAACAAGTTTAAAAAAAAAAAAAAGATCCATCTTCATAGGAATCTGTACAGGCCGTAATACCAGGAAAGTAACCATCAACTGTGTTAACTTTCAGACTATCTCTAGCCAAGAAGAGGGCTTTAGCAGATAGTATTCACTTTGACAAAATCCCGTACATAACTGCATCTAGGATATCTTTTTGACCTCAAAATCCGAAGGCAAAGTGTTCTGAAATTCACATGGGCCACTTGTACTCTATATTATGACAGAAGTTATATCACATGCATTTTGCTATATGCATAAAACTGAACATCAGCAGATATGCCTACCACGTGGGCAGGGCTAAGAGACTGGCTCAATGAGTATCAAATATGCCAAGTGAAATGTCATATTCTGAAGTACCCTGGAATTAGAGATTTGAGAGGAAACACAGTGCAATTCAAACTCCCATGGGATGGTAAAAGGATATACCAGAGACATCTACAACAAACTTCCTGGAAAACTAGTTGACTGAATGAGGCAGTATGGTAGAGCTGCTTTGGGGAGAATGAGTGACCAAATTACACAGAGAAATGGTAGCGGACAACTCGTAGATAGAACTGAGGGCAATCTTTTTTGTGCGACCCGATAACTGATCGGAACCTGGGGGCAAGGGATTGGGAGGTGGAGTTAAGTGTTAACTACAGAGGTACTGCAAGCTGTGCATGTCTAGGTTGTTGATCATAGTACTTTTATGTTTCTTTGATGGAGCACAGTGCAGTAACTGAAGTGCAAACAGATGTTGATTATTTTGCGTTAATGATAATACATTTTTCACAAAGTACCCAACTGTCCAGCTACTTGACCAGCCTGTTGTACGGGCATGTGCAATAGCCTGTTGCTCTATGATGTTAAAAAATATTACACTGTGATGTACACTGTACTATTGCTTGAAATGCCAATTACTAAATATAGTTAAAAAAACAAAACTTCCTTGAACAAGATGTCGAACTGGAATTGGTGCTGCTCATGAATATGTCTATCAAGTGCTTTCCCCATTGATAAAACACTCTCTCAAGCACCTTTATGGACAGCTCCAGGCCATAATTTTGATGATGCTTAGCAAGCTCAGATAGTCTGCCAGCAGGTTTTCCTTTCCAGGCAAAATACATGCTGTTGGCAAGGTCCAAAATAAAGGGAGAGTTCTCAAAACTAGTAGTGGGTGGTAAACTCAGCTCCGCCGGCAGAGTTTGCAGAGTTTTACCATTCTGTGCTCTGCTTGGAGCGTGGAGTTCGGCAAAAACTCTGCCACCCACTGCATTGTGGAGTTTATCAGCACCCACTCCCTAAGGCACGTGCTATGAAGCACCAGTATGGAGCATTGTGTAGTGTGATAAGCTTGTGGAGTACAGGAACATCTTAAATAATGTGTCACAAGTCTCCAACAATGAGCAAAAGTGTGTCAGCTCACAGTAATGAGAAATGAAACACGATCCCAGCGTGAGATGGGCTGATGGCTGAGCAGTGACTTTATTAATATGCTGGGGCAGGGTGACCCGGAAAAGAGTGCTCGCTCATCCCGGAAGAAACCGCCATCTGCTGTCCTGGAATAGACCGCACCACAAACGATCGGCGTGCCACGCGTGAACCACCCTCGAGTCTCCAGGCTGTGTGTACTGCACTGCAGACAGTGACTCCCACTGTCTTGTGTGGTAGTGAAGGGAACGGCTGTCAGAAGGTCCAGCCTCCGGTACCAGTTGAGGGAGCTGCACCTCCTGAATAAGATGAGGGCAGCTATCAGACGCAGCCCAGGAGAGGACACAGCATGGTCAGGTCAGTGACGGAAACCCTCCTTAAACTCTTTGACAGTCTGGACAAGGGCACACAATGGCAACAATTTGTTTCAAAGTTTGCAGAGTAGGCCTTTCTGTATAGTTAATGCTGCAAGGGATGTCCCAACTACTTGTAATTATTAGCGTTGCTAATATGAATGGTATGAATAAACATTTCTGCCATTGTTTCTAAGAATATTAATATTGATCATAACTAATATAGGAATTAACCTGTTAATAAATTGCACATTTATACATAAAACATCACTAGGCTCTTGGTGCCTAAACAAAGTGATTCAACAACACGGTACCATGGATCAGATTGTTATTTTACATTCCTATGGTCTTCAAAGCGCTTTAAAGCCATCTCTGAAAACGGCAGCGTTTCATAAGGCAGACAGAACACGAGAAATACATTAAATTACAGAAGAGAGCAAATACATTAAGAGGTGCACTTTAATGGCAATGTGGTCTCCTTGCACTATTATATCTTTTGTATCAGGGAAGTGAATTATTATTGTGTCTAAAAGTTGGCCAGAAATAGAGTTTTTTTAAAACACTCTTTTTGTAGTATTAATTTTCCGCTTTTTTTCAGTGCATGTTGCAGAGGACGTCAGAGTTCTGTCACTATTTCTCAAAGTTCTGAAAGTTTTAAAAATAAGTGATTTCAACCGAGGCAGCTGTCTGTCATGTGTTGTACATTTCGGGGAGAAAGCATCGATTTGGATTTTCGCACAATTTGCCAAAGCTCATGCTGACCTAAATTTACTAGGCTTCTGCATTACACCAGATTGTTTTTGACTTTGTTTCAGGGCGATTTAATTTAATTTTAGAGGTTCTGTGGGATTTCAAAGCTGATAAGTTCCCGCAAACTGTGTTCTGAAAATGTTTTCCGTGAATAAATAGATATGAAATTGTGCAGAAAACACACGGATGTAACCATCTGCTCCCAAAAGGCAATTTCTGAGTATTCAGCCGCTCTGATTACAGTGAAGCGATTAAGCCGCGGTACTGAGGATGTAATCAGTCTTTCTCCAGCTCAAGTGTCTGGCCAGGGACATTGCGCCAGTTCAGCCGCTGTGATTACGGTAAAGCGGTTAAGCCGCAGTGCTTGCAGTGTAGATGTAATCAGTCTTTCTTCCAGCTCAAGTGTCTGGCCAGAGACATTGCGCCGGTTCAGCCGTTGTGATTACAGTGAAGCGATTGAGCCGCAGTGCTTGCAGTGTAGATGTAATCAGTCTTTCTTCCAGCTCAAGTGTCTGGCCAGGGACATTGCGCCCGTTCAGCCGCTGTGATTATGGTAAAGCGGTTAAGCCGCAGTGCTTACAGTGTAAATGTAATCAGTCTTTCTTCCAGCTCAAGTGAGCGGCCAGTGACATTGCGCCCGTTCAACTGATGTGATTACGGTGAAGCGATTAAGCTGCGGTGCTCGCAGTGCAGATGTAATCAGAGTCTAGGCAGGCGGAACTTCGCAGAATTTCGCAGAGTTTTTATGTTACTTCACGGAATTCCGCAGAGTGTATCTCAACGAGTTCCGCCCACCCCTAAACCTGAAGCACCTCTGCCTTGTTCTGGGCTAAAAACTGCAGTTAGTGTTATTGTGAAGGCATCTTCAGTCATTGATAGTCACTCTTTTGAAAAGGGCAAAACTTCCAAAACAACTTTAAAGGGCTCTGGGGAAGAGAAACCCAGTGCCCTTTCAACTTAATCACACAATTACTCTCAAAATCTAAGAGCATGTCCAGACATTTAGTTTATGTTCTGAAAACAAAATAAGTACAGTGGACTACACAGAGCATACTTTGGCATCCACCACGTCCAGTCCTGTCCTAAGGACATGCAGAAGTGTTCTGCCCATCAAAGGGAATTCTATTAAATGACTGTGGCGTATGATGAGGAAGTACTTGAAAGGCTGGTGTGTCCAGGTTACATTTAACATGAGTGTATTTGGCCAAGAGAGAGAAAGCTTATGTAGCCCTGAGCACCAAAATTACTAAAGCAAAACTTTCCTCCCTGGGTGGACCATTGTCTTCATTTCACAATCCTGGATGCAGGGATATGGAAGGCATATACGTCTGACAGCAATACATACTCCACAAGGCTCTCAGGAGCAGGGGCAGCCCTAAGCAAATTAAGATCACTCCAGCTGGGCAGGGGTTCTGCAAGCCGCCTCTTCTGATTGCCTGCTTTTGAGGGTTTCTCAGACACCAACAAAATAGCATATGCCATGGTCACATTGATGGGCAGAACATGCTTAGACTGCTAGCCTTATGCTTCCAGAGCCTCTCACAGCTGGTGTGATTCCACTGACAGTATCTAGAAATCTAGCACTTGGGCTATTTTCCTCACTACCACATAAAAGGGGACATCTCTTCTGTGGCTCCAGCGTAAAGTAGGAAACCATTTCTGCTGAGGAACTCAGACCTCTCGAGTTACGAAAATGTGAGTGATTGAATAAAATCAGTTTACAGTGAGTGTAAGCAATACTCACACTCCTCTAATTTTTTATTAGCCTGATCAAAAAACTGCTATCCGTCCTTCCTCTTTATCGGATTCAAAAATAGAAAGCCTTCCGAAGATGTTGGAACTGGAGACCTGCTTTGCCCTGGTCATTTCATCAGAAAGGCTGGGGTCCACTCATTTATATCTGATCAACCTAAATTTCTGACCCTGTTGAAGCCTCTAGCATCACTGAGCAGGTGATGCGTGGCATGAGCCCTGAAGCTGCAGACAGCTCCTGAGTAAGGAACAGAGTTACAATATTCTGCTAAGGAAGAATGAGCCTCTGGGTGTGCTGTAACTTGAACAACTGTAAACCCGAGAACTTGAATTCTTGAAACTCTGCCCTGCAGGCAGAAAGAGCTTCAAGGATTGGCTGAGAGTTATCGCAGAAAAACAGATGTCTGATTTCTTGCCTCTTCAACGCCCCCATTCAAGTGCCAGATCAATAACCTCTTTGATTTCTTCTTGTGGGGTCTTCCAGGCTCTACATGCATAAGACCCATCTTGCCATTTCAGGAACTATTACACTCCTGCTTTATCCTGGTGGGTGCTCTGTACACGTCTGCCCCATGGGGAGTCAGGAAAACTTTGGTCTCCTTTTTCCTAGTGGTCTTAGTGTGCATGCTGTGTTTTGGGCATGATGCCTACCTACCAAATGGATACAAAATCTGAAGTGAAGTTTAGGTACAAATTGACAGAAAAATAGAAATGCATGATGCAACCTTGGATTTGATAAATCTGGCATTTGAATAAGAAGCAGAGATCACAGATACCGAAGGTGCCTTGTGAAGCTGCAACATCACTTCTGAGTGATGCCGGATTGTTTTCATTCAAGCAATGCCTGCAATGCATGTAGACTTACAACTGTGAACAGCCCTTCTGTCCTGCAAGAAGAATAACCAGTAGAGATGTAACAATGCATGTTACAAAGAAAATAAAACACGATTGAAAGAGTTTGCATGTCTGATATGGGTGATTTTGGAAACTCTGATTTTGGGAGGAACTGCAAGGGTTCCTGTAACTGTAGCCCAGTACGTTTGTGTTTTTGAGCATTCTGGTACCATGTGATAGAATATGACCCCTTTGTTGACTCATCTAGCACATTGTTTGGCAGTTGTATCATCAATTTATGAAGCATTATTTGGATGAGATAAACAGAGCATTATTTAAATTACACTACTGAAGCTGGGATAGCTGAAGACCTTTTACATGTAGACCCATTTGGCTTTTAACAGATCATACAGATTGGTTTACATCCTATGTTATGTGTATTTTTATAGTGCCCTGTCACCTGTAAGCAAATCTAAGGTGTGTGAGGCTAGCCTCAAGGGGACTTACTCAAAGAACCAGGTTTTCAGCTTCAAGTGGCATTCAAGAAGAGAGAAGGGGGCTCTAATGTGGTGTGGGAGGTCATTCCACGCTTTAGGAGCAAAGTATGAGAAGGCTTGACCTCTTGACCTGCTTTTGGACATGTGTGGGTAGTGTGCTAGTGAGTTCAGCTGACTGAAATGCATGCAGCTATTAAGGTAGGCTGGGCCTGTGTTGTGTACTGCTCTGTATGTGTGGATGAGATGCTTGAACTGTGAGCAATGTGCATTGAAAGCCAGTGGAGTTCCCTCAGGAGAGAGGTGACTCAAGCTCGGCGCAGGAGGTTGAGGACAAGTCTTGCAGCTTTGTTTTGGACAGTCTGCAGTCTTTTAGTGAAATACTTGGTGACTCCTGCGTAAAAGGCGTTCCCCTAGTCAAGTCTTCTGGTGATCAGGGCTTGGGTGAAGGTCTTCCTCATGTTGTTTGGTAGCCATTCCTAGATCTTTGTCAACAACCTCAAAGTACGTAAGCAGGCCATGGCGGCGGTGTTCACCTGGGTGGAAAACTCCAGCTTGCTGTGATGATGATTCGAGGTTTCTTGCTTGTGGGCTGGGATTGGGTCCAAGGTCTGCAGGCCACCAAGTGGAGTCACAGCAAGGTATACTTTCCAAAGATCACCGCTTTGGTCCTGTCTGTGTTCAGCTTGAGGCAGTTAGACTGCATCTAGGTGGCCACTTCAGTCATGCAGGTGTTGAATTTATTATTGTGCTGGGTGTTTTGTCCGAGAGGGACAGTATCAGTTGTGAGTCCTCAGCGTAGGTGAGTATTTTGATGTTGTGTGCTCAGATGACTTCTGCCACCGGAGTCATGTAGATGTTGAAGAGGGTCAGGCTGAGCAAGGAGCTTCAGCCACAATTAAGTAGGTCCGGGGGGGTGGGGGGGATATTGCGGGTAGGGCTAGAAAGTCATAGGAGGCAGCAGAGAGGCAGGGGGAGCAGAAAACAGGTTGGAAAGGGGACAAAGACAGCAGGCACAGAAAAACGCACCAGTGGCAGCACACAGGAGGAGGAAATAGTGGCAAAACAACAGGGCACAAAAGAAAAAGCCTTGCAAGACAAAAGGCACAAAGCAGTGACAAAGAAACAGGTACAAAAGAAAGACAATGGCAAGACAAAAGGCACAAAACAGAGGAAAAACAAAATGTACGCACAACAGTGGCAAGACAAGAGGGAGAAGAAGAAAAGAGAAATATGGTGAAAGAAGCACAATAGAGAGAACAGTGGTAAACACAGTCACAAAATAACAGTGGCACGAGAGAGAGCAGTATGAAAAGAGAGAGAGCGCGCAAGATGAAAAGAGAAGTGAGGCAGAAGACTTGAGGCACTGGACTTGGGTCCGCACGGGCTTTGACCGACTGGAGGACTGGTTGTAGCTAAGTTCTGAGGGGAGGCGGGGGCAGGGTACTTGGGCTACCACCTGCCTAATCTATTCCTTAACTCCAGCTGATATAGATTGGAGGCCACTGGCAACATTCATACATTGCTGAAATATACAGATCTCTTCTGGAGAAATCCACTGATGTTTGCAGTGTGGCTTACATGCATGGCTGCAGGTAAGCTTTTCTAATATTATCTATCCGATACAACGGTGCAATCATGGTTGGGCAGTGGTCTTGTCTCAATATTCCAGAGCAGGTAAAGGAAACGTTCTTTCAGTTCTAGTCTTCATAATGTAAATATGAAGATCCGAAATATAAGTTGTGAACATGCAAAGAAAATATGTTGCCTTTGATTATAAGATAATGCTCACTGTAGATTTCTAATAAACCATATTGACTGATTCTAATCAGTTGCATCTTGTAGAAACGTCCCAGGAGGGACTCTAGCCACTGCTTCCGATCTGTTCTATATGTGGATTTAGCACACCATACGAGTCCTCACATAAAAATCACCTTATATCTGGGTCAGCCACAGCAGCACTACCATTCATGAAATGTGAAAGACTAAGAATTATCATGACTCTTCCTACTAAAGGACAACCTTCTTTCTGTAACAGGTTTGTTTGCTGGATCATAGACATCTGCAATGTTTGCCATTTGAAGTGTACATGCACTGGAGCATAATGTGAATCTCATCCTTTTTCAGTAAAAACGTAGAACACATAATGGTCTCACTGCTCTGTTAATTATGCGCATCCCTATATTGGTTTTCTTTCGATTTTATTCCTAGTTGATTCAGCATCTTCCCTAATAGATATGTTCCTTTCTGATTGCCCTTCCCCCTACTCAGGGACAAATAAATCAAACACATTCGAAGTAGGAGAACTGCAGAATCCACGCAGTTTGTAACCAATTTGAGTAAGCGGCCAAAACTGGGTTTAAACTTCTCCAGGTTAGAATGTCAACAACACAGAAAGAGACGTGGTCTATGAGAATTATAACTTTTACAATTAAGAGTATACCTCTTCATAATGACGCTAACTGGTACATTGTGAGGTCATTACCATTGCTAACAGTTTTTGTCACAGTCCTTACTCTATTAGGGTGTAGCAAGCTGAAAGTGCAGACAATGACATGTCAAATCATAGATGTAACATAGATCTGTATTTAAACCCCAAGTGAATTACACCTTTTCGGTCTCTAACACTTCTCCCCCCACCCTAAAAAGGCTAGCTGCACTTCCTCCGCCTCACTCCTGCATAAGAGGTTAAAGGTATGTGGGGAAGCCAAGTGATTGACACGCAAATGTCATGTTACGGAGCCCTCAGATTGAGACCAAGACAATTCTCTTCCTTTTGTGGAGTGGCATTAGATCCCTGCTAGGAACTCTACCCGGATCAGATTAAAGGCAATTTTAACGGCCAGGTGAAACAGAAACTTAACCTCGCAGCAACAGTCCTCCTTCGTTTAACAGCAGAGCCAAGCATCATAAACAAGTTCCCAGAAGCCACACAGACTTTGCTCACTCTAAGTAGATTGAGGCCTGGTGAACATCCAGGGTATAGAAAGCCTGCCCATCAAACTATTAAGAATAATCCTGAAAAGAACGAAAACAGAAACAATTCATGTTCCTTATTAAACCAGGAACCCCCTTAAGGGTCCAATATGGCCTAAATTGCCAGAAGGACTAGAATTCTGTAGAACTGCATTTCACATGTATGAGGCTTTTTCAAACAGCATGTGTCAGACACATCAATTCCATGGGTTGCATATCCATTTGCCAAATTCTTCAAGTGTATGCAGAATGTCTGAAGCAAAACAGTACATTTTCATTTTCTAAAGTGTCTTTCTGACTCTCTTTGGTTTTATGTTGGTTTGCTCTTTCTTCTGTTCACTCTGTGCAGCTTCCACAGCTTTGCGGGATCCGACACGTATTTAAGGCTTATCCATGCAATTCCAAAACACAATAACAGCCCAAAATTAGGCAGTCATTTCCATTTTCTTTGTAAGGGCCTACACCCCCCCCTTCGTAAATAAAAGTGAATAGGTTACCACTGCCTGAGCCCCTGCTCAGATTACAAAGCGTTCAAATGTTTTCTGTAAAGCATGCAATACTACGATAAATTACATGTACCTGGTACTCAAGGTACTCGAGCCTTTGAGGCCCTCTTGGACTGGCCATATAAGGTCGACTGGAGTACTTTGACATCAAATGAACATAGGCCTTCTGCTGTGCTGCAGTTAAATAAGATAATGCAGGATACGGAGTGACGGGTTCTGGGAGAGGAACAATGGTCAATGTCGCCTGTGGTATCTCCTTAACCTCTTCAGATGATGAGGCTCCACGAGGCATAGAAACTTGATCATCCTTCCTTGAGGGTTTTTCACTTGACGGACTGAAAGGAAAAATGTAAATGTTACATAACCTACAAAACATTCAGTCTCGACTAGTAAAAAATAATTGATGATTTCACTAAGCCAGCTGTGTCATACATCAAACTCCATAAAATGTAAATTAATCATAAAAATAAATACAACTCCTTAATAGTTAAATGTCCTCAAAATATTTTGCTAATGTTACCTTGGTCCTTTAAATGCCTGTCGGTAAGAATACATTCTTTTGCCTCAATTGAGTATATTTAATAGATTGTTCCTGCTTCTGCGCACCACAACATATCTATAAGCAAATAATGTAATTTTCATCTGCTGCTAAGTGCTGTTCTGTTAAGTGCACTTACGTGCAGCACTATTGTAAATAAGTATGTTCATCAGACATGTTCAAGATGAAGTAACATACATGTGGGCTATTATTTATTCTCTTTTGCCAACACTCGGAGTTCACAAAAGGATGCATGTGCTCTTACACAAACTTAATTCACTAAACGCCAGATATTATTTCTTAACTTTTGAAATGTAAGCCTTCTGAGCACTATTTACTTTGTACTCTTGGTAAAATTCTTACAGGTTTTGATCTAGACTGATCAAAATAAACAGGCATGTTAGCCTAATGCCTCCTTTGAGGCTATTTTCTTATTCCCATATTGCACATTTGGCCCTTTCAAAATGTCTGTTAACAGACGCGGGCTATTATAGTAGCTATTAGCATTTTCTTAATGTTGTCTTTATTACCAATTACCGGATAATACCTGAGCTTTACTAGTGAATTTTACAGGGTAAGAAGTATTTTCTGCACATATTAGCATGGCCAAGGGCAGGCTGGCAAAGATGCTGATAATGCCAGTTTCCATTTTGGCTACTTCATCAGGAGTGGAATTTGGAAGTTCTAGTCAAGCCTCAAATACATTGTCGTAAGTATATTAAGTATCTATCCTCCGCTTTAAGTCCTAATTTTGTCGGTTTGTAGCTCAGAAAGGATGCAGCTACTTCGGTAGTTTCTGTGTGATCTTTAACGAGGCAAGCGGGGATGCTGGAGCGACAGTTGTACAATAAAATCTTTTAGCCGCCGTAACTGAAAAAGAGGCATGAGTTCAGAGACTTGACTTATCAACCTCCCCACTCCTGCCACATGAGCAGCGAGAGACTGGTACTCCCTTCAGTATGCAGAGGTCAGCAGCAGCGTGTGCTATAAACACAACCAGCATGAAACTCGACGTTCTACTGCAATAAGACAGAGGTGTGAGTGTGTTTTTTATAACCACTCTGTTTTTCTTGACCTGCAAGAGTCACAATTTCTTATTTCAGCTGGAGAAACAATTACAAGCATGTGTGCCACATTTGAAGTAGTATCCTGCACCTGTGAGAAGCTCAGTCCTTTTTTTGGGTCTCGCCTAGGCAGCGCATGCGCTGTCTTTGAGACATGTGGTATTCAGTCAATGGGCTTTGAACACACCCAGCACTTACCATTGGTTCTTTCCTCTTCCTTTAGAAATTCCTTTGTTTTCGTTGCTGAATAGTATACATTTGTCCCGCGTTTTGGCTGTTATGTTCCGCCCTGGAGACCGCCCCAGCTACATGGATCCTTGCACTATTGGCCATATGTTTTAGTTTTGGCCAAACAAACACCCGGGTAGAATTAAGCTTGATTGGCCGACATCGTAGAGTGACCCTTGACCCGAACAATTCTACATAGGCGAGATTCGAAGAACAGAGTGATCTTTGACTGGCTGCTGCAAAGAGCAGCCGCACCAGATGACCCACCGTGAGCGGTGGTTGGGCTTTGGTGCTTCGTCCTGTTTAATATCCAGGGCGGATCTCGTGTAATTTTCATCTGCTGCTAAGTGCTGTTCTGTTAAGTGCACTTACGTGCAGCACTATTGTAAATAAGTATGTGATAATTTTAACATTGCCAAACCCTCTTCCCCCAATCAAGAAACAGAGACTGAGTTAGAATACTTTGTTTCTATATGACGAGAAAGCAGCGGGGCTCACAAGACAGCGTTGTTAATGCTTTAAGCATATTTTAAAGGAAGGGCGTTTTTTAGGCCTTCTGACATTCGATGATACCTGGAATCGTTAAACTGACCGGGCGCTCTTTTGACGATATTCAGTGTGGTTTATGTTACATGTGATTATTCGACGTTCATCATACTGCATGTTTTTATGACTGAGTATTTTCTTGGAATTGAGGTGTGTTGGAATTTAGCGGTGTTGTGGCTGCAGTGTAAAATAGTTAAGCTAGATGGTTTTCTGTTTAGTGAAGTCGTGCTCTTTTTGGATTTAGAAGCTGCTTCAGAGGTTCAGGTTCTATTTTTAAAATTTTTTATTGGTGGCTTTTGTTTTTGATTACGCTTTGAGTGCCTTAGGGCACTTTTCCAGGCTTTAGAAGTGGTAAGGGTATTGGGTAAATCAATGTTGGGTATAATGCCCTTCATGACAAATTTACTGACAGCAAAATAGCCGGGGAGAGCATAAGAGGCGTGACTGATGGGAATGGTGAGGAAGAATTAATCAGTATCACTGGAATTATGCAGCCGTGAATAGCCAAAATTATGCAGCAGGGGTGCAGTAAATCTTTAGAATAAAACAATTCTACCGAGCGGAATGGTATCTTTCATATTTTTTATGGAAGTTTCTTCTTAAGAAGTACTCCAGGAAGCAATACATTTGACCTTTAAAATGGATGCAACATATTTGTGATTCATCTACAGTGACTGTGCCAAGTGTTTAGCACTTGAACATGAATTTGTTAATAGAGCCATTTAAAAAAATCTAAAGTTTCTTTCCACTTTATTGTAATTAAATAAAAGTACTTAGGGGTTTTGTTTACTGCAGTAGACAAAAGCCCCCCTCCCCGTCTATCAAATAAGAAGGAATGTTTACACTACGTGTGCAATGTTGTCACCTCTATAAACAGAGCAATCAATTTGCCCTCCTTTCTGCTTTTAAATACCTTATAAAAACATGGTCATTTATAAATATCTTCATGAGCCTGCATACAGCCCTTTGTTGTCTCCTCCTATTCAAGGTATATAATTAGTGATCCATGAACTGTTTAGTCTATTTTTTAGGTCTCACCTAGGCAGCGCATGCACTGTCTTCGAGAAATGTGGTATTCAGTCTACGGGCTTTGAACACGCCCAGCGCTTACCATTGGTTCTTTCATCTGTCTTTAGAAACTCCTTTGTTTTTGATGGTGAATGGTATACACTTGTCGCGCCTTTTGGCTGTTTTGTTCCGCTCTGGAGACTACCGCTGCTACATGGATCCTTGCACTATGGGCCATATGTTTTAGTTTTGGAGAACTACTTCTTTCTGCTCTCTCCTGGCGCTCGCTTGGGCTTTTGTTCCTCTATACGTTCACTCCATACGTGTTCACAGTAAGGGAGTTCAACCATTGCTATACTGCGATCGGCATTTGTAAGACATTTGAAATGTTGTTCGGTTTCACCATTGTTTAACTGTACTTGTTCCGATGGGCATGTTTTTTGTAGGCACGGAGAGAGCCGAACACACAAGATGATGGACGGAATGCTGCACATTGGCAAACATTCACCCCCAGTCACAGATCTGGGTTTAATCCATCGTTATTTTGCTTCACCACGCCACCCCAGTTCAGACAAAGCCATATGCAAATCAGTCTTGACCCTGTGCCTCATGGGAACAGTCCAGACCGAACTGCCAAGCCATGTCTTCCCTGGACCGGAATCAAGCATCCTAGGACCGGTTTCAGGCTATCAGCCTTCATCAGCCAGGATAGCTTGACTCCAGTGGCGTAGTGAGCACGGGACCCACGTCTGGGCATACCCTTCCCACTTAGGGCGAAATGCAAAACACACAAGATGATGGACGGAATGCTGCACATTGGCAAACATTCACCCCCAGTCACAGATCTGGGTTTAATCCATCGTTATTTTGCTTCACCACGCCACCCCAGTTCAGACAAAGCCATATGCAAATCAGTCTTGACCCTGTGCCTCATGGGAACAGTCCAGACCGAACTGCCAAGCCATGTCTTCCCTGGACCGGAATCAAGCATCCTAGGACCGGTTTCAGGCTATCAGCCTTCATCAGCCAGGATAGCTTGACTCCAGTGGCGTAGTGAGCACGGGACCCACGTCTGGGCATACCCTTCCCACTTAGGGCGAAATGCAAAACACACAAGATGATGGACGGAATGCTGCACATTGGCAAACATTCACCCCCAGTCACAGATCTGGGTTTAATCCATCGTTATTTTGCTTCACCACGCCACCCCAGTTCAGACAAAGCCATATGCAAATCAGTCTTGACCCTGTGCCTCATCGGAACAGTCCAGACCGAACTGCCAAGCCATGTCTTCCCTGGACCGGAATCAAGCATCCTAGGACCGGTTTCAGGCTATCAGCCTTCATCAGCCAGGATAGCTTGACTCCAGTGGCGTAGTGAGCACGGGACCCACGTCTGGGCATACCCTTCCCACTTAGGGCGAAATGCAAAACACACAAGATGATGGACGGAATGCTGCACATTGGCAAACATTCACCCCCAGTCACAGATCTGGGTTTAATCCATCGTTATTTTGCTTCACCACGCCACCCCAGTTCAGACAAAGCCATATGCAAATCAGTCTTGACCCTGTGCCTCATGGGAACAGTCCAGACCGAACTGCCAAGCCATGTCTTCCCTGGACCGGAATCAAGCATCCTAGGACCGGTTTCAGGCTATCAGCCTTCATCAGCCAGGATAGCTTGACTCCAGTGGCGTAGTGAGCACGGGACCCACGTCTGGGCATACCCTTCCCACTTAGGGCGAAATGCAAAACACACAAGATGATGGACGGAATGCTGCACATTGGCAAACATTCACCCCCAGTCACAGATCTGGGTTTAATCCATCGTTATTTTGCTTCACCACGCCACCCCAGTTCAGACAAAGCCATATGCAAATCAGTCTTGACCCTGTGCCTCATGGGAACAGTCCAGACCGAACTGCCAAGCCATGTCTTCCCTGGACCGGAATCAAGCATCCTAGGACCGGTTTCAGGCTATCAGCCTTCATCAGCCAGGATAGCTTGACTCCAGTGGCGTAGTGAGCACGGGACCCACGTCTGGGCATACCCTTCCCACTTAGGGCGAAATGCAAAACACACAAGATGATGGACGGAATGCTGCACATTGGCAAACATTCACCCCCAGTCACAGATCTGGGTTTAATCCATCGTTATTTTGCTTCACCACGCCACCCCAGTTCAGACAAAGCCATATGCAAATCAGTCTTGACCCTGTGCCTCATCGGAACAGTCCAGACCGAACTGCCAAGCCATGTCTTCCCTGGACCGGAATCAAGCATCCTAGGACCGGTTTCAGGCTATCAGCCTTCATCAGCCAGGATAGCTTGACTCCAGTGGCGTAGTGAGCACGGGACCCACGTCTGGGCATACCCTTCCCACTTAGGGCGAAATGCAAAACACACAAGATGATGGACGGAATGCTGCACATTGGCAAACATTCACCCCCAGTCACAGATCTGGGTTTAATCCATCGTTATTTTGCTTCACCACGCCACCCCAGTTCAGACAAAGCCATATGCAAATCAGTCTTGACCCTGTGCCTCATGGGAACAGTCCAGACCGAACTGCCAAGCCATGTCTTCCCTGGACCGGAATCAAGCATCCTAGGACCGGTTTCAGGCTATCAGCCTTCATCAGCCAGGATAGCTTGACTCCAGTGGCGTAGTGAGCACGGGACCCACGTCTGGGCATACCCTTCCCACTTAGGGCGAAATGCAAAACACACAAGATGATGGACGGAATGCTGCACATTGGCAAACATTCACCCCCAGTCACAGATCTGGGTTTAATCCATCGTTATTTTGCTTCACCACGCCACCCCAGTTCAGACAAAGCCATATGCAAATCAGTCTTGACCCTGTGCCTCATGGGAACAGTCCAGACCGAACTGCCAAGCCATGTCTTCCCTGGACCGGAATCAAGCATCCTAGGACCGGTTTCAGGCTATCAGCCTTCATCAGCCAGGATAGCTTGACTCCAGTGGCGTAGTGAGCACGGGACCCACGTCTGGGCATACCCTTCCCACTTAGGGCGAAATGCAAAACACACAAGATGATGGACGGAATGCTGCACATTGGCAAACATTCACCCCCAGTCACAGATCTGGGTTTAATCCATCGTTATTTTGCTTCACCACGCCACCCCAGTTCAGACAAAGCCATATGCAAATCAGTCTTGACCCTGTGCCTCATGGGAACAGTCCAGACCGAACTGCCAAGCCATGTCTTCCCTGGACCGGAATCAAGCATCCTAGGACCGGTTTCAGGCTATCAGCCTTCATCAGCCAGGATAGCTTGACTCCAGTGGCGTAGTGAGCACGGGACCCACGTCTGGGCATACCCTTCCCACTTAGGGCGAAATGCAAAACACACAAGATGATGGACGGAATGCTGCACATTGGCAAACATTCACCCCCAGTCACAGATCTGGGTTTAATCCATCGTTATTTTGCTTCACCACGCCACCCCAGTTCAGACAAAGCCATATGCAAATCAGTCTTGACCCTGTGCCTCATGGGAACAGTCCAGACCGAACTGCCAAGCCATGTCTTCCCTGGACCGGAATCAAGCATCCTAGGACCGGTTTCAGGCTATCAGCCTTCATCAGCCAGGATAGCTTGACTCCAGTGGCGTAGTGAGCACGGGACCCACGTCTGGGCATACCCTTCCCACTTAGGGCGAAATGCAAAACACACAAGATGATGGACGGAATGCTGCACATTGGCAAACATTCACCCCCAGTCACAGATCTGGGTTTAATCCATCGTTATTTTGCTTCACCACGCCACCCCAGTTCAGACAAAGCCATATGCAAATCAGTCTTGACCCTGTGCCTCATGGGAACAGTCCAGACCGAACTGCCAAGCCATGTCTTCCCTGGACCGGAATCAAGCATCCTAGGACCGGTTTCAGGCTATCAGCCTTCATCAGCCAGGATAGCTTGACTCCAGTGGCGTAGTGAGCACGGGACCCACGTCTGGGCATACCCTTCCCACTTAGGGCGAAATGCAAAACACACAAGATGATGGACGGAATGCTGCACATTGGCAAACATTCACCCCCAGTCACAGATCTGGGTTTAATCCATCGTTATTTTGCTTCACCACGCCACCCCAGTTCAGACAAAGCCATATGCAAATCAGTCTTGACCCTGTGCCTCATGGGAACAGTCCAGACCGAACTGCCAAGCCATGTCTTCCCTGGACCGGAATCAAGCATCCTAGGACCGGTTTCAGGCTATCAGCCTTCATCAGCCAGGATAGCTTGACTCCAGTGGCGTAGTGAGCACGGGACCCACGTCTGGGCATACCCTTCCCACTTAGGGCGAAATGCAAAACACACAAGATGATGGACGGAATGCTGCACATTGGCAAACATTCACCCCCAGTCACAGATCTGGGTTTAATCCATCGTTATTTTGCTTCACCACGCCACCCCAGTTCAGACAAAGCCATATGCAAATCAGTCTTGACCCTGTGCCTCATGGGAACA
Organism: Calotriton arnoldi; assembly: GCA_963921515.1. Lineage (NCBI taxonomy): Eukaryota > Metazoa > Chordata > Amphibia > Caudata > Salamandridae > Calotriton > Calotriton arnoldi. The sequence goes on along the minus strand of CAWUFW010002736.1, from coordinate 955,893 downwards.
GTCCAGACCGAACTGCCAAGCCATGTCTTCCCTGGACCGGAATCAAGCATCCTAGGACCGGTTTCAGGCTATCAGCCTTCATCAGCCAGGATAGCTTGACTCCAGTGGCGTAGTGAGCACGGGACCCACGTCTGGGCATACCCTTCCCACTTAGGGCGAAATGCAAAACACACAAGATGATGGACGGAATGCTGCACATTGGCAAACATTCACCCCCAGTCACAGATCTGGGTTTAATCCATCGTTATTTTGCTTCACCACGCCACCCCAGTTCAGACAAAGCCATATGCAAATCAGTCTTGACCCTGTGCCTCATGGGAACAGTCCAGACCGAACTGCCAAGCCATGTCTTCCCTGGACCGGAATCAAGCATCCTAGAGAGAGCCGACCCCGAGACTTGAACCCGGTTTCCCAGTCCCAAAGTCGACAGCTCTATATGTTACGTCACATCCTCCAACTTGAAAAGCACAGTGTACATTATTAGAGCCTTGGCTTTCAGCGATGGCATTTTATTAGTGTTGCAGGCAGGCACTAAATCTAATACTGCTCACATGCGTATTATTATACTTTAGATTGCCATAATAGCTGGCATTGCACAGAAAACTGGCATTTTCAGCCGTAATTCCAACTTGCTGTTCTTTCATATGGAGGACCTTTATTTACTGCCTTGCTAAAAAACTATTTTCAATGGGTAAACCATTCACCCGTGACCCCTGCAAGCCCCATGTGCAGCGCCAGAGCCCAAATTCTAGCCCTCGTTTTCCGCAGCCCTCTCCTTCACTGTCAGCCCCCTTGATGGATGGAGGGCAGTAAAACTCGGCAAGAAAAAAAGCTGCGCCCTCTATTTCTGTCCATTTGCTTAAACCATTTTTGGAATCGTTCATATTTCAGAATAACTTTTCAAGCCCTGTTTTGTTTTGCAGCAGGATGGCTGCAACCCTCTCGTTGCTGTGCTCTCGAATGCTTCAGTTGTCCACCTTAAAACTTTCTTTGCACTGCTGCCCATTTCACTAGTGTTCAGCAGTGTGTTTTCAACCATTCTGCTATACAACTGGTAAGATGCATATGTATTTATAACTACCAATTGCGAAGCCAGGAGATGTACTTTGGTTTCACCACGAGAACAAAGTCTGCAACACTTAAATTCACATTTTCTCAGATAGGAAAGCTAGAGATGAATGAGACATGACATGGTTTCAACAGGCTACATGTGTGTAAGACGTTACACTCCCCTGGTGGGAGTACATCAATTGGTGTATTTTTAAAGCAATACCCTTCCTTCTGAAAGAAATGGCTACAACATTAAGAGAATAAAAACCTCCAACTTGGAAATATAACAACAATCTTGGAACTTCTTAAACACACAGAATGCAATAAAAAAAAACTAAAGGTAATTCAAAATTAATACTCAAGGATTCATTGGGAAACTCTGTAAATGTCTTGCGATTGACAATTCGGGAATAAAACTTCAATGGCAAGAGTTCAATTTGAAATGTAGTAGCAGGACTCTAGCCTAAATTCACATGAGGCTCATCTCATAGTGCTCGATTGTCTACGGCAGGATTTCGCCCTATGTAAATGAATAAAATGTACACTAGGGTCTTTTCAGCCAATCTGAAGAAAGAAATTAGCGACGACTGTGTTACATCCAAACTAAAAGAATAGTCATTTGGTAGAACATGGGAAAATGTCCGAAGTATAAAATGCCACAAACAATACAGAGACCTTTAGATCCCAGTAGACACCCAATGGGGTACCTGGAAAGCAGTAGTCTCATATTCAGGCTGCCAACTGAGAACAAGGAGACCATAGTCCTAACCTAAGATTTTCAATTTGAGCAAACACGCGCAACACTAGGAAATTCACTCTATGTCCCTCAAGCATCGGTTACCTTATCTGTCAAAATTGGAAGTGCTTGTTAACTGGCTAAACACCAGTATTATGCACTACACAAGACAAGCCTCAGTAAAGCAAATTTGTCTTGCATTTTTAGGAGAAAGGTTTGGTAGTAGTTGGGTCACTTTCTGAGTGGTACTCCCAGCTGCCCTAGTGTGAAAATCCCATAATCATGTAACATCTAGGGCTACAATAATGCAGACAATGGTGTCCTTAAAGGAAAATGTTTTCTAAGGAAGTCAGAAGATGAAATTTGTGTTGTAAAGGCATATAAAGCAAAGACTGCATTGTAAATACCTTTGACAAAGTTCTAGTATTTTCACTGCAGCTTTAACCGCTTCGATGCTCATGACGAGCTGTGCTCATGACGAGCTGGTCTCGTCATAACGGCTGCGTGCCGCCTGTGCGGGAGAATTAATGAGTGGGCGGGGTTGTGACGAGACCAGCTCGTCATGAGCACAGCTCCACTGTGACTCATGACGAGCTGGTCTCATCACGAGCACCGCGGCGCCGCGCTCACCCCCCCACCCCCTTGCACCCGTGGGGGAATTACCCCCGCAGGGAAGGGGTTAAGAAAAAACACGTACAAACGTCTTTGCTTTTTGATAAAAAAAAACAAATCCAACAACATATCATGACAGCAAAGTAAAACAAATGGATGATTAAGAGTGGTTAATGAATAGCACTATTACTTTATCATGCTGATGCATACAAACAGCAAGCACTTCCAGAAATTAGAAAATCTATAAATTGCAATTAAAATGTAATTATGTCGCCAAAGAAATTACATCAAACACGCAGTAGCTCTCAGATAAAAGTTACACATCACTGCATTTACAGTCTAACAAAAGGGCTACTTGACACCATCATCTAAACCTAATAGGATCAGACATAGTACAATGTGACCATCATCAAAATGCCATGGCAGCAGTATGGCATTCTGAAAGCCCAACACCCAGAAGGCATCATTTGGGGGTCAAGCACATCACATTTTTTTTAAAATCTGTCCACCAGAGAAGTAGGCCCAATCCCCTGCAGCACAAATCCTTTGACTACCAGTTTACAATACATCAGTATGACTCTGTGAAAGAAGATTTTCTGGTCGCATCCATATTCATTAAGGAACCACCACCTGGAACTACCTACCTAATTGCTTTACACTATTAAAGGACAGCTTCAAATTCAGTAAATCCTTAAAGACCCACTTTTTTTTTTTTTTTTTAACTGATTTGTTTTGGTTTTAACATACAAACAAAGAAACCGTGGATACACGATACATACTGGATGTCAGACATTATCAATTGGTGTGGGCAGAAAGTACAGCATTGATTTCCTTGAAAGAGAGCAGAAGGTTAGATTCAAGTTTCATACAGTTATAGTTAATGAGGGTCATACATGGATTATCTACGCCCATCGACAATAGGTCAGGGACAACAGTTTAAGACTCTCTCCCCGATCTCCCTGTTATCAAATCTGGTCCCTCCTCCTCATCTCCCATTTCTAAGCCATAGTATTCTATCCATGGTGCCCAAATCTTTCGGAATTTTAGTGGGCATCCCCTTGCTTTATATGTTGTTTTTTCCGCCACCATATATAGATCCAAGCAAGCTCTCCATTCCTTAAGTGTAGGGAGTTGGTGGACACCCCAGTATCGAGCTATATCTCTCTTAGCTACCACTAGCCCCAGATTGGCCAACGTGAGTTTGCTACGCGGTAGGTCTACCTCTGTAGGGATTCCCAACAGGACATACCTGGCTTCTAACTCAATTTGAGCTTCCAGTATGTTGTTAAGTTCCCTCAGTATCTTGGTCCAATATGTTTTAATCAGGCTGCACTCCCACAGGGTGTGTATAAATGTGCCGCGTTCTGTGTGGCATCTGAGACATTCTGAGGTGTCCGCTCTTCCCATGTTGTGTAGTCTGGCTCTGTCAAAGTAAGTCCTGTGTAGGATTTTGTATTGGATAAGGCGCAGTCTTTGTTTTATTGCCACTTCACGTGGATGCATAAGGGCGGCTTCCCAGTCAATGTCTTCCATTGGGCCTGTGGTGAGCTCCCATTTAGTTCTAAGCGGACCTAGTTTGTCGGCCATGTTGTTAATTAGTGTTCTGTATGTCAGCGAGATAGCCTTGGTAACAATCTCATCCTGCAAAAGTCTACCCTCTAAGGGGGAATATTCCGGCAGTGTCGCAGCATCCAGCCCCTCCGCCCGCCAGGCATGTCGCAATCTAAGATAGGCATAGGTTTGGGTGTCATGTAACTGATATGTAGCTTGAAGTTTGCTGAATGGCACCAGAGTGCCTTTCTCTATGACATCTCCCAGTTTGGAGATCCCTATCAAATCCCACTGTCTAAAGCCTCTCAGCTTTCCGATCTCAGATAATCTTGCTCCTTCCCATAATGGGGTCTCTCTCGTAGGTTTCATGTCCCACTTCATTTGCTTTTCAGCACTTTTCCATGCTTCCAGCACCCTCTGGGTGGCCGGTAAGAGTCAACTACTGCCCTTGCCTCCATAGATATAGTGTAGTTGTGTGTGGTCCCGGAACTGAAGTCTTTCCAGCACATATGTGGTATGGTCCCTTGCGACGTGGTTCCATTTGTTAACTACAATGAGATGGGCCACTCTATAGTAGGTTCTAATATCTCGTAAGGCCAAACCCCCATTATATGGGTTCCGCTGCAGCGTTTGCAACGCTATTCTTGGATGCACCCCATCCCACAGAAGTAGACGTAACTCATTGTTGAGGGTTGCAAAAACGGTCTCTGGTATTTTACAATAGGTGTTTTGCAACACATAAAGTAACTGGGGGAGTGTGACCATCTTGTACATAGCGGCTCTACCCATTATCGTCAGAGGGAGTTTCCTCCATCTCTTGACATCTTCCTGAAAATTTAAGAGGACTTGTTTGATATTATGCTCTAAGCTGGTTGCTACGTCAGTGGTGATATAGAGCCCAAGGTAGTTGAACCCCTCCGATGACATACGTAGGCAGTTTGGGTAATCCCGGGGTTCTATGGTGCCTCCCACTGGGTATAAGGTGGATTTGCTCCAATTAATCCTATACCCTGCATTTCGGCCATATTCTTCAAATATTTGTAAGATTTTGGGGAGTGTCTCGGCCGGGACCATAACATATAATAAAATATCGTCGGCATACAGGGATATGCGTTCCTCCTCTAAAAGTTGTGACCCATCTACAAAACCGCCCAACCCCTGATGGGATCTAACGACACACGCCAAAGGTTCCAGTATCAGGGCAAACAGTAATGGAGACAAGGGACATCCTTGCCTAGTGCCCCTCTGAACAGGCCAGCTCGCCGTGGTCGCCCCATTAACTCGGACTTTAGCCTCTGGTGCAGTATAAAGAAGTGTCAACCATTCCAGTAATATTGGACCAAATCCAAATTTTTCCCAGAGTGTGTCTCATGAAAGGCCAATGTACTGTATCGAATGCCTTTTTGGTGTCAAGTGAGAGGAGCAAGTGCGGGTTATCTCTGTTCTTAACTGTATCCATCCAGTTGGCCAGCCTTCGTAAGTTGAAACGTGTGGCTCGCTTAGGCATAAATCCAGATTGGTCTCTGTGTATCAGGGGGGGTAATAACCGCCAGGAGGCGCATCACCAGAATAGTGGCCAGTACCTTTGTTTCAGTATTGAGCAGTGAGATGGGTCGATAGGACCCACACTCCTCTGGAGGTTTCCCTGCTTTGTGGATCAACCACCGTTGCCGTTCGAAGATCATTTGGGAGTATCCCTTCCTCTTTCGACGCTCGGAACATATTTAGTAAATACGGGGCCAGCAGACTGCTGTTCTGTTTAAAGAATTCCCCAGGTAGCCCGACAGGGCCCGGGGTTTTCCCCAACTTTTGCCGGCTAAGGCCTCCATCAACTCCTGGAGGGTTAAATCCTCGTCTAACCTGCCCCTCTCCTCCTGGGAGAGTGAGGGAATCTCAATTGCTTCTAGATACTTGGCTATGTGTGCCTCGCTCGCCTGCGTTCTGGCTTTATAGAGTTCCCCGTAATACTGGGCGAAGGCCCCTGCTATATCCTTAGGTGCGGTGTGCGTTTGACCTCGTTCTTGAATTGACGTCACCCATCTCGCCTCCATTTCTTTCCTACTCAACCATGCCAGGAGCTTCCATGCCCTGTCTCCTGTCTCGTATAGCCGGTGTTGGGTGGCCAGCTGGCGAGCCTTCATCTCTTGAGTTACCAACGCCTGATATTCCCTTTTCGTTATTTCTATTTGGCGAAGGGTAAGGCTATTTATTATGGATGTTCCGCTGCTTTCCAAACTTAACATTCTAAGGCCTTTATCTCTTGAGTTTCTTTTCTTTTTTTATGGGCAATTATATTTTCCCCACTGTTAATAAAAGCGGCGAATGGTCCGAAATGACCCTAGCCAGATACTCCACCTTATCTATGTTCTCGATCTCCCCCGCCGGAGCGAAGAGGTAGTCCAGTCTAGAGAACACCCTGTGGGCCCCTGAGAAATAGGGATAGGCACGCACGTCTGGGTGGTGTCGTCGCCATAGGTCAGTCAGCCCAAGGACGTCCTGAAATCTTGTCAAGTGTGTGGGCCCATGTGTCCCGGGGTGTATCTGTGTTCGGTCTAGGGAGGGGTCAATCACGTCATTAAAGTCTCCCCCTATAATGTGTGTGGCGGGTTCTGAGTGTACTAGTAGCTCAGACAGTTTGTCTAGTGTACGTTGCTGTAATCGTGGGGGAGCATAGACACTAATAAGTAGAAGTTTCTTACGATTCCAAATCCCCTGTACTGCCACAAATGTCCCGTCGGGGTCTACCCATTGTTTGGTGACACGGAAGGGAAGTGACTTCTTAATGAGACTCGCTACTCCTCTAGAGCCCTTGGTAAAACCCGCATGTGCCAGGGTGGTGTAGTGCCCTCTCCCTAGGAAAGAGCACTGGGAGCCCTTCAGATGTGTCTCCTGCAAGAAGACTATATCAGGCTTAAGTCTCTTAAGATAATTAGATACTAATACTCGTTTGATTTTGTTCCCTAACCCATTGACGTTCCACGTCATTGCTGTGTATCTACCCTCTGCCATTGTAAAGAAGCCAGTGAACCATCACACTTCCAGCTCTCTCTAGCAGCACTTTCGTTACCACCCATTCCCATCCCGCTCCCGGTATCCATTCGAACTAATTTAAGAGAACAATCCCCCCCCCCTGCAATAAACTTGTCCCACAACAGTTCACGGTTCCCAACTTGCCCCCCACCCTACACTCTTCCGTTACCCATACCACCCCCCAATTCGTCAACATGACAACTATCGCACGGGTAATCCACCAAGAGGTCTGTAGCCCTCCCCCCCGCCCCACCTCAATTAACTGTACAGTTACGCAGTATAGGATCGTAATATTCTTCCCCTTATCGGGCCAAAGGTCTACAAAGTCTACCAGGCCCAGGGACTGTCTTACTGTCTTTTGGCGGCCGTCCGGCCCCTGCATCTCAGTCCTCGTCGTTGTTACTGGGTTGTTGTTGCTGTTGGATTCTTGCTTCTACCAGGATTGGATCTGGAGCTTCCAACCGCTGAATGCTCCCAAGGAGTGGATGTTGACTATCTGCATCCGCCGAATCTTCTCTCTCCAACATTTCCGTGGTGACATATTCGCTTGATCTCCGAAGGGTCTGTGCAGCGGGTCCTCGGGCTGTGTCGTCTTCCGAGTCTGATATTCGTGGCCTGCCCTCTCTGGGCCTCAAAGGTCTCATCGGTGTTCCCGTGGTGGTTCTCCATACCTTCAACACCCGCCTCTGGCGTTTCTCTCTAGATCTTTCTTGGCTCGGTCCCAGCCTCTTATCTGCATGGAGGTCTTTTCCTTGAGACGTTCTACGCCCCAACGAGGGTCGTTCCTCGATCTATGACCATGCTTCTTCTGGGGTCTGAAAAAACTGTGTGGTACCTTGGAAGATGACTTTAAGCTTGGCTGGGAATAATAACATGTAGTGGATCCCGAGTGTTCTGAGTTTCACCTTGATTGGGTCGAAAGTTCGTCTCTGCTTTTGCACAACACGTGAATAGTCCGGGAATACCATTACTCGTGTATTTTCGTAATTAATTTCTCCTTTTTGCCTCAGCTCACGAAGTATTAGATCCCGATCCTGAATATTCAAGAAACGGGCTACTAAGGGTCGAGGGGGGGCATTTGCCATCCAATGCGTCCTCTCTTAACGAAGCATGACGAGAACTGTGTGTCTGGGAGGGCATCTTTTAAAAAGGTCAGGAGGAACTGGCCTGGGTCCGCTCGTTCTGCGCCTTCCGGAAAACCAATAAATCGTAGATTATTCCTGCGGGCGCTATTTTCGTCGGTGTCGACTCTCCAGGCCACTTCTTTCATTGAGGCTAACAGTCCTGTCACGTCTTTACGTATGGTATGAGATGTATCTTCTATTTCTGAGATGCGGTGTTCAGCTTCAGTGACTCTCTCAGAGACTTTTCTCAGGTCGTGACGCAGCAATGTTACCTCCGAGCGGACCTCCGCCATCTTCCCCTCTAGGCTCTCTCTAGATGCGTGAATCGCCTGCAATATGGCCGCATTGTCTGGGAGAGGTGTAGTATCTCCCTCCACCCCCGTCGTCGTGGGGAGCACTTTAGCAAACCGATCCAGCTTTCCCTGCTTCGTTGATTTAGGCTCCTTATCCTTCGCCATCCTAAGCAATTCGGTGCTAGTTTGGAGACAGGCAGACAGGCACTCTCCCCCCCAGTCACTATGGGAAGCAGCCGTCTGTCAGCTAATGGGCCTCCAAACTTCCAGGTGAGGGAATGATATTCTTGGCAATACTCAGTTCACAAGGGGGGGGACACACACCGACGTTCTTTTGGTGTCCTTCAGCCTTTCTCACAGGGCAGGGTTGGGACCTGGTCAGGGGGGGGCCCCCCGTCTTCTCCTGGGAGCCTCAGGAACTTAACCATTCCCCTCCCCACTTCACTGACGTCCACTCCAGGGGGGCCTCTAACCGAGGGTGGTGCCAGCGATTAGGTAAACACTTTCACCTACGGAAGCCGCATCAGTGTGTCCCTCAAAGCTCTCGTACCACCCCCGTGGCCTCTTCAAACGTCACACTTTGTGTTCGATTTCCGGCTCAAAGACCAGCGTGTCCGGTGTCGTCCAGGCTGTCTGGTCCGGTAGATACTACTGCTATTTCCCCCCACTGGGCCAGTTCCCCAAGAGGTGCACCGAGGCCCACGCTGCCAGAAACCGCCCTCGCCACTCACCTCAGGGCTCCGCGCAGTGTGTACAAATGTCGATTAAGGGGGAGGGGAGGAATCCGGCTCCAGGCCCCCTGGGCACCGTTCGGTAGTGTGGCTCTTCCAGCTATGTTCCGCTATCACCGGTCCAGTAGCCTCTGGCCGTCTCTTTCACCTCCTGTGGAAGGATTCCTCAGGACAGACCAACGTCGATCGGGCCGCTTCTCGGAGTCCCTGCTGCAGCCGCTGTTATAAGCTGCAAAGTCCCGTATAAGGGCGGAGGCCCGCGGCACTCAACTTCTCCACCGGGACGCAATCGCCAATCCAGGCCGCTACCGGTGTTGCTCCTTTGTCGTCCACAGCCACCCCGCCATCAGCAGGTCTCGCCCGGCCAGTCCGCACCGCTACCGAGTTGCAGGAGCACTGTCCCAGCAGGTCTGACTTCCACCGCTCCTCGCAGCGGCTCTCGGGGGGTGTACTCTGTTCCTACCGTCGGGCCAGCACCTCCGCTCCTATACAGCTCGCCCACCGTCCGCCTCTCAGTCCAGGCCACCGTTCACGGCCCAGACTCTCCGCAGCTTCAGTACGTCTCGGCGATCAGCTCCGGTGGGGCGCCATCTTGAACTGCGTCGTGCGGACTCCCCTCGAGAGGGGCTCCTTTCTCATCAAAAATCCGAAGCCAACTCCTCTCGTGGCACGTCTCGGCCTCAGAGAACAGTCCGGTCACCACTTTTGTATTTTCCCGGCGTCGATGGAAAGGATTAAGAGCAGGATTAGGTCGGGCCGGCAGAGCTGACGAAGAACACAGCTACCCGGCCATGTTGCTGGCCACGCCCCCAAAAAGACCCACCTTTTAACTATGATATTCTGATAATACCATTTTCCCAGTGACTACCTACACAAACTGTATCTTAGTCTGCCCAACAGATAACCAAGACCAATCATCCCCAACCTCTGGGCTCTGGACGACTATGTAATCAAAGATTAACACTCTTTTGATCCTTTATTGGATCTATTATGAGAGGAGGCTGTACGTTTTTATGTGTATTCTGCGCTATTGCCAGGTCGAAAACAGCTCCCATTTTTTGTGCACTGTGAAGCTTCCACATGGCGTTTAGTGGTGCAATATAAAAAACTCTAAATAAAATAAAAAGATTGTATGTCACCAAGTCAAAATCTGTATACATTTGTAGAGTTGTTCAAGCATGTATATAGGATTCACTACTGCAAAAGCATACTGTGAGCTCTAAGATCAGCTTGCATTACTGACTGTTGATCCAGTATATAATTGTGCACGTTTGCAAAACGTGACAATTTGTGGATATGTATAATGCTCCTGGGTTATATGCAAATACATGCAGAAGGAGGAACCCAAGACTAGTGATTGATTGCATCCAGAACAAGCATTGAAAATGCAATAGGTCTCGCATTTACATGAGTTTGAGCTATTGGCATTGTAAATGACAATGCCTTTTATTTATGTTTTGGTTTTTGAAACATAAATAAAACGCATTCTCATTTACAATGTCAATAGCTTAAACTTGCGTCAATGCGAGACCTATTGCATTGCAAATGCTTGTTATGAATCGAACCCACTGTTGCAGGTTCACACAGGTATCAGAGTTTATATAGATGATTTATTTATTTATTTATTTTGTTTTATAGAGCGCGAACTTGACCCGTTAAGGTATCAGAGCGCTTTACATGGATCATAGCAGTGTACAATAGGCATGGAAACACAAAGTACAAAAGATAAAGAGGGGGTGCAGGATACATAAGGGATAGAGGACATGTATGTATAGATTTCATTTATGATTACTCAAGATAAGGCCCCAGGATTCTTGGTGAGGTAGCTCGATACTCAGATGGGCGGCGCTGGTCGGTAGTTGGTCAGGGTCTCTGTGTTGGTAGGAGGCAACATTTAGGAGAGGAATTTACCCATAAGGAAAGTTTTGGCCTCTTTTTTGAATTGTGCAAGAGAAGGGATTCTTCTGATGGCAGGCGGGAGAGAGTTCCATATTCTTGGAGCAGCCCCAGAGAAAGCCCGATTTTTTCGGAAACGTGCAGGTTGGAGCAAGAGGTCTTTGGCGGACCGGGAGTTTCTGATTCTGCCGGATACCACAAGTTTCTGTGCAAGATAAGCCGGGGAATTTGAGTATAAAGCCTTATGTGTGATGCAGGCCAGTTTAAGTTGTATTCTAGCCTCCAGGGGAAGCCAGTTCAAAGCTTTCAAGTGTGGAGAGATATGGTCGAATTTTCTTGAACTTGTAAGAAGTCTGGCGGCAGCGTTGAGGCAAGCTTTTAAAGGTGCCAGGGAGATCTTGGGTAGACCCGAGAGGGTGGAACAGCCATACTCCAGTCTGGAGATTACTAGCGCTTGGACTGCACTGTTTAGGTCGGCAGCGTCGAGGAAGGGTTTCAGTTTCCTAAGGTAGCTCAAGTGGAATCTGGCTGATTTGGCCATCGATTTGATGTGGTCCCGCATGTTCAAATTGCTGTCCAGGGTTATTCCCAGCGATTTTGCTGAGCCCACGATGGTCGGTGGGCAATCTAAGGCTGTGATAGCCTTGATCCATATCTGCATCTCAGGATTGGTTTTTGGAGGGGAGATTAGGAGAAATTCTGTTTTCTTTGCGTTGAGTTTGAGTTGATTGGAGGTGAGCCAGTGGACGGTTGATTTCAGGGCCTCATTCAGGGAGAGAATGCTGATGTCTTATTGGTGATGCTTTCGGAATACTCCCAGAGGAGCTGGTGGGGCCTGCAATTGCCTAGACGCTTTGTGATGAAGTTTTTAAAGTGATATAAACCATTAAAATATGTCCTGCTAAGCCGTTAAAAAAGAGAGTCAGGTTTGTCCTGAAAATTCAAAGGGAAACAGGAGGTGCTTGGCGACGCTCTACGAGTGACATCAGCAGAGGACCCGGACGTTGGGTGGATGATGAAAGTAGAGGCTTGGATGGGAGGATGTATGTATGTTTTTATGTGGAATCTCTATAGCACGAACCCAGCCAAGAGGCAGTCGAGCTCTGTAGATGGTGAAAGACAAGCATGAAGTCGACAAGTAAGAAGAGCAGAAGCTAGCTGGGTTGTGGATGGTTAATGCCTGGCGGCATAGAGTTCTTTCAAGAGATAAGTCTCAAACTCTTTACTAAATTGGAGCAGCGTTGGGCCGTCTTGATGGATATGGGAATGTTGTTCCAGATCCTGGGTGCACAGATGGAAAAGGCCTGTTGTCTTGTTTTTTTTCTTTTGTCACGGTTCTTAGTCTGCTGTCTGATGGTGTCCTGGCTGAGGGTGTGTCAAGAACCACCAATAATGTTGACCTGTTGGTTTACTGTTACTACTTCCTGTACCTTTCGTGATTGCCAAATTGTAAAGCGCTCTGTGCCCCCCTGGGGTCATGTTCACGCTATACAAAACTTTAAAAATAAAAATAAATAATGCTGAAGGTGTCTGCAAGATAAGCGGGGATGATGGGCATCATGGCTTTGTAAATGATGCAGATGGGTTTGAAGATGGTACAAGCCGTCAAGGGGGGCCAATGGAGGTTCATTAGGATGGGAGTGAATGGATGTACATTTTGTCCATACTCAGGAGCTAGCTTTTTTCAGTCAATACATCAAGCTTTTTCCCCCAAACATTTAATCCCCGGGACTCCTAAGACTTTTACATTTGCCGCATATGGGTGGAGCGGGGTGGTCGAAATAGACCAAAAGTCGCCGTTGAAGATTTCAAATGCTGAAAATGTGTTTCTCACTAAGATTTGGATTAAGATTTTTAAAAAAGTGACGCCCATGTTCTCTTTGCCTCTCGTCTATGACTATATATGGATTTGGAACAGAGGTGAATGTTGCAAAGTAAACAGAATCCGAAACCTCCATTCATATTTGAATTCAAAAGCCTCTGCACAGACAAGACATAGGTTTCAGAAACACAAAAAGTTCCCACTCCCCCTCGTGTTACCAGGCAACGGGGCCCCTCCGAGGCAGGCTGTTCCAGGAGAAGGCCTCACCCTCAGTGGGGGAGGGGATGAGACCCCCAGACGAACAATGGGGCGGCCAGATTGCTGCATTCATGAGACCACTGTTGTTTTGTCCAGTTTTCTTTCGTATTTCTGTTTTAAAGCATTGGAAGGATGTAAATTCTGTCTCCCTCTCAGGGGGAATATGTCCCCTCCCCCCCCTAATGTCCTCCTCTCAACCCCGTATCCACCACAGGCCCCAGGTCCATGCAAATGTCACACATGAACACTGTGCAGTGGCTTTAGACAACGTGCTGGGAATCAATGACTACACACATGCAGCAGTGTCTTAGCTCCAAACAGTCTGCTTACCCAATAGATGGGCAGCGGAGAATGAATGTGAAATCTTCAGGCAACTGTGGCGTTTTAAACAGTGAGACTTCAAAGTCTAGAACTTGTACGTTTCACACCCTTTAAGCCACAGGAGTCAAACTGATGAAAGTAAAAACAAGCATTTGCAATGCAATAGGTCTCGCATTTAAGCGAGTTTGAGCTATTGGCATTGTAAATGGCAATGCATTTTATTTATGTTTTGGTTTTTAAAACATAAATAAAAGGCATTGTCATTTATAATGCCAATAGCTTAAACTCGCGTAAATGCGAGACCTATTGCATTGCAAATGCTTGTTACAAAAGTGCCAGCACAATTTGGAGAATGTGGCAGGCCCAGGGGGCATTATTAAGAAAGCGAGACGGAGGATAACTAAACTATTTATGGTGTTTATTGGAGACTAAGCGGGGTGCATGGTTGTTGAGGTGGAAGAAGCGAGAGAGGAGGAAGCAGGAAGGGTAATTTGTCTGTGCAAAGTGATAACATCTTCAGAGCCAATTATGTTTAAAGCGAAAAGAAGCCCATAATCTGTAAATGTTACTTATACTATTAAGGCGACAAAGCAAAATATTAGCTGATTTGTTCCCCAATGCTTGGCAGTAGGTACTAGAATCTTGTAGATCCGTAGCAGATTAATTAGACCACATAATGTACTGCTCCTTTCAGACTTTGGAAGGTTACTGCTTTCTCCGTAGATTATTAACGGACGTGCCGGTTAATGAAATGACCAGCAGGAAGCGCGAGTTCATTGTGTCTGGAGAGAGCTGACCTCTGACATTTCGTATTTTTTTTACATATGTATTTTTAATTATGATTTTGCATATTAGAAGTTGTTTTCACTGAAAAAAAAGTGAAGTTTGTAAGGTGCTGCACACGTAAAGCAGAATGTATGAAATCAGTAGGACGTGTTGAACAAGCACGGAATCGAAACCTGTGGTGCGCGCGCACCACAGAGGAGCGGGGGGGCGAGGGAGCCTGTCGTCTGTGCCGCGCGCCGATGCGCGTCTTAGACACGGACGGGAATGGGCGGAGCAAAGGCGGGACATGCGCCCGCCTTTGCCCAATTGCGTGCCGTTTTTTTTTTTTTAAAAGCACGCTACAGCCAATGCCAGCACACAGGCATACAGTGCAATCTTTGGAAACCCAAATATGAAGTATGGCTAGATTCGGGCAAAATAAACGTGTTCGCTACAGCAGTAGTTACCCAGGGAACGTGCACCAACTGCAAGAGGAAAGGCTGATGCCCCATTAATTGTGTTTGACGTAATACTCCCCCATACACACGCTAAAGGGAAGCGCATGTTTTTTTGTGTGTTTTTGTTTTGTTTTTTAGAGAGCTCGTGTTTGCCTCTTTGTTTTGTTGAAGATAGCAGTTACTAAACAAACAAAAAAGCACTCTACTTTCTGGCTAGGCACACGGCTGCACCTGGTCTCTGAAAATGTTACCTAAGATTTGCACCTGCCCCATCCATAAATGGAGACCTTTAGGAAAGTGGGCTTTAGTTAGTGGTTTTTCTTTGGCAGGATCATTGAGATCTAAAAACCTCAGTATCTCCCCCCTAATAAGGCGAGAAGGAAGCATTTGAGCAACAAGCATTGGCATAGCCAATAGGTCTCGCCTTTGGGACCTTATAAGTGTTTAGCCAGAGATATTGACTTTGCCTATGTCTTTAAGCTGTGCTGTACAGAAGTCAGCAGCATGCTGAAAAGTTATAATAAAGAAGTGTCAGAAGCATTTTTGTTACCTTATATATAACCAAGAAAGCATTATGTACAACTGAACGACCATATTAAAAAAATATTAACAATAAATAATGTCTTGAGTTTTTTTTGTCCTTTCAATGCTGGCAACTTCTATCTGCCTGTCCCAAGGGTTGCTTGTTATGGGTTTTTTTGTTATGGGGGGGGGGCATAAATAACAGGAGGGTGAAGGTTGGGAAATAGTACCTGTATAACAGTCAGTTAGTCAGTCAGGAAGAGAGAGAGTGAGAGAGAGAGTCAGTCAGTGAGAGAGAGAGAGAGAGTGAGCGAGAGTGAGGGAGGGAGTCAGTCAGTCAGTCAGAGAGAGAGAGAGTCAGTCAGTCAGTGAGAGAGTCAGTCAGTGAGAGAGAGAGTCAGTCAGTGAGAGAGAGTGAGAGAGTCATGGAGAGTGAGAGAGTCAGTCAGTGAGAGAGATTCAGTCTGTGAGAGAGTCAGTGAGAGAGAGTCAGCGAGTCAGTCAGTGAGAGAGAGAGAGAGACAGACAGTGAGAGAGAGAGTGAGACAGTCAGTCAGTGAGAGAGTCAGTCAGAGAGTCAGTGAGAGAGCCAGTCAGTCAGTGAGTGAGAGATTGAGAGAGTCAGTGAGAGAGAGAGAGAGTGAGTCAGTCAGAGAGTGAGAGAGTCAGTCAGTCAGAGAGAGAGTGAGAGTCAGTCAGTGAGAGAGAGATTGAGAGAGTCAGTCAGTCAGTGAGAGAGAGAGAGTGAGAGTCAGTCAGTGAGTGAGTGAGAGAGTGAGTGAGTCAGTCAGTGAGAGAGAGAGAGATTGAGAGAGTGAGTCAGTCAGTGAGAGAGAGATTGAGAGAGTGAGTCAGTCAGTGAGAGAGTCAGTCAGTGAGAGAGTCAGTCAGTGAGAGAGTCAGTCAGTCAGAGAGTCAGTCAGTCAGAGAGTCAGTGAGAGTCAGTCAGTCAGTGAGAGAGTCAGTCAGTCAGTGAGAGAGTCAGTCAGTCAGTGAGAGAGAGAGATTGAGAGAGTCAGTCAGTGAGAGAGAGTGAGTGAGAGAGAGAGTCAGTCAGTGAGAGAGAGATTGAGAGAGTGAGTCAGTCAGTGAGAGAGTCAGTCAGTGTCAGTCAGTGAGACAGAGAGAGAGAGTCAGTCAGTGAGAGAGTCAGTGAGAGAGAGAGTTAGTCAGTGAGAGAGAGTGAGAGTCAGTCAGTGAGTCAGTGAGAGTCAGTCAGTCAGTGAGAGAGAGAGTCAGAGAGAGTCAGTCAGTGAGAGAGAGAGTGAGAGAGTCAGTCAGTGAGAGAGAGATTGAGAGAGTGAGTCAGTCAGTGAGAGAGTCAGTCAGTGTCAGTCAGTGAGACAGAGCGAGAGAGTCAGTCAGTAAGAGAGAGAGAGTCAGTCAGTGAGAGAGTCAGTGAGAGAGTTAGTCAGTGAGAGAGAGTGAGAGAGTCAGTCAGTGAGTCAGTGAGAGAGCCAGTCAGTCAGTGAGAGAGAGTGAGAGAGTCAGTGAGAGAGTCAGTCAGTCAGTGAGAGAGAGAGTCAGAGAGAGTCAGTCAGTGAGAGAGAGAGTGAGAGAGTCAGTCATTGAGAGTCAGTCAGCGAGAGAGAGAGTCAGTCAGTGAGAGCCAGTCAGTGAGAGTCAGTCAGTCAGTGAGAGTCAGGCAGTCAGTGAGAGAGAGAGTGAGAGAGTCAGTCAGTCAGTGAGAGAGTCAGTCAGTGAGAGAGATTGAGAGAGTCAGTGAGAGAGCGAGAGAGAGAGAGAGAGTGAGAGTCAGTCAGTGAGAGGGAGAGAGTCAGTGAGAGAGAGTCAGTCAGTGAGAGAGAGAGTGAGAGAGTCAGTCAGTGAGAGAGTCAGTCAGTCAGTGAGTGAGAGATTGAGAGAGTGAGAGATTGAGAGTGAGTCAGTCAGTGAGAGTGAGAGTCAGTCAGTCAGTGAGAGAGAGAGTGAGAGAGTCAGTCAGTGAGTCAGTGAGAGAGTCAGTCAGTGAGAGAGAGTGAGAGAGTCAGTCAGGGAGAGAGAGAGTGAGAGTCAGTCAGGGAGAGAGTGAGAGAGTCAGTCAGTGAGAGAGAGAGTGAGAGAGTCAGTCAGTGAGAAAGAGAGTGAGAGTCAGTCATTTAGTCAGTCAGTCAGAGAGAGAGTGAGAGAGTCAGTCAGTGAGTCAGTCGGTGAGAGAGTCAGTGAGTCAGTCAGTCAGTGAGAGAGTCAGTCAGTCAGTGAGAGATTGAGAGAGTGAGTCAGTCAGTGAGAGATTGAGAGAGTGAGTCAGTCAGTCAGTGAGAGTCAGTCAGTCAGTGAGACAGAGTGAAAGAGTCAGTCAGTGAGAGAGAGAGAGAGTCAGTGAGAGAGAGAGAGAGTCAGTCAGTGAGAGAGGGAGTCAGTCAGTGAGAGAGAGAGTCAGTCAGTGAGAGAGTCAGTCAGTCAGTGAGAGAGAGAGAGTGAGAGAGTCAGTCAGTGAGTCAGTGAGAGAGTCAGTCAGTGAGAGAGAGAGTGAGAGAGTCAGTCAGTGAGAGAGTCAGTCAGTGAGAGAGAGAGAGAGAGTCAGTCAGTCAGTGAGAGAGAGAGAGAGTGAGAGAGTCAGTCAGTGAGTCAGTGAGAGAGCCAGTCAGTCAGTGAGAGAGAGTGAGAGAGTCAGTCAGTGAGAGAGAGTGAGAGAGTCAGTGAGAGAGTCAGTCAGTCAGTGAGAGAGAGAGTGAGAGAGTCAGTGAGAGAGAGAGAGAGAGTCAGTCAGTGAGAGAGTCAGTCAGTGAGAGAGAGTGAGAGTCAGTCAGTCAGTGAGAGAGAGAGTGAGAGAGTCAGTCAGTGAGAGAGAGAGAGTGAGAGTCAGTCAGTGAGAGAGAGTGAGTGAGTCAGTGAGAGAGTCAGTCAGTGAGAGAGAGAGTCAGTCAACCAGCGAGTCAGTGAGAGAGTCAGTCAGTGAGAGAGAGATTGAGAGAGTGAGTCAGTCAGTGAGAGAGAGAGTGAGAGAGTCAGTCAGTGAGAGAGTCAGTGAGACAGAGTGAGAGAGTCAGTCAGTGAGAGAGAGTCAGCCAGTGAGCGAGTCAGTCAGTGAGAGAGAGTCAGTCAGTGAGAGAGTCAGTCAGTCAGTGAGAGAGAGAGAGAGTCAGTCAGTGAGAGAGAGAGAGTGAGTGAGTCAGTCAGTCAGTGAGAGAGTCAGCCAGTGAGAGAGTCAGCCAGTGAGAGTCAGCCAGTGAGCGAGTCAGCCAGTGAGAGAGTCAGCCAGTGAGAGAGTCAGCCAGTGAGAGAGTCAGTCAGTCAGAGTGTCAGTCAGTCAGAGAGTCAGTCAGAGAGTCAGTCAGTCAGAGAGTCAGTCAGTCAGAGAGAGAGAGAGAGTGAGAGAGTCAGTCAGTCAGTGAGAGAGTCAGTCAGTGAGAGTCAGCCAGTGAGAGAGTCAGCCAGTGAGAGTCAGTCAGTCAGAGAGTCAGTCAGTCAGAGAGTCAGTCAGTCAGAGAGTCAGTCAGTCAGAGAGTCAGTCAGTCAGAGAGAGAGAGAGTGAGAGAGTCAGTCAGTGAGAGAGAGAGTGAGAGAGTCAGTCAGTGAGAGAGAGATTGAGAGAGTGAGTCAGTCAGTGAGAGAGTCAGTCAGTGTCAGTCAGTGAGACAGAGCGAGAGTCAGTCAGTAAGAGAGAGAGAGTCAGTCAGTGAGAGTCAGTGAGAGAGAGTTAGTCAGTGAGAGAGAGTGAGAGAGTCAGTCAGTGAGTCAGTGAGAGTCAGTCAGTCAGTGAGAGAGAGAGTCAGAGAGAGTCAGTCAGTGAGAGAGAGAGTGAGAGAGTCAGTCAGTCAGTGAGTCAGGACCAATTTTGGCAAGGAGGGACAACTAAAGGAAGGTTGTTATTATTACTACAATAAATATTAAGGTGGTCATTATTATTAGTTCTAGTAGAACTAGTATTAATATTACTTTTCCTGCTGATGATTTAAAGACTAACAAATAGTGTAATGAAGGGCAATAATGTCAATGGCAAAGTTGCTAGGAATAATAATAATTAATAATATTATCATACTTAAGAATAAAAAAGAAGAGAAAAGGGAGCCTCAAACGCATATAAACCGTTGCAAAAAAATAATAAGGGGTTAAAATAACGCGTGCGTTTGCAATATATGCACAAGGACAAAAATCATGGGAACAGAAAACAAGCGCGGCCGCAAAGTGAAAGCGACCGCGCTGTGTTTCATTAGTAACATGATCCACAACAACAAGGGAGGAATGCAGCTGCCACAAAGCGTGCCGCTGCTCGCTCCCGACACCAATACGCCGTGGGAGTGACCTTTACACAAAGAGGTAGTACATGCACCCGCCTTTGGCCATTTGCGTGCTTTCTTTATTGAAAGCCACACGGAAAGGCCAACAGAATGTGCGGGAGTTAACAGACCCACACAAAGAACTTTTGGGGAAGTTTGGAGTGCTTACAAGAAGCCTCCCATAGAGCAGCGCATGCGTGCTGCGCTAGCCTCGACCTAAAAAGGATCACTAACTTTTATTGAGAGGAGAGCCTGATAGCAGCCATTTTCCATCGCATGGCTGGGTCCCCTCTGTCTCTCCTCTTCCCCCCCCTTCTCTCAATGACTGCTCCTCCCCCCTTTTGCAGTTCGCTGCACTGTTAGAGAGTTTGCCAGCTCTCTCCGTGAAAAGGAGCAGTGCACTTATTGGCTCTAAAGAGCAAGCCTGCAGGAAGAGAAGGAGGAGCTCTTGGCTCAGCCCTGCCCCCCGATTTCTGTTACTCATTGAAACTAATTCTATGCTTCTTTTTACCCTCTTACTCCTCACTAAAATATCTCGGAAGCTCTGTAACTGAATGATGCATTAAGAAGGCACGGACAACGGGAAGGAGGGCGGGGGCGAGTTAAGAAGGCACCATAACGGGAGGGAGGGCGGGGGCGGGTTAAGAAGGCACGGACAACAGGAGGGAGGGCAGGGGGGGTTAAGAAGGCACGGACAACGGGAGGGAGGGCGGGGGGGTTAAGAAAGCACGGAAAACAGGAGGGAGGGCAGGGGGGTTAAGAAGGCACGACTGGGAGTTAAGAAGGTACGGACAACGGGAGGGAGGGCGGGGATTTGTTAAAGAAGGAAAGACCACGGGAGGGGGTGGGGGGGTAAAGAAGGCTCCAAAGCACGTTTTTGCCTGAGAAACTCAATGAAGAAAATAGTGCTTAAAGACTAAATAACAGGTACCATGTAACAACCGAAGTAAAGGGGCCAGTCGCCATGGGAGGTGACAAATGAAGAGGAGGCGGTACTAAGGAGGGGCTAACAAGCCTCTTTACGACTCAGACGCCAGCAATTAGGAAGGACAATGACACAGGCCAATGGCAAATATGGGCGGAGAGTGGGCGGGGCTTCTATTCTCTACTCCACCACAACACGTTTTGCAGAGCAGCGCATGCGCGCTGACTCAGGCTCGACCTAAAAAGCACTGCAAGATGCATGTCCATGTTTTGGTGCATATTTACAATTTTCAGGAATTCACAAGAGTTTACAGAAGTTGTCCTGGAAATTGGATTCCTAGAAAACGTTTGTGATCTCTATTTGTACATGAGCAAATATAGCTGTGAGAAAGTGGTCTATTAGTTGGAGGTGTTTATCACAAGTAATAAACTCACTATTTTGTTAGGTCAAGTCAAAGGTTTCAGTAATTTAAATCGTAGCTGAACACCTGGTAGTTGTGGCACAAAGCAGACAGGCTTAACTTAGAGAAAATGTGTAAGCATAGCAAAATAGTTAAAAAGTTGACAACATAATAGAAATTCCATTCCAGTTGACAAAAAAAGAGAAAAAATTAATAAGCAAAATGATATTAAAAAGAAATCTAATAAGGGGAACCAAAGATATGAATTTGTACAGATTTAAGTGAAAATAGTGCTAGAAAGCATACAGTGCCAATGACAGTCAATGGTGTAGACAGGGACTGAGGCATGGTTTGACGCCAAACGAGATGCAGGGCAGATACACCAAGTAGAATGGACACGCTAGAGCCTGGAAGTAGGAAAGTTAGAAAAAGTTTCCAAGTCCCATCTGAAAAGCAACTTTGTTGTTTTTCTGAAGTAAATCATTTCTCCACGCGGAGCAAACCTGAAATTCTGACTCTGGAACTGCCTGTAACAAATAACTTGAGAACCAAGACTATCTGGGAACATCACGATCTCGTTCCGCCATTGAATGGATAATTGGCACTCTACGTTCACCACTACCACATTTGTATGCACTGAAATGATCTTACCTTGATTATCCCTAAACTAATAGCCATAGTACGCTTTTGATATAGCGTCCATCACCATTATAAATACTTAATGTGATTGACCGAGATACTTGTTTCACAATTGTTCGTCTACCTTATTTATCTTTATGTTTTTCTCCATGATTATTTGTGTGGCAAGAGCTGGTCTTTAATTTTGATCCCAGAGATACTAACGTGGTCCCCGCCCCCCCCCCAGGGACCATTTTTGTGTATACGACTAACTGCGGTACTGTTCTGACTGTCTTTCTTTATACCCCTCCCCCCTTGTCGTTTTAGATTAGACCACCTCCCAGGTCCTTTTGGTGGCACTGCTTCAACTGATGAGGCCACTCCTTATACACCTGTTTACCCTTTTTTTCACTTCCTCTTGGTCCTGAAGAAGCGCTAGGGATCTCCTCCTGAGACCACGTACAGCGCGAAACATGTCCACCTAACACATCTCACTTTCACAAAATGCACAATATTCTTTAGCTACTGAGGGCCATAATTACCCTTGAGCATTACTCAACCTTTTGGTTTTTCAACCATGACAGAGGGATCCCTTTCATTAAATCCATTCACTTTAGATACCCTCTAGTCATCTTTTTAACTCACCTATCACAGAACTAGCACTGACCCGCACACATCATAAGGCTTGATAACTAAAAAAGATCAACAACACTTTGGGGGACCCGTAGGTCACTGCAGCGCCGGCCCGAAGTGGAGCACCACCCTATGATGAAGCATGGCATCCTTTGGGGTGTGTGAGGGCATCAAGTAAAGCCACTCTGACTTCCCCTTTTTCTGAAACGAGTTCTCCTACACATTTCTTATAGGAACAGCAGCCCTCTTTAGTAGTGATTCATTACTCGGAAGCACGGGGCACTAGACCTTCATTTAGCTCCCTGTCCCCTCTTCTCAATTTTTTGATTATTTTTGCTGGTGTCCATTTGACAACATCTTGCAGCCACTTCCAAAAATCAGGAGCTTTTCTTGCTTTCCAGCTCATTGAGAAATTTCTCTTTGCTATCATCAGTGCCAGGTCAATAGATGAGCATATTTGCCTCGGCAGGGTGATCGAGGGGCTTCAGGCATCCGTACGCTTCTGGAGGGACTTACCACTTTCCCTCATGGGCAGAGCATCCATTACTAAGATGATCGTTTTACCGCGATGCCTCTATGCACTCCAAAGCATCTTAGATGCTATTCCCAGACATTATTTCCGTACATTGAATAGTCTCCTCGTGGACCTTCTCTGGGGCTCTTAACGTAAGCGAGTCAAATTAACCACGCTCCAGAAACCATGGGATCGTGGGGGCCTCGAGGTCCCAAATCTAGAACTATATTATATGGCAGTACACCTCCAACACGCGATCCATTGGCTTGACCTGAATGACAACTGGGAAAAATGTCTTTTGCAGGGCACACATGGGGGAAAATCCCTACCAATCCAGCTAATGAGTGGTTCACGGGTTCCTTCTGCCTTCTACTACATCATTGGGAGGGAGTGGTTCATACAGTGCTTCAATGTCGATACAGAAATAACAACATGAAGGCTGTGCTACTATGGGGGACCTTTATCCCGAGGGGCAGGTCCTCACTAGGGAGGATGCCATGGAGTCCTTCTCTTTGGGTACAGGACAATATCTACAGTACATTAAAATTTCGACCATGGCCCGCACGCTTTGGCCGACATTTCCTGAGGTGCCACCCCATTCCCACACCCTAGTCACGATACTGGAGATGGCACAGGGCCGCAGACTAATCTCCCATATTTATGGAGCAATTCGGAATGATCTGCCACTCACACCACTTCCTGTACAGGTTAAATGGGAGGAGATCCTGGTAGGCCCATTCTCAACTAAAGAATGGACTAAAATACATGAGGGAGTGAAGGCAGTTCTAATGCATGTTTCAAACCACTGCAATATAACTTTATACATCAAACAAAACCTGACGTTCTACTCATCATCGACCCTCGGCCCCTTGGTACACACCAGAGTTAAAAACAGAAAAATCAAAATGCAATTATTTAGAGCGGCGCTGGCGTAAGAGCAAGAACCCCCGAGACAAGGATTTGTACAGACAAACGCTGACCTGCTACCATCACAACATCAAAACAGCCAGGCGTAGCTTTATTATCAATCAAATCGACCGAGCAGGTAACTCTTCCAAAGCTCTTTTTAATATAGTCCATGACTTTATCTCGCCCTCGGCCTGCTCCCAGTCTCTGCCTGAATCCCAGAATTTCTGCGACTCTTTGGCCAATTTCTTTCAGGACAAAATTTCCAATATTTATTCAAAATTTCATATTGTCCCTCATCAAGACCCAGGGACCTCTACTTCTAAGCCTAAGCAGCCAACAACTACCTCTCACACTTTAGAGAGTATTGAGCCTTTTTCACTGGAAGAAATCCATAGCTCCTTGGTATCAGCGAAATCTGGCTCCCCGTTGGATACCTGTCCACCCAAAACAATGTCTCTGTTGGCCACTCTTTGCGCCCCAGGAATCGCAGAGATTTTTAACTGTTCAATCAAAACTGGTACCATCCCGCCAGAATGGAAGACGGCCTGCGTACGTCCCATTCTAAAAAAACCTTACTTGGATCATAAATCGCTTAGCAATTATCGCCCTATATCCTTATTACCTCTTTTGGGTAAACAGCTCGAAGGTCTTATTAATAAGCAACTCAGTTCTTATCTTGAACTCAATCATATCCTTGACCCTTCCCAATTTGGCTTCCGCCCATGCCATAGCACCGAGACAGCGCTTCTGGCAGTACAGGATTCTCTGCGTCTGGGAGTGGATGCAGGAAACCCAATGATACTTGTACTATTGGACCTCTCCTCAGCCTTCGGCACCAGTTCTCACATGAAGCTGACGGAAAGGCTACAAGAAATTGGCATTCAGGGTCTTGCATTAAAATGGCTTCGACATTTCCTGACTGATGGACATCAAACTGTCATCTTGGGTCCTTATTCCTAACGCAAAATAATCCTAGATAAGGGCGTGCCGCAGGGCTCATGTCTGAGCCCCACCCTGTTTAATATCTATATGGCTCCGTTGGTTGGGATCGCAGAGCGCTTTGGCTTTGATATAATCTCATAAGCGGACGATACCCAGCTGATGTTTACGCCAGGCCATGACTTGGTGGCAGCAAAAGAACGGTTTTCCTCAGGCATGCTAGCCATCTCAGACTGGATGAATGAGAACTATCTCCAGCTGAATGCAGATAAGACCGAGATCATGCTGTTCGGTAAAGCCCCTTCCATCTGGGCTGATGATTGGTGGCCGCAGCAACTGGGTGCCTCCCCTGTGCCCAATCAAGCAGTAAAGAATCTGGGGATAAAATTGAACCAAGCCTTAACTATGAGAGAGCACATTCTGGCCACCACTGGCTCATGCTACCATTATCTACGCCTATTGCGCAGAATCTTCCCTTACCTTCCTATCTCCGCCCGGAGAACGTTGGTTCAGGCCATAGTAATAAGCAGACTGGATTATGGCAACGCCCTGTTGGCCAATGTCAGTGAAACACTGATCTCTAAACTTCAGGTTGTTCAAAATACGGCAGCAAGGCTTGTGCTCAACTGCCCTTCTGGCACCTCTTCGGCGCCTCTGCTGAAAGAACTACACTGGTTGCCTGTGAAGAAACGCTCTTATTTTAAAATCTGCTGTCTCACATATAATGCCTTAAAGGGCAAAGGCCCACTTTACCTTCAGAAAAGAATAAAAGCGTATGCCCCCAGCCGTAATCTAAGATCTGGCTCGAAAGCATTGCTGTGGGTCCCTCGCATCCGTCTAACACGCAGCGGTGGAAAGGCTTTTTCCTATCTCGCCCCCATGTACTGGAACAAGCTCCCTCTTCACGTACGCTCTTGCCCAAACTACTGTAAATTTAGGAAACAACTCAAAGCCCACCTATTTTAAAACACCCCCATCGATTCCTGTCTTTGATCCACAAGCAGCGCTGAGATGCCCTAGGGTGATTTGTGCGCTATAGCAAGTCGATTTAACATAACATAACAAACATACCTCACCCCAAAGACCTTACATTCTATATACCCCACCCAATCTGACTGCTGTCCACGCTGTAGGGCCACGGCAGCGGACTTTATCCATATGGTATGGTCCTGCCCCTCCCTATCATCATTCTGGCAGGAGGTTATACACAATCTGAATGGGGCTTCAGTTTGGACTGTGCCATTAGAGATCCGTCAGGTGCTCCTGGGACTGCTTCCTTCTCCTGTAAAAAATAAACTAAGCAGGAAATTTGTTCTATTCTGCTTGGTTTTGGCGAAACGTCGCATAGCGATAAGTTGGCTAAGCCCGACTCCCCCATACTATTTGTCATGGTTGAGATATGTCTCTGAGTGGGCAACTTCCAAGGAGGTGCGCATGAGACACGTACGTAAAGATGACAGACTTGAGGATGACCTGAGAGCTTGGTCCTCCATGTTACATGATTTGAAGGTGTGTCAGGACCCGGCAGCTCCGGAAAGCGGGCCCACTTAAGGTACCACATACAATCCCACATGGTTACGATAAATACTGGGAACACTCTGGTTGGCGGAGCATTGCGCCACGAGCACCCACAACCCTCTTTTTAGGTCGAGCATTCGAGACCTCTTGAATATACTTTAGAATATACTTATATGTGTATGTACTTTGTGGGCTCTGGAGATCAGCCCTAGGACTAGTCTGCTTCCGCTTAGGGACTTCTTTTCTGTTCAACTGCCTCTATTTAACTGTCTTGATAGAAATCGACCAGTAGAGGTCAGTAAAATACCAGAATTGCTTTCTGCTGAGGGACTTTCTTTTTTTTATTTTTCTGGCAACTGCCTCTATTTAACTTTCTTGATAGAAAACGACCAGCAGAGGTCAGTAAAATACCAGAATAACTTTAGCATTCTCTCGATTCCAGTCCATAGAAATTGTCTTCCACGAGCACCCGTAGACAATATTTTTTTCAAATCTTGTACTTTCAGTGATATGCTCACCGAAGGCCCTGATTTTATATTCAAAACAGAGCTTTGGACTATACCATTTCCCGCTGAAAGGCAATATTTCTCTCCATGTGTTCCCATAGGCGTGTCACGCAGTTTGGTGCTTACTTTTCCTCCATGTTAAAGAACAGCAGATGTTTCAGCACCCAGGCTAATGTGCTGCATAGCTAAATACATATAAGGTCCCAAAGGCGAGACCGATTGCATTGCAAATGCTTATTTCCTTTATTGTGATGTTATGTGATATGGAGGGCAGGGTTTCAGCATGAGAGAGGGGGAGGGGAGGGAATGTTTGTTTGTTAGTAGGTTTACCTCTTGATTTTTAGGGGCGGTTTTATATATGATTGTTTCTCACACAGTGCCAATGATATTCAACTAGGCCTAATAATGATGTCATCCGGAGATCCTATTCATTTGGAATTAGCAAATTAGAGCCTGTAAAACATGCTAAATGTCTGTTTATTTTCACACAATTCCATTACCTTGAGCAGTCTGATTGTCTTATCTGTATTGCACTTGGAATTTCTGTTTACTTTTATTCTTATATTACCTGGGCTATGAAATGTGACACTCAATGTTCAAACTCCTAGGTTGTACCGCTTATACACCATTGACTAAAAAAATCAATAAAGTTTATTCATTAAAAAAAAAATTGCATATTTCCCTCATCGGCTTAGGTCAGGGGATTTGAACCAGCAAGCACTGTAAAATTTCTACCAGAATGTTCAGGCCAGTGACCTTGTTGATAATCTCCACCATCTCCGCCCAGAATAACTGAATATGACTACACTCTCAAAACCATATGATAAAATCTAGCCAGTCTTTGTTGGCACCCAGGGTATGGGTCATGTGCTCCATAATTCATTTTAGCTATCCTATATTGGGATAAATATGTTTGATGTATATAGTTGATCTGAGTGAACTCGAACTGGGTGTTCCTGATCATATTCCAAAATCGCCTGAAATTCACTACCTACTGAACTCTTCAGTGTACTTCTAGCCTTCGCTGTGTCTGTCTGAGAAGCTGGCAATAGTAGGGTGTGCAAAATGAACACTGCATGAGTAAAATTACCTCATGTGTGGACACTGAATAAAACAACTAATGTTGGCGGTAGCTGGACCATCTAGCCACGTTGACCCAGCAGCCTTGAGCAGTGCCAAGTGAGCAATAAATTGTGCAAGTCCCATACCAAATTGATCCCTAACAGAGTCAAATGCCCTTTATGTTCCTCTCTATAACAAATCTCCCACCTTGGTAAAGCCTCCTTCAGAATATACCCTTTTGCTGTAGTTTCCAGGGTACTAAATTCTGGCAGACACCACATGGGAATCTCAAGAGCATAAACTGTGGACCTCTGTGTGGAACTGTGCATCTCTGCTACCAGTATCTTGAGATCCTAAGTGCCCTTGGGTGTTGTTTTGTGAGTGCTTTATTACCAGTGGTTAGCCCTGCAAGCAGGAAAATAACTCAAGGGTCTCCTGTTTAAGTGGGCTCCCAAACCACCTCATAGGCCAAATTAACTGGGATGCCAAGTAATATACCTCGAAGTTAGGCATCCTCATAACCATGTAACAGAGAGAAGGCATTGCTTTCTCAATCATTAACCTCTTCCTTTTGAGAGCCCAAATGAAATCAGTAGACTATGTGCTCCCTTAACAAAAGTTATTTCAATAATATAGTCATCACTTTCAAGTAGTATAATAATTACGGCAGGAACAATGTTTTGATAATGGCAATCCTTCCTTTAAGAGACAACGACAGCCCCCTCCGGAATGTAATTGAAGATCGGATATGTAAAATTGCCCTTCATATATTTCCCTGTATCAGTTATGATATAGCCAAGCCCCCAGTTATAAAGTATTGGGAGTCTAGGTGAACAGGGTCAACATATTCCCAAGGGGGCAGCCAGCATCAATGACATGAATCGGGAACATGCTGCTTTTGCCCCAGGTTATTTTCAGCCCAGAGAATACCGAATTTTGACATAAGTTTCATCAACTCAAGTAAACTGGAGCCTGATTCATGCAATAAAGAAGAGCATCATCTGCATACAGGGAGGCAACATGGAGATCCTTCCCATTTGTTTGCCCCATTCTGGAACATCCACGACAAAGGCTCAATAGCCAAGGCAAATAGTATTGGGGAAAGCAGACATCCCTATGGTGCACTCCACGAATACCCTATGTTCCAGAATACAACCATTCGGTCTTGACTCTTGCAATGGGTTCTGCGTAGACTAATTTCACCCAATATATATATATTTATCACCTAACCCCATCTTGTGTAAGACCTCAAATAGGTAGTCCTGTATCAGTGTGTCAAAGGCTATTATGTCCAGAGAGCCCACCATAGGCGTTGTTTGAAGGTGAGGGGTTCTGCCCATTATGTAAAAGAGCCTCCATATATTCATATGCAATCCAGGAGTAAACCCATTCTGAGCAAGGTAATCAAGGGTGCGGGTCAGGGGGCCATCCTATTGGCCAGCATTTTTCCCAGAATTATATACTCGAGTTCAAATGTGATAATGGCCTGTAAATGGCGCAGATTCAACGGATTACCCCCTTGTTTGGGCAGCTCTGCTATCGTTGCAACCCTTTAGTTTCCAAGATGACCCCTCTCTCTACCTAGTCATCGTACATTTTTAGTAAATTAGAAGCCAATTAGGTTCTATGTGCAACATAAAACTATAGGCAAGCCATCTGTACCAAGGGTTTTGCCCTTGGCAAAAAGGTCAGTGGCCACATTAATTTCTTCAACAGTTAATGTCAATGCTGACCTCTGTTCCTCATTCAGTCTGGGAAGCATTATATTCTGGAGAAAGGAGCTTACCTATTGCTGGCTCACATCCGCAGCTGTGGAATACAATGACTCATAGTACTCCACAAATACTTCATTTATTTCGGGGCCAAGGTCCGCTACCAGTGCTTAAGGAATGGCATGTAGACATGGCTTACTGCAATACACGATCAGAGACCTATTGAGAGCTCCTTCCACCACAGAGTTGCCCTAAGGAAATATGGGGACCCTATCAGGAATACCTGGCAGGACTGGGTGGTGGCGCGGCAGTGGGAGATACTTCCAAAGAATAGACAGGTGTAACCAGATGAATATGCATATATCACCCTCCCCTGGACAATGGGATATACGGAGATATGATATTTGTGGAGGTATCTGTGTGGAACGATGGGTTGACCTTGTACTTGTAGATGCACTGTACAAGAAATTTAAGTGAGACCTACATCAGTGAAATGCTTGTTGAGCCCTGTGTCTTTTTTATATCAGCACTGTAACTTTTAGTATTTGATGAACCTGACTGTAAACTGTATAATTGCAGAATCATCATTCAATGCTCCGAGTCCATGCACGCAGCTGTACTTGTTATTTCTAGACATGATGCATTATAGGTTTGAAATATCACAAATAAAGTTTTTTTAAAATACTTCATTTATTTCAAATTGTGTGTACACTACCACTCACACTAATTCTTATAGCGCTTATCGGATTTCTTTCAGCCCCTGTATGTATTAACTATGCCAACATCTGAGCTTTTCAGTCTCCCTCTGAATGTTGATATATATATATATATATATATATATATATATATAAAAAAATGAACCTCTCTAAACCTATCCATAAGAGCTGCAGGTTTCTTCATTGCTTCCAATCTGAGCATGCAAGCACTGACATCCAGTGCTATAGTGTTTCCATGGTTTTTTAAGCTGGGTCTCTTTCTCGATTTCAATTCATAGTCATTTTAACCCTGTATGTAATCTTTAGGCACAATGACTGCCTTGAAGGCAAAACCAATCATTCACTATTTTCCACCGTACCCTCATTCTCCTGAATTTGTATAGAATACGGTTCCCCACCTCTGACAGAACAAGCATTGGCATAGCCAATAGGTCTTGCTTTTGGGACCTTATAAGTGTTTACCCATGCAACAGTTGATGTTGTTGCACCAAGGATATTGTGCTGCATAACTAAATACTTATAAGGTCCCAAAAGCGAGACCTATTGGCTATGCCAATGCTTGTTTAGGACTTGTGCCCTGCACACAGGTGATTTACAAGTGGTAGGTACAGGTGGAGGACGTTTGACCCCACTGCACTTTAACATTTGCATTTTCAGACTGGTATAGTATCTGATGTTTCTAGTTTTGCTATTGTGAGCATGGAATTGTTTTCAACCTAAGGGTAAATGAAACCTTCCAGCTATGACAAAATGACATTTACAGGTAGCGTTTTCCGTTTTAAAAATAATCCGTATGATTTTCTCAACGTATTCCTATCACGGGCTCTCATTTGTAAACACAATTATGACAAACTCCGTTCAGAAAGGGAAATGACAAACACATTACACCACGTAATGGCAGCCCAGCGCAAAAAACGAATTACCCATTCTGGCCCTGGACTCTCAGGCAGACAGATGGGCTTGCCACGGGGAGGGGTTGTGTCGAGTGACGGGAACGGGCCTTTTATCTTTCTCGCTGCACACGAGGAGGTAAAATCTGATAGCGAAAGACATTTCGATGCAGACAGTTCTTAGGGTAGAACGAGATGTTATTTATAATGTAGGAACTGTAGGTAAGAGACACTCACAACCACGATCGACTTCGAGCTCGAAAAGGCGAATACATTAATCTGTAGCAAGGATATTCGTACCAAGTCTCGGGTCCTGTGCTTCCCAGGCTCCCACTTCCATCAGCCATTTTGTGGGTGTCACTGTGCCCACTGAGGGCTACTATACATAACTCCGGCAGTAATTTGACAAGTGATTTAATTCTAATTTGTATGTTTGGCACAACAGAGCACATGGATAAGTCGGTACCGTAAAAGCGGTGGAACGCCGTGCCGTAGACATGAGATTTTAAAGTAGTGTATTCAAAAATAAAATACACTACTGAACGTTGCACTCGCTGCTGAACAAACTCACAGCACAGCTTCCTAATTCTCTATTAAGGTGTTCTCTCCAAGACGACTGCAACATCTTTTTACCGCTTCATGCAAAAAAATAATCCCCCATCTCGCGCCCTCCGTTGGTAATGACCTGAACGCTGCATGATGGATACTTTGTATGTTTTCTGACCAGATTCGGGCTGACGCATCTTGCAATAGGGCAATGCCAGACGGTCTTTGTGCTGAGATTCACCTTTCACCTGGTGTGCCAGACCCGTATGGGTCAGTGATCCCCATTACAAGACATTTGCAGGCTGCCAGTGCAGGCGCTCCTGCGTGCACGGTTTTTTGACTGAGTCCGACCCTATACGAAGCTTTGCACATTTCGTACACCGATTCCCAAAACACTCAAAAATAAGTCACCAGAGCATGGAAATATTTTTTATACAGCTAAGTGTCGTCATTATCAGGAAACAACAATCAACTCCAAACCCCCGGCTACAATAGCTCCTGGAGAACTCAAGTTTTTAAGGAGTCGGGAGACATCATTAACAAGCAATGGCCGCGCGGCCGTGAAACTGACACGGCCGCGCGGCCGTGAAAGTAATCGCGAGGGAAGCCAGATGGCGCGATGGAAGCCATATGGCGCCTGATCGCGCGTGCACGCTCGCGTGAACGCATGCTGGTCGCCAGCAAACTGCTGTTTGCACTTCCAAAACCCGCTTACTAAAACTCTCGCCAGAGCAGCGCATGCGCTGGCTCAGGCGAGACCTAAAAACCAAGTTAAGCAGTACCTCTATATTTAATCTCCAGGTGGGTATTGTAAGCTTTACCCCACACAAACCCATTGCTAGTAACAATGGGTCATGATCTGAAATAGTGCGGCTCAGATATTTGGATTGTGAACTACCCATGTGTCACCTAGCCAGGCCAAGAACATATCCAGCTGTGTACACATATCATGTATTGGTCAGTAAAATTAGAACTATGTGGTCTCTGGGTGCATTCCCCTCCAGGCCTCTATCAGCCCCCACTGCCTCCTCCATTCCTCAAAATATTGTGAATGTGTTCTACAGTGAGATCCTTGCGTCGGGTATTGATCTGCCTTTCAATATGTCCAAGACCATATTGTAATCTATGCCCATCAGCCAATTCGTAGTGCATGTCAAAAACAGATAGTTGTTCAGTTCTTGAAGGTACTGTGTTTGGTTCACATTTGGATCATACAGTCTCCGTGTCAAAGGTTCACCCTCTAATGCACCTGCCAGTGTAGTGTACCTGCCTTCTGTATCGATGCAAGTGGCATCTACTACATATGGAACGCCCAGAGAGATCCACATTAATCTCCCTGTCGCATCTGCGGAGTAGGTGGCGCTAAATAATTGGGTTTGCCAGTATGTCTTACTCCGCCAACGACAAATGGTTCTCCGACAAACATGCAATCAGTATCTTCCTATGCCCCAGGTGAGAATTCCAAGTGGTGGTTGCAGGAGTACCTAGGCCCCTCACGTTCCATGTAATGCATTTTAATGTCTTGCCCTTTACCATTGCTGAATACTCTGGGAGAGAGCTGTCAAACTGTGGTGGGTTTCCACCTGTGCAAGCAGTGCCACTGTTTACCTAGCCAATAAATATCTGTGAAAATTAGCTCTTAGTATTACCTTGCGCCTATTTATATTTAATTCTGATCAATCTGCAAGGTTTATCTCTGCTATGTGGCAAGTGATCTCGTGCCGATGTGACTGATGTCATTTTCCACCCACCGACTGGCTGAGGTTTGTAGAACTACCTCACCAACCCGAACTTTACAAACAAAATATGTTTTAAAGACTTTCCGTAGAGTGGGTGTGGGTGTGTCAGGAGAACCAATAATTTCAAACAGTTCGCTCCGATCTGGCTTGTCCGTAAACATCATTAATCCTTCACTGCCTACTTTCAAGTTGCAGAATAATAAACACGGATCCTGTCTACTCAACAGCTGAGGGGAACCCCTCCCAACCTGTACATTCATTGTCAATCCACCAAGCAAACCTGTGGTTACTCAAATCTTCTTAGGACAGGAGGTCAGCAGTCACTGGAGTCAATTTAGGGCCTCAGCCCAACTCATCTGAGGTCCCTGTATCGTCGGTTTCTGCATTGTCCTTGTTTCGGTTCTGAAGTCGATTGTAGTTGGGTTCTGTCGTGTAGGACTTCTTCTACTGGGCGTGCCTTCTCAGCAGCAGCTTGATACTTTTTGTTGATCGACGATCTTCACTAAGAACATTCCTCCCTCTTACAGAGAATGGATCTACGCTTGGATCTTGCACCATAATTGAGGATGGGTTGTTAAATTCCATCCATCCATTCCATTCCATCCATTTTAGCCAGGACCAATCATCTTCACAGGTGCTAAAAATATGGGCCTTGCCTTCCGTCCTTACCCTAAACCTAGCTGGGTAGGGCACTGCAAATTAGACATTGTGTTGACGCAGATACTCCTTAACCTGCTGTAAGGCACAATGTTGTCACTCTACTAGATTAGAGTAGTCTGGAAAAACGTGGCTTTTGGAATTTTCAAAATCCCAGGGTCTGTGCTCTCTTGCAATCATGAAGACAAGTTCTCGGCCCTGGACATTTATGATCTTTGCAAAGGTCAGTGTGGCGCCCTGTGCCCGTCGAATAACAAAATGTTGCGTTGAAGTGCTGTTAAAGACATTCTGCATCACCCACTGATCAACAAATACTTTTTGGTGTCTGACCTGATTTTCCTGGAATTCCTAGTAGATGCACATTACTACAACTGGAGCGACCCTCCATGTCCCCTGCTCTACGAGTCAGGGTTTATAGTGCCGCTGAGAGTTTCTTCATGTGGGCTTCAAGGCCTCCCTACTGTAGGCCACAGGGAGGATAAAGTAAATTTGCTGGTGGTAACTCTTTCTGGTAACTTTTTATGGTTCACTCTCAGCAACGCAACGCCAACCCCTTCTATCTTGACTTCTAAATTTGTTTAATATGGCATGCAGGTTGGCTTCAAATTTGTCCTCACAATTCTCCCATGTGGTTTCCATTATGGCATCCGCAGTGGAAGCCATTTGTGCAGAAGATTCTGGTCCTTTATCTCCTGTTGAAGGTTTGTCCAGCCTAGGTTTCACCATCATTAGGAGGACCACTTTCTACCAGAGTATCTCCACTCTACAGTTCAGCCAGATCACCAACAGGCCAGAACTCTTGGTCTCCCTCGTGTTGGTCTCACCATTCGCTCCAGAGAGAAGACGTTCCTGCGTTACACACTGTTCTGAGCAGGTGCCACCTATATTTTATGTCCCTTTAGGCGCAGATGGGTACAATAGCCTGTAGTTCTGAGGGGGCTCAGCGATGCAGCCCCTCTGATCCAGAGGTATATTTTGTTGCCATGTGGCTCTTTCAGTCCCCACCTATGTGTGTTGGAGGGTTCCTGGTGTCATAGAGCATTAGTAAGAACTCCATGCCACAACTACCCTATGAGCGCTCAGCACGGCCCAAGCACGGGGTTGCAGTTGCAAGGAGGCCTCAATTTGCTCCCATGGTTGTCACCAGGGTCCATAGAGCTGAATTAACCTTGATAAGGCTGCTTAGTTCTAGTTGCACCGCACACCACCTACTCCGGTCACCAACTTAGAATTCAGTACTTAACAAACTGGGGGTATTGATTAACACAGGAAAATTGGCGCTCGCCAGGTACCGTTATGTAAAACAAACAGATATAGTTCTTGTGGTGCCACAGGTGAGGGAAAAACCCCTAAACCCTCAAAGTTGGGACCTAAGGGTCCGTAATGAATAATGTCAATTCCTATACACACGCATTAGAGTAAAACGAAACTTCGAATGATAGTAGGTGAAAAGACGGAGGCAAGTAATGTCTCCTGAAGTATTCTCTTTGTCTATATTCAAATGACAACACAAGGTCCAGCCAACACGTGTTTCGTCGTTAGAGTGTTAACCCTCGACTTCTTCAGGGCTGGAAACAATACAAATAAAACTCATATCATTGTGAGTATATTCTATATATGTGTGCAGTACTGGTGAACCACACCCCATGAATCAAGAGGTGTGACTGGTACACACCCAGTGTGGGGAAATGTGACAAGATTTGAGACGGTGTAACAAATTGTCACCATGTGGGAACCTTAAACATACTTTCAAATTATTGACAGCAGTTGTGACTTAGTGAAACACAGTTAACAGAAATTCTGTTGGAAAATGTGTAGGAAATGAGCACCAGTGTGAAACGCTAGTCCGGGGTACAATAACTCTGTAGCGAGGGCATGAGTGCATACTGTATGTCCTTAGTACAACGAAGGTGGAAAATCAAGGAACCGCGCTACTCTATGTGAGATTCAAAAGGTATGGGACTATATAGAACGATACAATGGTGAAAAAAGGCCTACCTGTAACGTAATGAATAGGATATCCCAGACCTGAAATTAGATACACATGTCCTTATCAGCAGAGACTCAAATTAAAATTGCAAAGAAAAGGACAGCCGTATGTATTAGTGTTAGTACTTGATGAACATAAGTCTCACCTAAACACCGGTTATAATTCCGACCCGGCTGGTCATGAGTAATCCAATGTATCCCATCAAATAAAATGTGCCGCGAGTCTAAAAGAGTAACAACTCCTATTAATATTATTAATTCCATGCATATGCCACCTGAAAACAAGCTATCAGTAAGTAACTACCAAGAATTCCAAGCCCCTTACCTTTAGGTCAAGGCATCAGAAGTGAATCATAAGAGCCAAAGCAAAGTAATGCTGTAGTGTGAAGAGCAGGAAATTAAATGGAGGCCGATGTGAGCCGCAAATTAGTCTGTAACAGTAATCAGAGAAAGCCAAATCAGTCAAAGTGTATTAAGGGAAAAGGAGAGCCAAATTCAAGTCTTAGAACTGCTGAATTGGAGACCTATTCAAATAATTACCTTAAGCGAGTACGCTATGAAGTCCACACAATCCGGGGACGCGTTCTGAACTGGATGCAGTCAGATAGGCGACCCGGAAGTGTTTAAATACGTGCCACATCTGTGAACACTAGAACGTGCATCTTTGAATACCAGATGAGCCGAGAGACTAGAAATTAGTCACATGCCACGATTGTCGTATCCGCGTTGTATGAATAAAGATTCGGCAATTAAAGTTAAACTGCAAATGTCTGTGTCCGTATTAGGGCCGAAATCTCTGTTTATGGCACAAAAGTGAGATGTTTGACCCCGTGGCAGTATGATAAAACCCACCACCAATGTGCCAGCTCACTTCAAGGTGTCGCGAGTGGAGGACAACTCAATATAGCGAATGACGAATATATGACGATACAACGCGTTCCATTACGACGCGGTATTTTACATCGCGGTTCTCACAACGCAAGTCGTTACAACGACTTGCGCTGGAGGGCGCTGGACTTAGGAATAGTATGATTTACTATTCCAACTCCAGTCTACGTACAGTAGGGAAGGTGTTGGAATAGTAAATCATACTATTCCTTAGGTTAGAGCGCCATCCAGCGCAAGTCGTTGTAACGACTTGCATTGTGAAAACCGTGATGTAAAAGCATTGCGTTGTAACAGTTGCGTGGTAAAGGATATCTCCCGCGAATGACACCTGAAGTGCTGGATAGATGTAATCGTGTTTGACAGAAAAGCATAAAAAACACACATACTCGAAACTGTCACCAAAAGTATATGTGGCGGACAGTGGATGCAAAAATCCTTGTGTTATGGAAATGTGAACTCTGGGTGAGTAACCACATATACAATTCCAGTTGCTACATGAAGGTCAGTTCTCGGAGAGACAAAAAAAGGGGGCAAAAGAACATGAAATCATACAGTACAGAGTGCAATAGGATAGAAACAGACCCCACTCCTCTGTGGGAAGACAAACCAGGGTCACGCATATGTGTTAAGCATATGTTTTACATCTAGTATTATGCTAGTATATATGATCTTTTGCAAAAATCAATGGGAGTCACACAGTTGTCAAATGCACATGATAGTAGAAAACAGACCATATTGCTTAAGTATACATAACATACTCGAACCATAAATGGTAGGAAGGAAACGAGTTACCTTATTCTTAAGTCATCCTACATTAGTCACCTAAGAAGTATTGCATTTTGCATGTTATGTATACATAAGCAATATGGTCTGTTTTCTACTATCATGTGCATTTGACAACTGTGTGACTCCCATTGATTTTTGCAAAAGATTATATATACTAGCATAATACTAGATGTAAAACATATGCGTAACAAATATGCGTGACCCTGGTTTGTCTTCCCACAGAGGAGTGGGGTCTGTTTCTATCATATTGCACTCTGTACTGTATGATTTTATGTTCTTCTGCCCCCTTTTTTTTTCTCTCAGAGAACTGACCATCATGTAGCAACTGGAATTGTATATGTGGTTACGCAGAGTTCACATTTCCATAACACAAGGATTTTTGCATCCACTGTCCGCCACATATACTTTTGGTGACAGTTTCGATTATGTGTGTTTTTTATTTTTTATGCTTTACCGTCAAACACGATTACATCTATCCAGCACTTCAGGTGTCATTCGCTATATTGAGTTGTCCTCCACTCGCAACACCTTGAAGTGAGGTGGCACATTGGTGGTGGCTTTTATCATACTGCCACGGGGTCATACATCTCACTTTTGTGTCATAAACTGAGATTTCAGCCCCAATACAGACACCGACATTTGCAGTTTAACTTTAATTGCCGAATCTTTATTCATACAACGCGGACACGACAATCGTGGCATGTGACTAATTTCTAGTCTCTCGGCTCAACTGGTATTCAAAGATGCACGTTCTAATGTTCACAGACGTGGCACGTATTTAAACATTTCCGGGTCGCGTATCTGACTGCATCCGGTTCAGAACGCGTTCCCGGTAGTGTGTGGACTTCATAGCGTACTCGCTTAAGGTAATTATTTGAATAGGTCTCCAATTCAGCAGTTCTAAGACTTGACTTTGGCTCTCCTTTTCCCTTAATACACTTTGACTGATTTGGCTTTCTTTGATTACTGTTACAGACTAATTTGCGGCTCTCATCGACCTCCATTTAATTTTCTGCTTTTCACACTACGGCATTACTTTGCTTTGGCTCTTATGAATCACTTCTGATGCCTTGACCTAAAGGTAAGGGGCTTGGAATTCTTGGTAGTTACTTACTGATAGCTTGTTTTCAGGTGGCATATGCATGGAATTAATAATATTAATAGGAGTTGTTATTCTTTTAGACTCACGGCACATTTTATTTGATGGGATACATTGGATTACTCATGACCAGCCGGGTTGGAATTATAACCGGTGTTTAGGTGAGACTTATGTTCATCAAGTACTAACACTAATACATACGGCTGTCCTTTTCTTTGCAATTTTAATTTGAGTCTCTGCTGATAAGGACATGTGTATCTAATTTCAGGTCTGAGTTATCATATTCATTACGTTACAGGTGGGCCTTTTTTCACCGTCGTATCGTTCTATATAGTCCCATACCTTTTGAATCTCACATAGAGTAGTGCGGTTCCTTCACACTGGTGCCCAAGTCCTACACATTTTCCATCAGAATTTCTGTTAACTGTGTTTCACTAAGTCACAACTGCTATCAATGATTTGAAAGTGGTTCCCACATGGTGACAATTTGTTACACCGTCTCAAATCTTGTCACATTTCCCCACACTGGGTGTGTACCAGTCACACCTCTTGATTCATGGGGTGTGGTTCCCCAGTACTGCACACATATATAGAATATACTCACAATGATATGAGTTTTATTTGTATTGTTTCCAGCCCTGAAGAAGTCGAGGGTTAACACCCTAACGACGAAACACGTGTTGGCTGGACCTTGTGTTGTCATTTAAATAAAGACAAAGAGAATACTTCAAGAGACAATACTTGTCTCCATCTTTTCACTACAATCATTCGAACCTTCGTTTTACTCTAATGCGTGTGCATAGCAATTGACATTATAACTTAGAATTCAGTGTGGAGCCAGCAAGAGCCACTAAGCTCCTCAGCTCGTGCCACTACGCTCCTCAGCTCGTGCCACTGCTGCTCTGCTGTCAGTAACACAACATGCAGCAGGTCTTGGTGCGTCCCAAACTTATCTTTAAGGACTGTAAAGAGAGCAAGAAACTGGGTAAAATCTACGTTGTCCGGGTCCGAGCAATGCAGAGGAGCATATTACTCCATCCCGCTCTAGACCGCGTCCCTCTCGCAGTCAGTGCCCTTGAAGCTCTGGAGCAAATGATTGAAAACGTTCTCAAACTTATTTTGATGCCCAAACACACACTCCCAAGACCCCAGGATCTCAAGGGGAGCGCTTAAATACTTTTGGAGTGTCAGGCAGAGGGGAACACGAAAGTCCAGACCATGTCCAGTTGCCACTGATCAGCTGGAATACTTCACAGGAATGTCCTCTTCAGCTTATTTATGTTCCTGGGGCAACCCAGCAATTCAGCATTATGATACTTGGAGAACTTTCTGTCCTTGAATTTTAAGTGGAAAAGTGGGCCAACCTCCTCAAGTCCTCCTCACAGGTCACAGAGGTAACGTTCATCAGGTTCAGTACCCCTGGTACCCTTGCGCAAGTCTACTAGTATTCTGAGGATGGCTGGGTAAGGGTCCAGCTTTGAAGTGTTCACCGGCTTGTGGCTGGGGGAAACCCTAAGACACTTCTAGTTCCTCTCTGACCAATGGAGTAAAGGTTCCCAGGCACAGACCTGCCTAAATTTGCAGTAGTTCCTGTTTACTTTACTGAAAATAGGTCTGAAATGCATGTATGAGGGCATTTTCAAGATGGTGAAAGCCTTCAGCCACACTAAACTTGGGTGCTGAGGGCTAGGAATGTGTGTAGGCAGTATACTATGGCAATTTTCGTCCTCCCACATCTAAAACTACAATCCAGGCACTAGAACCACAGCAAACCAAGAGACAGAAGTCTGGTAGGACAAAAGCAGGGTACTTCAGCAACCAGACAGGTGATACACAAGAATTGTCCTAGCATATGGTTTGCTCCCTTTGAAGGACGCAAAACTTTTACATGTACTTTAGAAAGACCTGTCATGTCGAATTTGACACTGGGTGTCAGCATGAGGGGCACAGTCACCACCAAGCATATTCATTGAGCTCGGAGGAGTCATCTCTGCCTACGCAGTTCAGCCTATTGTGTACTCCTGGGAGGAATTTCACACCTCATTCAAGGCTGAGCATTGGATGAAAAGCTAATGCAAATTAGCCTTCTGAAAAATCAGGCAGGTAAAGGGTAACCTTCTAAAAATTACTATCCCTTAATATTAATTTAAAGTCTGACTTCACCATTGAACTGGATTTTTAATAATTAAAAGTAGTGGTTTAATTATTTCTCTCGCTGGTCCCTGTAGCGTCCTCCCCAGTCCAGGTACAGGCAAATGATCACGCCACACACGGAGCTTGGTATTACACGCCTTTATTCCTCAGCGTGTACCCATTAACTGAACATTCTACAACATGAATTCTATCACCCAGACACATGCACTTACGTCACGGTTCTATGGAGTCCAACAGGAACCGAAAGGGTCCCGTCATCTCTAATCAACAAGACACTACATCTCTCACTTTGTTAAATAAAAAGTACAAATAATACATACATACATAATAACTCTTCAATAAGTCGTTTTGGTGCTCGAATCAACCACCCAGTGCTGGTCATGTGAAGCTGGGAGATACAGAAGAAGTGTCAATGACTGGCACTGATGACAGAGACCTTGGTACAGTCGTTGGGCTCTCTGGATTCTCAGGTGGCTAAGTCTCACTTCTGACATCTGGAGTTGGCAAATGTCGAGGCAGGTGCTTGAAATGCAAAGAATCTTGTGTTATGGACTTTCCAGGACGGTGAGCAGTCACCACGTGTCCTTTACTAGTCACAACCCTCAGTGAGTCAGCATCAAAAGAAGCATCAGACTTGCGTTTCCGTTTCTGCCTGACTATAACTTGTCTCCTGTTTTGAACCCAATGCTCCGAGCACAGCAGTGTCTGTCAACATAGGTCTGTATTTTGCGTTTGTGAAACGAATCAGTGGTGCAAAGTTTATCAATGTCAATAGGTCTGTCAATAGTCGATATGGATCTCCAAAACATTAAGGTGGCAGGGCTTTCACCTGTGGTAGAATGTGGAATTGACCTGTATGCACGAATCCTAGACTGAAGAACTGGTTTGAGTTCAATCTTTTCCAGCACAGCATGCTTAACGGTCTTTTTGAGGGTGCTCATAAATACCAACAACACCCATCGCTTATGGTTGAGAGGTGTGCTTTTCTGACGCTTGACATTTAGATGAGTGAGAAAATCTTTAAATTCTCGACTATTGAAAGGGAGGCCATTGCCAGATTTCAAAATTAAAGACACACCCCATGTTGCGAAAATACTTTCTAATCTCTCAATGACTCTGTCATGAGTAGTTGACAACAGATCTTCCACAAGGGCAAAACAGGAGTATTCATCAACAATCACTAGTAGATGATGTCCATTGTCAAGGGGTTGAACGAAATCATTTGCAATCTTCTTCCATGCATGCTTTGGAAGATCAGACATGTTTAACGGATGCGGGGTTGTTTCGGATGATTAGCAATAGCACAAATGGCATGCCCTTAACTCTTTTTCAACTCTTTCTTCAAGACGAGGGAACCACACTCAGTCTCGTAGAGCTCGTTTAGTAGCATCAACTCCACAATGTTCCGCATGGGCGAGTTCAATAACTTGTAAACTCAGAATCTCAGGTATGACAATTTTAGACCCTTGTAAGATGATGCCGTCTGGGGTAACTGAAAAGTCTTCCTGCATATTTTTTTAATTTCTGGTATTCAAGGTCATCATAAGGAGGTCAAGTATGTTTTCGCCACGATTGAGAGTATTAGCAAATCACTGTAGGTGCTTGTGGCAGCAATGATTTGCTCTACCGATAGGGCAGCAGGGGTATTAGATTTCACTATGAAATTAACATAAGCATCAGCTGTTTTAGAAGTAGTGCCAAGCCACTGTATTGGTACACGTGAGAAGTAGCCAGCAGGGTTTTGATCTTTTCCTGGATGATGCACAATTGTATAATCATACTCCTGCAATCGCAACCCCCACCTCTCAATGCGAGGGGGCACCTTGGCTTTAGGATTGCCAAAAATGGTGAGCAAAGCTTGGTGGTCGTAGACAACTGTGGAAATTGGTTCCTATATAGAAACTTTCTATATAGAACACATGAAAATGCTCACAAGCCCACACCACAGCGAAGCTTTCTTGTTCAGAATGTGAATAGGCACGTTCCATCGTTGACAAACTTTGGCTAGCATAAGCCACAATGTGTCTTGGGGCATTGGGATGTCAAGTGTGCTGCGCAATGATGGCACCCAACCCCACTGGCTTTTCATAAGCCTCCGTCTGCAATTTCAGATCAAAGTATGCCATTTCAGTGGCGTTCTCAATTGCATGCTTGATTTTGTGGAAGCTTTGTTCACATTCACGTGACCATCGAACTGGAACATTTTGTTTCGTTAGGTCTCTCAATGGAGCACTTACAGTGGCAAAGTCAAGTATATATCTTGAACAGTAACTGGCCATACCAAGGAAGGATTGCAGCAAAGTTACATATTGTGAGGGAGAAGTGGATGACAAGTCTAGTACTTTATTTGGATCCAGAGTCATTCCCCCATCAGAATGGAAATGACCAAAGAACTTGAATTTGGTTTTATGTAACTCACACTTAGCCGCATTTAAAGTGAGACCTGCACCTTCAAGTATACAACATACTTGTGTAAGAGCTTTGTCATGTTCCTATCGAGTGGCCCCAAAAACTAGCATGTCATCACTGTGATTGAAAGCATTTGTGACTGGCAGTATTATGTGACGAATGACATCCTGAAAGAGATCTGCAGCTGACGACACTCCGAAACTTAGACTTTTATATCTAAATAAACCAAAATGAGTCAAAAAGGTAGTGATGTACCTGCAATTCTCTTCCAGTTGGTGATACCCTTTGTTCAAATCAAGGCGGGAAAAGACTTTAGCTATATTCTGCTGCATGACTATGTCAGACATGTGCGTACCTGTATGTCGTTCTCTTTCAGTTGCCGTGTTCGCTTGCCGCTTGTCAATGCAGATGCGCACAGCTCCTCCACGGTCTTTCTTTGGCACTACCACTATGGGAGATACCCATGGCTCCGGACCAGTGGATCGCTCAATAATGTCGTGCTTTAATAGAGCATCAAGTTCTTTCTGATCAGTCTCGTGTAAATGAAATCAATTCAACAACGTCATTGAGCAACAGGACAGATGTCCTCATTTATGTGAAGTTGCACTTTCATAGTCTTAAAATGTTCTAGTCGCCTGACGCAGGCGACTCCACTGTGGCGGGGATCTCGCCTTCGACAGGTGGGTACACTCTCTGGGTTCCGGGCATGGGATCTCATCGGCATATCTACACTGGGAGACATAATGAAGGGAACTGTTCTAAAATCCTTCCAACAACTGCAGGAGGAGTACGACCTCCACTGCAATAAATTCTATAAATATTTACAACTGCGACATGCCCTATCCACACACATAGCAACACTGACGGATCTTACAGAATTCCATCCGCTGGAAGGGCGACTGTTAATGGGAGACATCGGAGCACACAAGATTAGGCAAACATATCAAACCATTGTCACACACAACAATAAGTTAGATGCGCTCCGGCAAAGCTGGGAAGGTGGCATACCAGACCTATCAGATGATGATTGGACGGAGGCGCTGGCGAGTCCACGTGGTGCCGCTATAGCGACCCACTACCGTCTAATTCAGTTCAAATTTCTGCACCAAGACTATTACACTGGACATCGCCTATGGTGTATGGCGTATGGGTGTTATACCTTCACCGATGTGCCTGAGATGTAACCGAGAAGCTGGCACCTTCTTCCATACGGTATGGAGCTGTAGCGCTCTCCAACCCTACTGGTATAAAATACTGACCTGTCTTGGCAAGATACTATCATGGAACATCCCGTCCGATCCCAAAATAGTTTTGTTACATAGCACGGATGGAATAGGTGGTAAGCAGGATATCAGCCAGCATTGGAAGAGTTCCACTTCGCCACCTTTAGGGAAGGTGAAAAAAGCCATAAATTGGTGCATGGGAATGGAATTGGCTGTATTTCAAGCACAGGGTTGTCCACAAAAGCACCGCTGGGTACGGCAATGATGGGCGGTCAATAGAGGCATAGACCTGCCCACAGTAGAATCCCCATACTCCCTCATACAGCGGGAAAACAACTCAATTGTATAGTCTCCATATATTGAC
The DNA here is from genome assembly GCA_963921515.1 of Calotriton arnoldi. Lineage (NCBI taxonomy): Eukaryota > Metazoa > Chordata > Amphibia > Caudata > Salamandridae > Calotriton > Calotriton arnoldi. The sequence continues at coordinate 911,305 of CAWUFW010002736.1, read as the reverse complement.
ATAACTACCCGAGCGATGTGATTTATTGATGGAGGAGGGGTGAGGGGTGTGGGAGGTGAGGGGGTGAGTTAGTGCCCAGTCTAGCTGCAGTTAACTGTTACTTTCTCTTTCTATTATTTTCTGTCTTCCTTCCATTGGTACAAGACGACATGTACAATGACAATTACTGATGTGTTGGCCTTGGCAACTGCTGTACCATTATAAGACCAAATAAAACTTGTCATAAAAAGAAAAAAAATCCTAGTCCATGAAACAAGGATGGACACATTCACTATCTCACGATAGGCCTTGACATTGTAGTTTACAGAAATCAGCCCCATGTCAGCAGCAGTACTGAAACGGAGTAAGCATGCACTAGATGATGTGCTTTTTGGACATTAATTGGTGCTAGTACTTTCTTCTTTTTATGCTTTCCAGTTGCTACAAATGAACCTCGACTTTGCAGTGGCGTCGAAGCAGCCCACGTATACACTTTCGTTTTCGACAGTGTTAATGTTTATTGACGCCCCACTGTATTGCTTCGCACTTCCAGATAATAGAGAATACCACTTCCCACATGGAGGCTCAAACACGACGAAGCAATAAAAACAACACAACACCACCTGGTAAGGGATTTCACTTTATAAAATGAAACACATCAAAGACTGTTCTTTTATTTATGCAATGCTCTCTAACAGAAAGGATAGATATATATATTTTTTTTTTTCACTGAAAAAACCATAGGTTTCAGGCACGTTATAGTTAGAAATTAGCATTTAAAAAACCGTAGAAATTCACTGAAAAAACTATAGGTTTCAGGGACGTTATAGTTAGTTGGACATTTCTCTCGTACAAAACCATAGAAATTCCTCCGTTATAGTTAGTTCAGCTAACTATAACTCGCACACCCGCAATGCACTGCTGATGACGTCACATATTACATCATTCATGACATGGTCAGTGACATCACTGATGACATCACTGATGACATCTCAAATGACATCACTGATGACATCACTGATGACATCACTGATGGCATCATCCAGGTGAAAATCTGATGCACCTCCTCACACTCTAATATAACCTTTGATACACCCACAGTAAAATACAGACTACCATTTTCGAAACCATCGACACACCAATACCAGTTACTACATACGCACTCACTGATTCCTAGGTCTACACACACATCCACTCATTCACCCGTACAATCACTCATACATGCAGTCACTCATCAATACAACACTATCATAAGCACTCATACACCTATACAGACACACACACCACCACTCATCCAGAGTGACTCACACACCTAGTCAGTCATGCAAAGAATCAATCACACTTCCAATTACTGACCTATACAGTTATACACATACCACATCACTTACTCAAACAGAAACAAACGCATACTTACTCTCTTATACAATCATTGATACAAGTACACACTCATCCATACAGCCACTCTCACAATCACTGACTCTCACGTATAGTCATTTATATACTTCAACTCTCACATACACTGCGTTTTACATATGTAGTTACTTGGACATGTACCATTGAGACATCCATTCACTCACCAACACACCCATAAACACACTCACCCACCCATACAGCTGTTTCCACATGCACTCTTGAACCCATAGACACAGTGAATCAACCACTCAAACATCTATGCACAGAGTCACACACCTCCCACCCACCCACACACACACTCAGGTACCCATACAAATACTCAGGCAACCAATCGATAACCCATATAGACACTCATGTAGCTACTGACCAACCCATGCAGCAGCTTTTACAACAACAGACAGACTGATACAGACATTCACACAGTTTAGTCACTAACCCATGCATTCAGTAAGACACATGTAATCACTCACTTAAACAGTCAGTCACGCAACTACTAAATCCTCCATCCAGACACTTATACACCCACTCATTCTTCAATACACCTTGGCATATATATAATACATATTTAAACTTTAAAGAAAAACACAGTCACTGGATGATGTCATCAGTGATGTTATTTGAGATGTCATCAGTGATGTCATCAGTGATGTCACTGACCATGTCATGAATGATGTAATATGTGACGCATTCAGCAGTGCATTGCGGGTGCGCTAGTTATAGTTAGCTGAACTAACTATAACGGGGGAATTTCTATGGTTTTGTACGAGAGAAATGTCCAACTAACTATAACGTCCCTGAAACCTATGGTTTTTTCAGTGAATTTCTACGGTTTTTAAATGCTAATTTCTAACTATAACGTGCCTGAAACCTATGGTTTTTTCTGTGAATTTCAATGGTTTTTTAAATGCTAATTTCTAACTATAACATAGCAGTCGCGTTTGCAGAGTGGTGGAGAAAGGTTAGCGTGGCCTTCATACACCTTTTAGCAATCCCACTGTGTGGGATTTAGCGGAAGTAACAGGAGGGATAGTTAGCCCCCAACGTCAACCTTGGGGGCCAACTACCCCTTTTATTACCTCCAGTAAGTCCCACACAGCAGGATTGCTAACTTGTTATATCAGGCCCCACCCCCTCCCTGCAGCACTCTGCAAACGCGCCCCCTGGCGGGTTTTAAGTTGGGGGATTAAGTCCCCTTGAATCCTGAGGGTCCCTGGGGTCCAACTAGGCCACCAGGTACCTCCATTAAGCGCCACTGAGCTGTGTGGAAGAGAGGTGTAAAAAGGGGCGTGGCCTCAGACCACCTCTCTGCAACGCAGCTCTGTGGTGCTTACTGGAGGTACCTGGTGGGCTAGTTGGCCCCCAGGTACCCTCAGGATTCAAGGGGACTTAATCCCCCAATTTACAACGCGCCAGGGGCTGTGTTTGCACACTTGACATATCAGGCCTCGCCCCCTCCCTGCAGCACTCTGCAAACGCGGCCCATGGCGCGTTCTAAGTTGGAGGATTAAGTTCCCTTGAATTCTGAGGGTCCAACTAGGCCACCAGGTACCTCCATTAAACGCCACTGATCTGCGTTGCAGAGAGGTGTAAAAAGGGGCGTGGCCTCAGACCACCTCTCTGCAACGCAGCTCTGTGGCGCTTACTGGAGGTACCTGGTGGGCTAGTTGGCCCCCAGGGACCCTCAGGATTCAAGGGGACTTAATCCCCCAATTTACAACGCGCCAGGGGCTGTGTTTGCACACTTGACATATCAGGCCCCGCCCCCTCCCTGCACCACTGTGCAAACGCGCCCCCTGGCGCGTTCTAAGTTGGGGGATTAAGTCCCCTTGAATCCTGTGGGTCCATGGGGGCCAACTAGCCCACCAGGTACCTCCGGTAAGCGCCACAGAGCTGCGTTGCAGAGTGGTGTAAAAAGGGGGCGTGGCCTTGGACCACCTCTCTGCAACGCACCTCCCTGGCGCATACTGGAGGTACTTGGTGGGCTACTTGGCCCCCAGGGACCCTCAGTATTCAAGGGGAATTAATTCCCCAACTTACAACGCGCCAGGGGGCGCGTTTGCAGAGTGCTGCAGGGAGGGGGCGGGGCCTCCGGCGCGATGCCGGCTTTTTTTTTGTTTTGTTTAGAAGGGGGGCTGTGTGGCCCCCCTTCTTTTACTATTTTTGGGGCCCTGGGGTCCCCATCCCCCAGGCCCTGACCCCTTTTTTAAAATAAATTAAAAAAACGGGGAGGGTGATGCGTGGCCCCCCTCCAGAGGCCAATTTTGGCCCCGGGGACCGCATCCCCCGGGGCCTGGCCACCCTCTTTTTTTATATTTGTTTTATGTTGGGGGGGGGGCGCGTGGCCCCCCTCCTCAGGCCAATTATGGCCCCGGGGACCCCATCCCCTGGGGCCGGCCTATCTGTTTTTTATTTTTTATTTATTTTTTCGTAAGGGGAGGGGGGCCGCGTTGCCCCCCTCCCGGGCCACTTCTGGCCCCGGGGACACCATCCTCCGGGGCCGGCCCTCAGCGTTGGAGACTGTGGGGGGAGCCCCAATGCCCCCACGGTCCCATCGGCTCCCCGCCTCCTGCGGGAGCCGGCATTGCATTTCCACAAGGGGAGCTGCTGACATGCAGCTCCCCTTGTGGAAAGCAATCCTGCTTTGCTTCATTGAAGCGAGAGCAGGTTTCCTGCTCTCGCTTCAATGAAGCAAAGCAGAGTTTGCAATGACAGGGCGGGAGCCGCACGGCTCCCACCCTGTCATTGTAAACAGCAGTGTCCCGGGGGTGGGCACCCAGGAACACTGCAGGAGTCGGCCCTGGGGGGTGGCGGTCCCCAGGGCCATCAAGGGCTCCAGGAGGGGGGCCGCGTGGCCCCCCTCCCAACGTTTGAAAAGCCCCGGGGAGGTGGCAGTCCCTGGGGCCTGGGGATACGTAACGGACCCCCCGAATTTAAATTTAGAGTGCCCCAAGGAGGTGGTGGTCCCCGGGGCGTGTGGGGGGGCTCGAGCCCCCCCACACATGTTTTAATTTAAAAAAGAGACCCGGGGAGGTGGCAGTCCCCGGGGCAGCGTGGGGGGGATTGGGAACCCCCCACGCATTTTTTTAACAGCCCCGGGGAGGTGGCGTGCTCCCCTGCGGTTGTTTGTTAAAACCCCGGGGAGGTGGCGGTCCCCAGGGCAGCGTGGGGGAGATTGGGCCCCCCCACGCATTTTTTTAACAGCCCCGGGGAAGTGGCGGTCCCCGGGGCTGCGGGGCCCCCATGGGTCCCCGCTAATTAATTGGCAGTGCCCCCGGGACCTGGCCCACCCGGGGGCTTGTTGAAAACAAAGTACGGGAGCCCGCGCTTCGTTTTTTAAAAATAATTTCGGCGGGATTTGCGACCCCAACGCGATTTCCGCCGAAATTATTTTTTTAAAATGCTTTTTTGGGCGCTGGGGGTCTTTGTGGGAACCCTGAGCAGGCCTAGGGGTCAGGGTGTTTCTACCCTGCCCCCTTTTCTTGTTTTTAAACATTTATTTCACTGTTTTCTTGTGACTCGGTTCTACCGAGTCACAAGATGGCTGCCAACACTTCCTGGTTTGGAGTGTTGGCAGCCAATTAGAATGAAGCTCGTGGTCGGGAGGGTTCGCGAACCCTCCTCGGCCTTAATCTTCATAGGAAACTTTAGACAAAGGTACAGCCCGAACTGCTGAACGGAATTACACCAAATTTGGCAAAAAGGTAGGTCTTGGTTCAGAAAGCGTTCTTTTTTTAAATGGTGTAAATCAGTTCAGTAGTTCATGAGAAATTCAAAAATAAAAAAATATCGATATCTGGTGACCGAGGAGAATTCGCGAACCCTCCCGACCACAAGCTTCATTCTGATTGGCTGCCAGCACTCCAAACCAAGAAGTGTTTGCAGCCATCTTGTGACTCAGTAAAACCGAGTCACAAGAAAAAAGGGAAGAAAATGGTTTTAAAAAAAAGAAAAGGGGGCAGGGTAGAAACACCCTGACCCCCGAGGCCTGGTCAGGCGAAAAAAAAGCATATATATATATTTTTTTTTTAAACCAAGCGCGGTCTCCCATGCTTCATTTTAAGAAGCCAGGTCCCGGGGGCAATATGCCAAATATATGCGGGGCAGCGCGTGCCCCCGCAGCCCCGGGGACCACCACCTCCCCGGGGCTTTCTTTAATTATGGGCAGGGGCCACGCGGGCCCCCCCCAAGCCCTGGGGACCGCCACCTCCCCGGGGCTATGACAAATAATACCTGTGGGGGGGCTCGAGCCCCCCCCCACACTGCCCCGGGGATCACCACCTCCCAGGGGCACTAATTATTTAAATGTGGGGGTCCGTTGCGGGAAACCTGCTCTCGCTTCCACGAAGCAAAGCAGATTGCTTTTGGGCAAGGGGAGGTTGCATGTCAGCAGCTCCCCTTGTCCAAAAGCAATGCCGGATCCCACAGGAGGCGGGGAGCCGGCTGGGACCGCAGCGGCATTGGGGATTCCCCCGCGGTCCGCAACATTGAGGCCAGGCCCCGGGGATGGGGTCCCCGGGGCCAATAGTGGCCCAGGGAAGGGGGTCCACGCTGCCCCACTCCCGTATTAATTAAAAAAAAAAAAAAGAAGAGGCAAAGCCCCGGGAGATGGGGTCCCCGGGGCCATAATTGGCTTCGGGAGGGGGGGGCCACGTGGCCCCCCTCCAAAATAAAAAAATTAAAAGTCTGGCCAGGCTCAGGGGATGGGGTCCCCGGGGCCAATAGTGGCCCAGGGAAGGGGGGCCACGCGGCCCCCCTCCCGTATAAATAATAATAATTTTTTTAAAAGGCTCATGCCCTGGGGGATGGGGTCCCCAAGGCCCAAAAATTACCAAAAGAAGGGGGGCCACAGAGCCTCCCTTCTAAAAAAATAAATAAAAGAGAAGCCGGCATCTCGCCGGAGGCCCCGCCCCCTCCCTGCACCACTCTGCAAACGCGCCTCCTGGGGCGTTCTGGGTTGGGGGTTTAAGTCCCCTAGAATCTTAAGGGTCCAACTAGCCCACCAGGTACCTCCAGTAAGCCCCACACAGTGGGATTGCTGGGAGGTGGTCCGAGGCCAACCCCCTTTTTACACCACTCTGCAAATGTGGTACTTTGTATGAGTCTGTTGCATAGCTTTCTAAGGTTATCTTTGACCTCTTAAATCACCATAAGGGTTGTTTGGACTAGTGCAAGGTGCCCACTTTAATTAGTGGACATCATATACCAGGCCAACTTCTCACAGTGGTCACAGATAACCTTAGAAAGCTATCCAAGTGGTAGCTGTGGAGAGCAGCCTTCAGGCTTAGTCTTGAAGGAATGTTAAGCAGCTTGCTTTACCAGAATGCAATCTTATTGTATTGGTTAAATGAAAGGAGAAGCACACTGTAGTTATAAAAATATGTATTTATTATTATAACACCTTAAATACCTTAAAGTATCTGCTACACGCAGATAAACACAAAGCACACAATACTGTAGCACAAAAACAATCGTAAGTAGCACTAATACACAGTGGGCTCCCGGGGGAGACCAAACCATATACTAAAATAGAGGTATAAGGACCACGACTCGAGTCAAGACAGTTTCTAGAGGGTGTAGAATCGCCTGGACCCCAAGGAACCACCCAAGGTGAGTAAGTAGGGATCCCACGGAGGACGGGTGCAGTGTGAGAACACGACCGCGTGCTACGTACAATTCAATGGGAGAGTCGCGGTTGCAATTTTAAAGTTTAAGGACCCTTACCAGTGGCTTACGAGGAAACCCTTTGGAACATATAAGGTTGGAGAGCCACCCCACCCGTGGATACTGAAGTACCAGAGTTACCTATCCCAGGGAAGATGGGTGCATAGGGCTGAAGTGGCACCGCCGTCGTTCTCAATGGGAGTGTGTACCGATTTAGACTTTTTTTTTGGAGGTCATAGCGCTATATAAATGCAAACTTTTTTTCCCTCTTCTATCCCTCCACTATCCTTCTCACTCCAAATAACTGACTAATATCCACCACTCAAATGACTTTCACATTGCACTATACTAATTCACCACTAATCCTTTCTGGGTTCCGGAGTAGCGTGTTACTTGCCAAAAAAGCGCTTCGATGCCTCGTTAGGGGTAGTAAGCGCTATATAAATGCAATTACAATATGTGTGAGAAACTACATATGTGAAAGGCAGTATATGTGAATGTTGGAGTATATAAGTGAGTATTTGTGAGAGTGAGTGATTGTGAGAGTAGCTGTAAGGATGAGTGTGTGCTTGTGTCAGTGATTGTATAAGAGAGGTGGTGTGTGTATAACTGTATTGGTGAGTAAATGGCAGTGTGATTGAGTCTTTGGGTGACTGACTAGGTGTGTGAGTATCTCTGTGGATGAGTGGCAGTATGTGAGTGTCTTTATGGGTGTATGAGTGCATATATCAGAGGCTTTATTGAGGAGTGACTGCTTGTATGAGTGACTGTATCGGTGAGTGAGTGGATGTGTGTAGACCTATGAATCAGTGAGTGGGTATGTACTAACTGGTATTGGTGTGTCTATGGTTTCGAGAATTGTAGTCCGTATTTTAGAGTGGGTGTATGAAAGGTTATATTAGGGTGTGAGGAGGTGCGTCAGATATTAAGTGGATGATGTCATCAGTGATGTTATCAGTGATGCCATTTGAGATGTCATCAGTGATGTCATGAGTGATGTCACTGACTGTGAGAAGTTGGCCTGGTATATGCTGTTCACTAATTAAAGTGGACACCTTGCACCAGGGCAAATCGACTCTTATGGTAGATAGGTTTAAGACAACCTTTTAAAGAAAGCTATCCTAGTGGTAGCTGTGGAGAGCAGCCTTCAGGCTAAGTCTCGGAGGAATGTAAAGCAGCTTGTTTTACCATATAATCTCTTGAATCACCAAATGAAAAGACACCACACAGGTATATATATCAAATATATATGTATTTATTTCTAAATAACTCTCTACTAATCTCTTTATGAGATTAGAAGACAAACATATGCACAAATCAACGTTTCACAATAAGTTAAGCACAAAATATGGCTGGGGCCCTAGGGGCGTACCAGACCATATACTAAGTAAGAGACTTAGAAACAACGACTTGCAAGGAGACAAGGCCTAGGGCCTTCAGAAGTGCTGGGGCCTCACGAAACCACCCAAGGCAGGTAAGTAAAGGACCCACGGGGGACGCGTGCAGTGTGGATACACAGGCGCGAATCGCCGTTAACTTCAATGGGGCAAGTCGCGGTTGGAAATAAAGAGTTTTAGGATACTTCGGGAGAACCTACAAGCAAGTCACTTACAGGGTAAGTAGTTCTAGGGCCCACACCCACAGGAGCACCGTAGTGCTGGAGTTACCTCACCCAGGAAGCCGGGTGCACAGGTGTCCTTTGGTGTCGGGTCGCGGCGTCGTTTTCAATGGCGAACAAAGAAGACTTGCTGCTTGCGGGAGCTGAAGAAGTGTCCGGTGGAATCCAAGCCTGGATTCTGAAGAAGGATGACCTGAAAGCAGAGGGGACAGTGTTCAAAGTCACTTGGCAGTGACCCGGGGCAAGGAAGATGGATGCCCACCGTCGTCGGTCGCTTCAGGTCGGTTGCAGGTGCCTTGACTCTTCAGCCACGTGGTCCAGGAGGCGTCGACGACGACCAGGAGCTGGATTCGGTGTGTCCCTCGACGTCTGCAGCTGACTGCGGTGTCGGCAACTCGATCGGAGCCAACAAGCCTTGGCAGCCGCAAGTCTCGGGGAGATGAAGAAAAGTCGATGGCGCAGACCAGCAAGGTCTGTGGAACTCACCCAGCGAGGGTAAGTCAGGGCAGGCCTGGAGCAACCAGGGGAGCCCTTTGGTTTCTTTAGGAAGTCTTCTGAGGACCCACAAGCCAGCGGGCAAGGGATCGCGAAGACACCTCGGGCGGAATCACTCAACAGGGGCCCACGGTCACTCGGGACGGTGTAGGCCTCTGATCTTCGGAGGGATTCCTGCTGGAGGTCGGGACCACACGTGGTCCAAAGCACAAGTTCGTGGAACGTTGTGAAGGGGTTGCACTCGTCAATAGTGCACGGTACCCAGGGGTCGCGGTTCCTCGTTACTCGTGGGGTCCACTTGCCTCAGCTTCGCTGGGGACTCACGATGGCCTGGGAGAGGTCAGGAAATCCACTTCTTGGGCTGCAGGGACTTCGGACTCCGGCGGGAGCAGCGTAGTTTGCGACCGTCGTTGTCGCTTTTGGTGCCTGCCAAGCAGGGAGTCACTCCTTGACTCCAAGGGAGATTCTTCTGTCTTCCAAAGGTAGTGGAACGTCGAAGGGCCAGGATTCTTCTGTAGAGCGTCGTCCAGGGGTTATCTGCTTTGCAATGGCAAGGTTCCCCCTCTTATACTAAAAAGAGGGGATGGACTAGCTCTATGACCCCACCTATGGGAGGGTCAAGGGAGGGGTGGCTACACCCACTTCCCTTTGTCCAGTTTCGCGCCAGAGCAGGGGCAGGTAGCCCCTGAGCTGGTTTGAACTGGCATATGCACAGAGGAGCCTTCTGCTCCCCCAGTGCAGGACTTCAAAGCACTCTAAGAGTGCACCCACCCAGCCCCAATACACTAAACCCTGTCTGGGAGGTGGTTACACCTCCTGTGACAGGATGCCTATTGTTGGGCTTCCTCCACTGCGAGTTTCGGTCATCAGCAGGAGGGCAGCCCAGTGTCTGTGACTGGTGGCATCCATTTTGTGATGCCAGGGCTCTTTAGGATTCTACCGCGTTTCCACAGCAGGTACATGTCTTATCCCTCTAGAAGGGTGGAATGCTACCCCCGCCGCCAAGATTGGCGGGGGTGGTGTATTCCAAGATGTTTGACACCAAACACGACATGTTTTGATGCAGCCATTCCAAAGTTAGCATTTACCGCGAGGATATAATGCACTTAAATAGTATATGGTTTAACCGCATCCACAAACAGCACCAGAGAATAGACTCTGAGAGCTGCAGAGGGGCCCTGCTCAGGCAGAGGCACCCCCTCACATAGAAGCCAAGCACCCTGCCCTCAGGATTGATAGGGCCTGCCTTAGGGGTGACTGATAGGTTTATATGTGTGTGCAGGAGAGATATAGGAAACCTATATCTCAGTGAGGGAGTGCTAGCACCACCTCACCCAGGCTGCAGTAGCAGGCCTGTGGTGTCAGATTTAGACTGCTTCCCAGGGGTGGCATAACACATGCTGCAGCCCCTGGTAGGCCTGTGAAGTACCTATGCCCTTGGCACCTAAGGTACCATATACTAGGGACTCATAAGGCACCACAGTATCCAATCACTAGTGCACCTAGAGTGCACTCCATGTCGTTTAGAGAGAGCAGATAGACTGGGGCCCTGAATAGCAGGGTCCCAGTCCAACTAAGTCATAAACCAGCAAAACACCATAAAAAAAGTGGGGGCAACCATATAGTCAGATTCCACCTTCCTACACTGACCATGTCATGAGTGATGTAATATGTGACGTCATCAGCAGTGCATTGCGGGGGCGCAAGTTATAGTTAGCTCAACTAACTAGAACGGCCGAATTTCTCTGGTTTTGTAAGAGTGAAATGTAAAACTAACTATAACGTCCCTGAAACCTGTGGTTTTTTCAGTGAATTTCAAAGGTTTTATAACTGCTAATTCCGAACTATAACGTCCATGAAACCTCTGTTTTTTTCAGTGAATTTGTAAGGTTTTTTAAATGCTAATTTCTAAATATGCCTACATAGGTAGGACATGTGCAGAAAGATGAATAAAGGGATCCAATCGTTACCTATGCGGACGACACACAGCTAGTGGTTGCGTTAAGTCACCCGAAGAACGTGCCAGCTAATCTAGAATCCTGTCTGGAAACTGTGGCCACTTGGATGGATCACTCATGCCTTAAGCTCAACGGAGACAAGACTGAGCTAATGATCCTGGGTAATTACTCCATCACTACCGCCGGACTGAGTTGGCCTAAGTGTCTTGGCCCGCCGCTAACCCCCAAAGAAAGGATCAAAAGCCTGGGAGTCTGACTGGATAGATCACTAAAATTTGATCATCAAGCAGTTAAGCTAGCAGCCTCCTGCTTCGGTATCATCAGACAGATGCGAAAAATTCTCCCACTTCTTCCTGTAACTGCCCAAAGAACCATGGTCCAGGCACTGGTGGTCTCCCGACTGGACTATGGGAATTCTCTCTACCTTGGCACCCCAAAGTCCACCACAAGGAAACTGCAGGTTGTACAGAATTGCGCAGCCAAGCTGCTGCACAACATTCCCAAATGTCTTTCTGCCAAGCCTGCGCTGAAATCACTGCATTGGCTACCTATAAATGAACGTATAATGTTTAAATCATTATGCATAGCACACAAAACCCTCTGAGGATTGGCCCTAAAATCAATCACTCTCTTATGGCCTTTTAAAGCCCGTAAGATGCCTTCGATCAGCCAACTTGTCTCTGGCTTTGGTACCCAAAATTAAGAGGGCTCGCTCCGGAGGACGTACCTTTTCCTACAATGCTGCCAGATTATGGAACACCCTCCCCATCCATCTTCGCTCAACGTCCCACCATTTCTCGTTCAGAAAGCAACTGAAGACGTGGCTCTTTCATAACTTGCCTTAAAACCTCTTCTACCCATTTGCTTGTTGTCACTAGCGCTGGGATGCCTAAGGGTAGCCATGCGCTCTACTAAATGCTAATTAATAAAGGCGCAGAAAGAAGCAAGTGCAGAAAGAACCAAAAGAGGTGCAGAAAGAGGCCTACTTTGACTGTACCTTACAACAGACTCATACAAAGTAGCCTAATCACTAATCCTTCTCCCAAGATGTCTTAAACCTCACTTTTCTCTTGAAGGTTCACTATTAATTGGCTGCTCAGAATGTTAGGCCTACCTACCAAATATAAAACAGCAATCCTAAGCATATTACTGTTGTAAGTCTGACCAAGTTTGTGAAGGTATGCATGCGTGTCTCTGCTTTTACCGAGTGACATGTTATATAAAAATAAACATAGAAATACTTGAATACCTGTGTTCCAAACAGCATACTCTGTAAATATGTGTACAAAAAGGTGTATGTATTTCTTTCTGCTCATAATACAGGGCACATGGGTATTCAATAGTAAATTTGAGGGGCTCTATAACACCTATATACATAAGACATGTCTGCCTGTGCAAATGAATGACAGCGCAGAACTGAGAACATTTAACCACCTACAGAAGAAGCTACCCACTTTTTAAGCTACCATCTTCAGATGCATAACACGAGAGAATACAAATACAAGTAGACATATACCTCAGTCACAAGAGCATGCAGACTAAACTTGACAGCTTGCACTTCCCATTTGAGTACAGAAAGAGGCGAGATAAGTACAGAAAGAGGCAACAGGGGTGAGGGAAGAGGGGTGGAGAAAGAAGCAAGAGAGCTGCAGAAAGAAACAAAAGAAGTGCAGAAAGAAGGAACAGAGGTGCAGAAAGAGGCAAGAGGGGTGCAAAAAGAGGCAAGAGGGGTGCAGAAAGAAGCAAGGGGTGCAGAAAGAAGCAAGAGGTGCAGAAAGAAACAAAAGAAGTACAGAAAGAAGGAACAGAGGTGCAGAAAGAGGGAAGAGGGGTGAAGAAAGAGGCACGAGGGGTGCAGAAAGAGGCACGAGGGGTGCAGAAAGAAGCAAGAGAGGTGCAGAAAGAAGCAACAGAGGTGCAGAAAGAAGCAACAGAGGTGCAGAAAGAAGCAAGAGAGTTGCAGAAAGACAGATTAGGGGCAGAGAAAGAGGCAAGCGAAGTGCAGAAAGAAGCAACAGAGATGAAAAAAGGGGGAAGAGGGGTGGAGAAAGAGGCAAGAGGGGTGCAGAAAGAAGCAAGAGAGGTGCAGAAAGAAGCAAGAGAAGTGTATAAAGAAGCAACAGAGATGCAGAAGGGGGAAGTGGGTGGAGCAAGAGGGATACAGAAAGAAGCAAGAGTTGCAGAAAGAAGGAACAGAGGTGCAGAAAGAGACAAGAGGGGTGCAGAAAGAGGGAAAAGGGGTACAGAAAGAGGCACAAGGGTTGCAGAAAGAAGGGACAAAGGGGCAGAAAGAAGCAAGAGAAATGCAGAAGGAAGCAACAGAGGTGCAGAAAGAGGGATGAGGGGTGGAGAAAGAGGCAAGAGGAGAGCAGAAAGAAGCAACAGAGATGCAAAAACATGGAACAGGGGTGGAGAAAGTGGCAAGAGGGGTGCAGAAAGAAACAAAAGAAGAGCAGAAAGAAAGAACAGAGGTGCAGAAAGAGGCAAGAGGGGTGCAGTAAAAGGCAAGAGGGGTGCAGAAAGAAGCAAGAGTGGTGCAGAAAGAAGCAAGAGAGGTGCAGAAAGAAACAAAGAAGTGCATAAAAAGGAACAGAGGTGCAGAAAGAGGCAACAGGGGTGAAGGAAGAGGGGTGGAGAAAGAGGCAGAGGGCTGCAGAAAGAAGCAAGAGCTGCAGAAAGAAACAAAAGTGCAGAAAGAAGGAACAGAGGTGCAGAAAGAAGGAACAGAGGTACAGAAAGAAGGAACAGAGGTGCAGAAAGAGGCAAGAGGGAGTGCAGACAGAGGCATAAGGGGTGCAGACAGAGGCATAAGGGGTGCAGACAGAGGCAAGAGGGGTGCAGAAAGAAACAAAAGAAGTGCAGAAAGAAGCAGCAGATGTAGAAAGAAGCAAGAGAGGTGCATAAAGAAGCAAGAGGGATACAGAAAAACAAGAGAGGTGCAGAAGGAAACAAAAGGGGTGCAGAAAGAGGGAAGAGGGGTGTGAAAGAGGCACAAGGGGTACAGAAAGAAGCAAGAGGCGTGCATAAAAAAGCAAGAGAGGTACAGAAAGGGGAAAGTGGGGTGGAGAAAGAGGCAAGAGGGATACAGAAAAACAAGAGAGATGCAGAAGGAAACAAAAGAAGTGCAGAAAGAAGGAACAGAGGTACAGAAAGAGGCAAGAGGGGTGCAGAAAGACGCACAAGGGGTGCAGAAAGACGCACAAGGGGTGCAGAAAGAAGCAAGAGAGGTGCAGAAAGAAGGAACAGAGGTGCAGAAAGAGGCAAAAGGGGTGCAGAAAGAGGGAAGAGGGGTGTGAAAGAGGCACAAGGGGTGCAGAAAGAAGCAAGAGAGTTGCAGAAAGAAACAAAAGAAGAGCAGAAAGAAGGAACAGAGGTGCAGAAAGAGGCAAGAGGGGTGCAGAAAGAGGCAAGAGGGGTGCAGAAAGAAGCACGAGGGGTGCAGAAGAAGCACGAGGGGTGCAGAAGAAGCACGAGGGGTGCAGAAGAAGCAAAGAGGTGCAGAAAGAAGCAAGAGTAGTGCAGAAAGAGGCAAGAGGGGTGCAGAAAGAGGCAAGAGGGGTGGAGAAAGAGGCAAGAGGGGTGGAGAAAGAGGCAAGAGGGGTGCAAAAGAAGCAACAGAGGTGCAGAAAGAAGCAACAGAGGTGCAGAAAGAAGCAACAGAGGTGCAGAAAGAAGCAACAGAGGTGCAGAAAGACAGATTAGGGGCGGAGAAAGAGGCAAGCGAAGTGCAGAAAGAAGCAACAGAGATGAAAAAGGGGGAAGAGGGGTAGAGAAAGAGGCAAGAGGGGTGCAGAAAGAAGCAAGAGAGGTGCAGCAAGAAGCAAGAGAAGTGTATAAAGAAGCAACAGAGATGCAGAAAGGGGGAAGTGGGTGGAGCAAGAGGGATACAGAAAGAAGCAAGAGTTGCAGAAAGAAGGAACAGAGGTGCAGAAAGAGACAAGAGGGGTGCAGAAAGAGGGAAAAGGGGTACAGAAAGAGGCACAAGGGTTGCAGAAAGAAGGGACAAAGGGGCAGAAAGAAGCAAGAGAAATGCAGAAGGAAGCAACAGAGGTGCAGAAAGAGGGATGAGGGTGGAGAAAGAGGCAAGAGGAGAGCAGAAAGAAGCAACAGAGATGCAAAAACATGGAACAGGGGTGGAGAAAGTGGCAAGAGGGGTGCAGAAAGAAACAAAAGAAGAGCAGAAAGAAAGAACAGAGGTGCAGAAAGAGGCAAGAGGGGTGCAGTAAGAGGCAAGAGGGGTGCAGAAAGAAGCAAGAGTGGTGCAGAAAGAAGCAAGAGAGGTGCAGAAAGAAACAAAAGAAGTGCATAAAAAAGGAACAGAGGTGCAGAAAGAGGCAACAGGGGTGAAGGAAGAGGGGTGGAGAAAGAGGCAAGGGGCTGCAGAAAGAAGCAAGAGCTGCAGAAAGAAACAAAAGTGCAGAAAGAAGGAACAGAGGTGCAGAAAGAAGGAACAGAGGTACAGAAAGAAGGAACAGAGGTGCAGAAAGAGGCAAGAGGGAGTGCAGACAGAGGCATAAGGGGTGCAGACAGAGGCATAAGGGGTGCAGACAGAGGCAAGAGGGGTGCAGAAAGAAACAAAAGAAGTGCAGAAAGAAGCAGCAGATGTAGAAAGAAGCAAGAGAGGTGCATAAAGAAGCAAGAGGGATACAGAAAAACAAGAGAGGTGCAGAAGGAAACAAAGGGGTGCAGAAAGAGGGAAGAGGGGTGTGAAAGAGGCACAAGGGGTACAGAAAGAAGCAAGAGGCGTGCATAAAAAGCAAGAGAGGGTACAGAAAGGGGAAAGTGGGGTGGAGAAAGAGGCAAGAGGGATACAGAAAAACAAGAGAGATGCAGAAGGAAACAAAAGAAGTGCAGAAAGAAGGAACAGAGGTACAGAAAGAGGCAAGAGGGGTGCAGAAAGACGCACAAGGGGTGCAGAAAGAAGCAAGAGAGGTGTAGAAAGAAGGAACAGAGGTGCAGAAAGAGGCAAAAGGGGTGCGGGAAGAGGGGTGTGAAAGAGGCACAAGGGGTGCAGAAAGAAGCAAGAGAGGTGCAGAAAGAAACAAAAGAAGAGCAGAAAGAAGGAACAGAGGTGCAGAAAGAGGCAAGAGGGGTGCAGAAAGAAGCACGAGGGGTGCAGAAGAAGCACGAGGGGTGCAGAAGAAGCAAAGAGGTGCAGAAAGAAGCAAGAGTAGTGCAGAAAGAGGCAAGAGGGGTGCAGAAAGAGGCAAGAGGGGTGGAGAAAGAGGCAAGAGGGGTGGAGAAAGAGGCAAGAGGGGTGCAAAAGAAGCAACAGAGGTGCAGAAAGAAGCAACAGAGGTGCAGAAAGAAGCAACAGAGGTGCAGAAAGACAGATTAGGGGCGGAGAAAGAGGCAAGCGAAGTGCAGAAAGAAGCAACAGAGATGAAAAAGGGGGAAGAGGGGTAGAGAAAGAGGCAAGAGGGGTGCAGAAAGAAGCAAGAGAGGTGCAGCAAGAAGCAAGAGAAGTGTATAAAGAAGCAACAGAGATGCAGAAAGGGGGAAGTGGGTGGAGCAAGAGGGATACAGAAAGAAGCAAGAGAGTTGCAGAAAGAAGGAACAGAAGTGCAGAAAGAGGTAAGAGGGGAGCAGAAAGAGGCAAGAGGAGTACAGAAAGAAGCAACAGAGATGCAAAAACATGGAACAGGGGTGGATAAAGTGGCAAGAGGGGTGCAGAACGAAACAAAAGAAGAGCAGAAAGAAGGAACAGAGGTGCAGAAAGAGGCAAGAGGGGTGCAGAAAGAGGCAAGAGGGGTGCAGAAAGAGGCAAGAGGGGTGCAGAAAGAAGCATGAGTGGTGCAGAAAGAAGCGAGAGGTGCAGAAAGAAACAAAAGAAGTGCAGAAAGAAGCAACAGAGGTGCAGAAAGAGGCAAGAGGGGTGCAGAAAGAAGCATGAGTGGTGCAGAAAAAAGGAACAGAGGTGCAGAAAGAGGCAACAGGGGTGAAGAAAGAGGGAAGAGGGGTGGAGAAAGAGGCAAGGGGCTGCAGAAAGAAGCAAGAGAGCTACAGAAAGAAACAAAAGAAGTGCAGAAAGAAGGAACAGAGGTACAGAAAGAAGGAACAGAGGTGCAGAAAGAAGGAACAGAGGTGCAGAAAGAAGCAAGAGGGGGTGCAGAAAGAGGCATAAGGGGTGCAGAAAGAGGCAAGAGGGGTGCAGAAAGAAACAAAAGAAGTGCAGAAAGAAGCAACAGATGTGCAGAAAGAGGCAAGAGGAGTGCAGAAAGAAGAAAGAGGTGCATAAAGAAGCAAGAGAAGTGCATAAAGAAGCAACAGAGATGTAGAAAGAAGCAAGAGAGGTGCATAAAGAAGCAAGAGGGATACAGAAAAACAAGAGAGGTGCAGAAGGAAACAAAAGAAATGCAGAAAGAAGGAACAGAGGTGCAGAAAGAGGCAAAAGGGGTGCAGAAAGAGGGAAGAGGGGTGTGAAAGGCATGAGGGGTGCAGAAAGAAGCAAGAGAGGTGCAGAAAGTAGCAAGAGAAGTGCAGAAAGAAGCAACAGAGATGCGGAAAGGGGAAAGTGGGGTGGAGAAAGAGGCAAGAGGGATACAGAAAAACAAAAGAGGTGCAGAAGGAAACAAAAGTGCAGAAAAAAGGAACAGAGGTGCAGAAAGAGGCAACAGGGGTGAAGAAAGAGGGAAGAGGGGTGGAGAAAGAGGTAAGGATCTGCAGAAAGAAGCAAGAGAGCTGCAGAAAGAAACAAAAGAAGGAACAGAGGTGCAGAAAGAGGCAAGAGGCGGTGCAGAAAGAGGCATAAGGGGTGCAGAAAGAGGCAAGAGGGTGCTGAAAGAAACAAAAGAAGTGGAGAAAGAAGCAACAGAGGTGCAGAAAGAGGCCAGAGGAGTGCAGAAAGAGGCACGAGGGTGCAGAAAGTAGCAAGAGAGGTGCAGAAAGTAGCAAAGAGAAGTGCATAAAGAAGCAACAGAGATGCAGAAAGGGGAAAGTGGGGTGGAGAAAGAGGCAAGAGGGATACAGAAAGAAACAAGAGGTGCAGAAGGAAACAAAAGAAGTGCAGAAAGAAGGAACAGAGGTGCAGAAAGAGGCAAGAGGCGTGCAGAAAGAGGGAAGAGGCGTGTGAAAGAGGCACGAGGCGTGCAGAAAGAAGCAAGAGGCATGCAGAAAGAAGCAAGAGGTGTGCAGAAAGAAGCAAGGTGTGCAGAAAGAAGCAAGAGAGTTGCAGAAAAACAAAAGAAGTGCAGGAAGAAGGAACAGAGGTGCGATGAGGGGTGCAGAAAGAGGGATGAGGGGTGGAGAAAGAAGCAACAGAGATGCAAAAAGGGGGAACAGGGGTGGAGAAAGTGGCAAGAGGGGTGCAGAAAGAAGCAAGAGAGGTGCAGAAAGAAAAGAAGAGCAGAAAGAAGGAACAGAGGTGCGGCAAGAGGGGTGCAGAAAGAAGCACGAGGGGTACAGAAGAAGCACGAGGGGTGCATAAAGAAGCACGAGGGGTACAGAAGCACGAGGGGTGCAGAAAGAAGCAAAGAGGTGCAGAAAAAAGCAAGAGTATTGCAGAAAGAAGCAACAGAGGTGCAGAAAGAGGCAAGAGGGGTGCAGAAAGGCAAGAGAGTTGCAGAAAGAAGGAACAGAGGTGCAGAAAGAGGCAAGAGGGGAGCAGAAAGAGGGAAAAGGGGTGCAGAAAGAGGCACAAGGGTTGCAGAAAGAAGGGACAAAGGGGCAGAAAGAAGCAAGAGAAATGCAGAAGGAAGCAACAGAGGTGCAGAAAGAGGGATGAGGGGTGGAGAAAGAGGCAAGAGGAGTGCAGAAAGAAGCAACAGAGATGCAAAAACATGGAACAGGGGTGGAGAAAGTGGCAAGAGGGGTGCAGAAAGAGGCAAGAGGGTGCAGAAAGAAGCATGAGTGGTGCAGAAAGAAGCAAGAGAGGTGCAGAAAAAAGAAACAAAAGAAGTGCAGAAAAAAGGAACAGAGGTGCAGAAAGAGGCAACAGGGGTGAAGAAAGAGGCAAGAGGGGTGGAGAAAGAGGCAAAGGGCTGCAGAAAGAAGCAAGAGCTGCAGAAAGAAACAAAAGAAGTGCAGAAAGGAGGAACAGAGGTGCAGAAAGAAGGAACAGAGGTGCAGAAAGAGGCATGAGGGGGTGCAGAAAGAGGCATAAGGGGTGCAGAAAGAGGCATAAGGGGTGCAGACAGAGGCAAGAGGGGTGCAGAAAGAAACAAAAGAAGTGCAGAAAGAAGCAACAGATGTGCAGAAAGAGGCAAGAGGAGTGCAGAAAGAAGAAAGAGAGGTGCATAAAGAAGCAAGAGAAGTCCATAAAGAAGCAACAGAGATGTAGAAAGAAGCAAGAGAGGTGCATAAAGAAGCAAGAGGGATACAGAAAAACAAGAGAGGTGCAGAAGGAAACAAAAGGGGTGCAGAAAGAGGGAAGAGGGGTGTGAAAGAGGCACGAGGGGTGCAGAAAGAAGCAAGAGGCGTGCATAAAGAAGCAAGAGAGGTGCAGAAAGGGGAAAGTGGGGTGGACAAAGAGGCAAGAGGGATACAGAAAAACAAGAGATGCAGAAGGAAACAAAAGAAGTGCAGAAAGAAGGAACAGAGGTGCAGAAAGAAGGAACAGAGGTGCAGAAAGAGGCAAAAGGGGTGCAGGAAGAGGGGTGTGAAAGAGGCAAGAGGGGTGCAGAAAGAAGCAAGAGGGGTGCAGAAAGAAGCAAGAGGGGTGCAGAAAGAAGGGACAGAGGTGCAGAAAGAGGGATGAGGGGTGCAGAAAGGATGAGGGGTGGAGAAAGAAGCAACAGAGATGCAAAAAGGGGGAACAGGGGTGGAGAAAGTGGCAAGAGGGGTGCAGAAAGAAACAAAAGAAGAGCTTAAAGAAGGAACAGAGGTGCAGAAAGAGGCAAGAGGGGTGCAGAAAGACGCACAAGGGGTGCAGAAAGAAGCAAGAGAGGTGCAGAAAGAAGGAACAGAGGTGCAGAAAGAGGCAAAAAGGGTGCAGAAAGAGGGAAGAGGGGTGTGAAAGAGGCACGAGGGGTGCAGAAAGAAGCAAGAGGCGTGCAGAAAGAAGCAAGAGGCGTGCAGAAAGAAGCAAGAGAGTTGCAGAAAGAGGGATGAGGGGTGCAGAAAGAGGGATGAGGGGTGGAGAAAGACGCAACAGAGATGCAAAAAGGGGGAACAGGGGTGGAGAAAGTGGCAAGAGGGGTGCAGAAATAAGAGAGGTGCAGAAAGAAACAAAAGAAGAGCAGAAAGAAGGAACAGAGGTGCAGAAAGAGGCAAGAGGGGTGCAGAAAGACGCAAGAGGGGTGCAGAAAGAAGCACGAGGGGTGCAGAAAGAAGCACGAGGGGTGCAGAAGAAGCACGAGGGGTGCAGAAGAAGCAAAGAGGTGCAGAAAGAAGCAAGAGTAGTGCAGAAAGAAGCAACAGAGGTGCAGAAAGACAGATTAGGGACGGAGAAAGAGGCAAGCGAAGTGCAGAAAGAAGCAACAGAGATGAAAAAGGGGGAAGAGGGGTGGAGAAAGAGGCAAGAGGGGTGCAGAAAGAAGCAAGAGAGGTGCAGAAAGAAGGAACAGAGGTGCGGCAAGAGGGGAGCAGAAAGAGGCAAGAGGGGTGCAGAAAGAGGCAAGAGGGGTGCAGAAAGAAGCATGAGTGGTGCAGAAAGAAGCAAGAGAGGTGCAGAAAGAAACAAAAGAAGTGCAGAAAGAGGCAAGAGGGGTGCAGAAATAGGCAAGAGGGGTGCAGAAAGAAGCATGAGTGGTGCAGAAAGAGGCAAGAGGGGTGCAGAAAGAAGCACGAGTGGTGCAGAAAAAAGGAACAGAGGTGCAGAAAGAGGCAACAGGGGTGAAGAAAGAGGGAAGAGGGGTGGAGAAAGAGGCAAGGGGCTGCAGAAAGAAGCAAGAGAGCTACAGAAAGAAACAAAAGAAGTGCAGAAAGAAGGAACAGAGGTACAGAAAGAAGGAACATAGGTGCAGAAAGAAGGAACAGAGGTGCAGAAAGAGGCAAGAGGGGGTGCAGAAAGAGGCATACGGGGTGCAGAAAGAGGCAAGAGGGGTGCAGAAAGAAACAAAAGAAGTGCAGAAAGAAGCAACAGATGTGCAGAAAGAGGCAAGAGGAGTGCAGAAAGAAGAAAGAGGTGCATAAAGAAGCAAGAGAAGTGCATAAAGAAGCAACAGAGATGTAGAAAGAAGCAAGAGAGGTGCATAAAGAAGCAAGAGGGATACAGAAAAACAAAGAGAGGTGCAGAAGGAAACAAAAGAAATGCAGAAAGAAGGAACAGAGGTGCAGAAAGAGGCAAAAGGGGTGCAGAAAGAGGGAAGAGGGGTGTGAAAGGCATGAGGGGTGCAGAAAGAAGCAAGAGAGGTGCAGAAAGTAGCAAGAGAAGTGCAGAAAGAAGCAACAGAGATGCGGAAAGGGGAAAGTGGGGTGGAGAAAGAGGCAAGAGGGATACAGAAAAACAAAAGAGGTGCAGAAGGAAACAAAAGTGCAGAAAGAAGGAACAGAGGTGCAGAAAGAGGCAAAAGGGGTGCAGAAAGAAGCAAGAGAGTTGCAGAAAGAAACAAAAGAAGTGCAGAAAGAAGGAACAGAGGTGCAGAAAGAGGGATGAGGGGTGCAGAAAGAAGGATGAGGGGTGCAGAAAGAAGCAAGAGAGTTGCAGAAAGAAACAAAAGAAGTGCAGAAAGAAGGAACAGAGGTGCAGAAAGAGGGATGAGGGGTGCAGAAAGAAGGATGAGGGGTGGAGAAAGAAGCAACAGATGCAAAAAGGGGGAACAGGGGTGGAGAAAGTGGCAAGAGGGGTGCAGAAAGAAGCAAGAGGGGTGCAGAAAGAAACAAAAGAAGAGCAGAAAGAAGGACAGAGGTGCAGAAAGAGGCAAGAGGGGTGCAGAAAGAGGCACGAGGGGTGCAGAAAGAACCACGAGGGGTGCAGAAAGTAGCACGAGGGGTGAAGAAAGAAGCAAGGGTGGTGCAGAAAGAAGCAAGAGTGGTGCAGAAAGAAGCAAGAGAGCTGCAGAAAGAAGCAAGAGTGCAGAAAGAGGCAAGAGGGGTGCAGAAAGAAGCAAGAGAGCTGCAGAAAGAAACAGAAGTGCAGAAAAAAGGAACAGAGGTGCAGAAAGAGGCAACAGGGGTGAAGAAAGAGGGAAGAGGGGTGGAGAAAGAGGTAAGGGTCTGCAGAAAGAAGCAAGAGAGCTGCAGAAAGAAACAAAAGAAGGAACAGAGGTGCAGAAAGAGGCAAGAGGCGGTGCAGAAAGAGGCATAAGGGGTGCAGAAAGAGGCAAGAGGGGTGCTGAAAGAAACAAAAGAAGTGGAGAAAGAAGCAACAGAGGTGCAGAAAGAGGCCAGAGGAGTGCAGAAAGAGGCACGAGGGGTGCAGAAAGTAGCAAGAGAGGTGCAGAAAGTAGCAAGAGAAGTGCATAAAGAAGCAACAGAGATGCAGAAAGGGGAAAGTGGGGTGGAGAAAGAGGCAAGAGGGATACAGAAAGAAACAAGAGGTGCAGAAGGAAACAAAAGAAGTGCAGAAAGAAGGAACAGAGGTGCAGAAAGAGGCAAGAGGCATGCAGAAAGAGGGAAGAGGGGTGTGAAAGAGGCACGAGGCGTGCAGAAAGAAGCAAGAGGCATGCAGAAAGAAGCAAGAGGTGTGCAGAAAGAAGCAAGGTGTGCAGAAAGAAGCAAGAGAGTTGCAGAAAAACAAAAGAAGTGCAGGAAGAAGGAACAGAGGTGCGATGAGGGGTGCAGAAAGAGGGATGAGGGGTGGAGAAAGAAGCAACAGAGATGCAAAAGGGGGAACAGGGGTGGAGAAAGTGGCAAGAGGGGTGCAGAAAGAAGCAAGAGAGGTGCAGAAAGAAAAGAAGAGCAGAAAGAAGGAACAGAGGTGCGGCAAGAGGGGTGCAGAAAGAAGCACGAGGGGTACAGAAGAAGCACGAGGGTGCATAAAGAAGCACGAGGGTACAGAAAGAAGCACGAGGGTGCAGAAAGAAGCAAAGAGGTGCAGAAAGAAGCAAGAGTATTGCAGAAAGAAGCAACAGAGGTGCAGAAAGAGGCAAGAGGGGTGCAGAAAGGCAAGAGAGTTGCAGAAAGGCAAGAGAGTTGCAGAAAGAAGGAACAGAGGTGCAGAAAGAGGCAAGAGGGGAGCAGAAAGAGGGAAAAGGGGTGCAGAAAGAGGCACAAGGGTTGCAGAAAGAAGGGACAAAGGGGCAGAAAGAAGCAAGAGAAATGCAGAAGGAAGCAACAGAGGTGCAGAAAGAGGGATGAGGGGTGGAGAAAGAGGCAAGAGGAGTGCAGAAAGAAGCAACAGAGATGCAAAAACATGGAACAGGGGTGGAGAAAGTGGCAAGAGGGGTGCAGAAAGAGGCAAGAGGGGTGCAGAAAGAAGCATGAGTGGTGCAGAAAGAAGCAAGAGAGGTGCAGAAAAAAGAAACAAAAGAAGTGCAGAAAAAAGGAACAGAGGTGCAGAAAGAGGCAACAGGGGTGAAGAAAGAGGCAAGAGGGGTGGAGAAAGAGGCAAAGGGCTGCAGAAAGACGCAAGAGGGGTGCAGAAAGAAGCACGAGGGGTGCAGAAAGAAGCACGAGGGGTGCAGAAAGAAGCACGAGGGGTGCAGAAAGAGGCAAGAGGGGTGGAGAAATAGGCAAGAGGGGTGGAGAAAGAAGCAACAGAGGTGCAGAAAGAAGCAACAGAGGTGCAGAAAGAAGCAACAGAGGTGCAGAAAGACAGATTAGGGACGGAGAAAGAGGCAAGCGAAGTGCAGAAAGAAGCAACAGAGATGAAAAAGGGGGAAGAGGGGTGGAGAAAGAGGCAAGAGGGGTGCAGAAAGAAGCAAGAGAGGTGCAGAAAGAAGGAACAGAGGTGCAGAAAGAGGCAAGAGGTGTGCAGAAAGACGCAAGAGGGGTGCAGAAAGAAGCACGAGGGGTGCAGAAAGAAGCACGAGGGGTGCAGAAAGAGGCAAGAGGGGTGGAGAAAGAGGCAAGAGGGGTGGAGAAAGAGGCAAGAGGGGTGCAGAAAGAAGCAACAGAGGTGCAGAAAGAAGCAACAGAGGTGCAGAAAGACAGATTAGGGACGGAGAAAGAGGCAAGCGAAGTGCAGAAAGAAGCAACAGAGATGAAAAAGGGGGAAGAGGGGTGGAGAAAGAGGCAAGAGGGGTGCAGAAAGAAGCAAGAGAGGTGCAGAAAGAAGGAACAGAGGTGCAGAAAGAGGCAAGAGGGGAGCAGAAAGAGGCAAGAGGGGTGCAGAAAGAGGCAAGAGGGGTGCAGAAAGAAGCATGAGTGGTGCAGAAAGAAGCAAGAGAGGTGCAGAAAGAAACAAAAGAAGTGCAGAAAGAGGCAAGAGGGGTGCAGAAAGAGGCAAGAGGGGTGCAGAAATAGGCAAGAGGGGTGCAGAAAGAAGCATGAGTGGTGCAGAAAGAGGCAAGAGGGGTGCAGAAAGAAGCATGAGTGGTGCAGAAAAAAGGAACAGAGGTGCAGAAAGAGGCAACAGGGGTGAAGAAAGAGGGAAGAGGGGTGGAGAAAGAGGCAAGGGGCTGCAGAAAGAAGCAAGAGAGCTACAGAAAGAAACAAAAGAAGTGCAGAAAGAAGGAACAGAGGTACAGAAAGAAGGAACATAGGTGCAGAAAGAAGGAACAGAGGTGCAGAAAGAGGCAAGAGGGGGTGCAGAAAGAGGCATACGGGGTGCAGAAAGAAACAAAAGAAGTGCAGAAAGAAGCAACAGATGTGCAGAAAGAGGCAAGAGGAGTGCAGAAAGAAGAAAGAGGTGCATAAAGAAGCAAGAGAAGTGCATAAGAGAGCAACAGAGATGTAGAAAGAAGCAAGAGAGGTGCATAAAGAAGCAAGAGGGATACAGAAAAACAAGAGAGGTGCAGAAGGAAACAAAGGGGTGCAGAAAGAGGGAAGAGGGGGTGTGAAAGAGGCAAAAGGGGTGCAGAAAGAGGGAAGAGGGGTGTGAAAGGCATGAGGGGTGCAGAAAGAAGCAAGAGAGGTGCAGAAAGTAGCAAGAGAAGTGCAGAAAGAAGCAACAGATGCGGAAAGGGGAAAGTGGGGTGGAGAAAGAGGCAAGAGGGATACAGAAAAACAAAAGAGGTGCAGAAGGAAACAAAAGTGCAGAAAGGAACAGAGGTGCAGAAAGAGGCAAAAGGGGTGCAGAAAGAAGCAAGAGAGTTGCAGAAAGAAACAAAAGAACTGCAGAAAGAAGGAACAGAGGTGCAGAAAGAGGGATGAGGGTGCAGAAAGAAGGATGAGGGGTGCAGAAAGAAGCAAGAGAGTTGCAGAAAGAAACAAAAGAAGTGCAGAAAGAAGGAACAGAGGTGCAGAAAGAGGGATGAGGGGTGCAGAAAGAAGGATGAGGGGGGAGAAAGAAGCAACAGATGCAAAAAGGGGGAACAGGGGTGGAGAAAGTGGCAAGAGGGGTGCAGAAAGTGGCAAGAGGGGTGCAGAAAGAAGCAAGAGGGGTGCAGAAAGAAACAAAAGAAGAGCAGAAAGAAGGAACAGAGGTGCAGAAAGAGGCAAGAGGGGTGCAGAAAGAACCACGAGGGGTGCAGAAAGTAGCACGAGGGGTGCAGAAAGAAGCAAGAGTGGTGCAGAAAGAAGCAAGAGTGGTGCAGAGAGAAGCAAGAGTGGTGCAGAGAGAAGCAAGAGGGGTGTAGAAAGAGGCAAGAGGGGTGCAGAAAGAGGCAAGAGGGGTGAAGACAGAGGCACGAGGGGTGCAGAAAGAAGCAAGAGAGCTGCAGAAAGAAACAAAAGAAGGAACAGAGGTGCAGAAAGAGGCAACAGAGGTGCAGAAAGAGGCAACAGAGGTGCAGAAAGAGGGAAGAGGGGTGGAGAAAGAGGCAAGGGTCTGCAGAAAGAAGCAAGAGAGCTGCAGAAAGAAACAAAAGAAGGAACAGAGGTGCAGAAAGAGGCAATAGGCGGTGCAGAAAGAGGCATAAGGGGTGCAGAAAGAAACAAAAGAAGTGGAGAAAGAAGCAACAGAGGTGCAGAAAGAGGCCAGAGGAGTGCAGAAAGAGGCACGAGGGGTGCAGAAAGAAACAAGAGGTGCAGAAGGAAACAAAAGAAGTGCAGAAAGAAGGAACAGAGGTGCAGAAAGAGGCAAGAGGCGTGCAGAAAGAGGGAAGAGGGGTGTGAAAGAGGCACGAGGGGTGCCGAAAGAAGCAAGAGGCATGCAGAAAGAAGCAAGAGGTGTGCAGAAAGAAGCAAGAGAGTTGCAGAAAAACAAAAGAAGTGCAGAAAGAAGGAACAGAGGTGCGATGAGGGGTGCAGAAAGAGGGATGAGGGGTGCAGAAAGAGGGATGAGGGGTGGAGAAAGAAGCAACAGAGATGCAAAAAGGGGGAACAGGGGTGGAGAAAGTGGCAAGAGGGGTGCAGAAAGAAGCAAGAGAGGCGCAGAAAGAAACAAAAGAAGAGCAGAAAGAAGGAACAGAGGTGCAGAAAAAGGCAAGAGGGGTGCAGAAAGAAGCACGAGGGGTACAGAAGAAGCACGAGGGGTGCATAAAGAAGCACGGGGGTACAGAAGAAGCACGAGGGGTGCAGAAAGAAGCAAAGAGGTGCAGAAAGAAGCAAGAGTATTGCAGAAAGAAGCAACAGAGGTGCAGAAAGGCAAGAGGGGTGCAGAAAGGCAAGAGGGGTGCAGAAAGAGGCACGAGGGGTGCAGACAGAGGCCCGAGGGGTGCAGAAAGAAGCAAGAGATGTGCAGCAAGAAACAAAAGAAGTGCAGAAAGAAGGAACAGAGGTGCAGAAAGAGGCAACATGGGTGAAGAAAGAGGGAAGAGGGGTGCAGAAAGAAGCAAGCAGTGCAGAAAGAAACAAAAGAAGAGCAGAAAGAAGGAACAGAGGTGCAGAAAGAGGCAAGAGGGGTGCAGAAAGAAACAAAAGTGCAGAAAGGAAAAGAGGTGCAGAACGAGAGAAGAGGGGTGTGAAAGAGGCACGAGGGGTACAGAAAGAAGGAAGAGGCGTGCAGAGAGAAGCAAGAGAGTTGCAGAAAGAAGCAACAGAGGTGCAGAAAGAGGGATGAGGGGTGGAGAGAGAGGCAAGAGAAGTGCAGAAAGAAGCAACAGAGATGCAAAAAGGGGGAAGAGGGGTGGAGAAAGTGGCAAGAGGGGTGCATTAAGAAGCAAGAGAGGTGCAGAAAGAAACAAAAGAAGTGCAGAAAGAAGGAACAGAGGTGCAGAAAGAGGCAACAGGGGTGAAGAAAGAGGGAAGAGGGGTGGAGAAAGAGGCAAGGGGTGCAGAAAGAAGCAAGACCTGCAGAAAGAAAGAAAAGAAGAGCAGAAAGAACGAACAGAGGTGCAGAAAGAGGCAAGAGGGGTACAGAAAGAGCCAATAGGGGTGCAGAAAGAAGCAAGCAGTGCAGAAAGAAACAAAAGAAGTGCAAAAAGAAGGAACAGAGGTGCAGAAAGAGGCAAGAGGGGTGCAGAAAGAAACAAAAGAAGTGCAGAAAGAAGGAACAGAGGTGCAGAAAGAGGCAAGAGGGGTGCAGAAAGAGAAGAGGGGTGTGAAAGAGGCACGAGGGGTGCAGAAAGAAGCAAGATCGATGCAGAAAGAAGCAACAGAGGTGCAGAAAGAAGCAACAGAGGTGCAGAAAGAGGGATGGAGAATGAGCCAAGAGAAGTGCAGAAAGAAGCAACAGAGATGCAAAAAGGGGGAAGAGGGGCGGAGAAAGTGGCAAGAGGGGTGCATTAAGAAGCAAGAGTGGTGCAGAAAGAAACAAAAGAAGTGCAGAAAGAAGGAACAGAGGTGCAGAAAGAGGCAAGAGGGGTGCAGAAGCAGGTAAGGGGGGCAGAAAGAAGCACAAGTGGTGCAGAAAGAAGCAAGAGATGTGCAGAAAGAAACAAAAGTGGTGCAGAGAGAAGGAACAGAGGTGCAGAAAGAGGCAAGAGGGGTCCAGAAAGAAGAGAGGTGCATAAAGAAAGAAAAGAAGTTCAGAAAAAATGAACAGAGGTGCAGAAAGAGGCGCGAAGAGTGCAGAATGAAGCAAGAGGAGTGCAGAAAGAAGCAACAGAGGTGCAGAAACAGGCAAGAGGGGTGCAAAAAGAGGGAAGAGGGGTGCAGAAAGAGGCATGTGGGGTGCAGAAAGAAGCAAGAGATGTGCAGAAAGAAAAAGAAGTGCAGAAAGAAAGAACAGAGGTGCAGAAAGAGGCAGCAGGGGTGCAGAAAGAGGGTAGATGAGTGGAAAAAGAGGCAAGGGGTGCAGAAAGAAGCAAGAGAGCTGCAGAAAGAAACAGAAGTGTAGAAAGAAGGAACAGAGGTGCAGAAAGAGGCAAGAGGGGTGCAGGAAGAGGGGTGCAGAAAGAGGCAAAAGGGGTGCAAAAAGAAGTGAGAGGTGCAGAATTAAATAAAAGTGCAGAAAGAAATAAAAGTGCAGAAAGAAGGAACAGAGGTGCAGAAAGAGGGGTGCAGAAAGAGAAAAGAGGGTGCAGAAAGAGGCAAAAGGGGTGCAGAAAGAAGTGAATTATTGTTCTGCTGTTCCCTGGCACGGATCGCCTTGTTGTTGGAGGATGACTGTTGTCCCAGGATTCTTGGATCGTGTTCTCCGTTGAGAATTGGACCTGCGGTTATTACTCTCCGTTGAGAGTCAGGACTGTTACTTGTTTATTGGATACCTAAAGACTGGTTTGCAAAGAAAGAGGAAGCCAAGATGGTGCCCCGATATTTTGTATAGTGTAATGTGTTACTATTGGTTGTTTGAAGAGGCGTGGTTCAAAGCCTCATGGGAAATGAAGTTTTTTACAAATGTTACTTTATTCTCATTGGCTGCTGTGAGTCAGTAAAGAAATTGAGAAAGCATAATCCTCGCCTCCGTGTCCTTAATAGAATCTAAAATTCTTGTCGCGATAGCTGGAAAATTTTGTATTCTGTGTCCCTTTTGGAATGAAAAAAAGAGAAAAGGAAACACGCATCGCTTGCTGGAAGGGTGGGAGATGCTTCTCCTGTCTGCCTAAGGTGTTACAATCTCTGAACTTTCTACTCCGAGGCAGGCAAGGAGTTAATCCCGAACAGGGAAAGTGTGTACTTTGCTGTTAGCTGCCTCCCACTTCCTAAATCCCCTCTCTCCTCCCTCAAAAATATAAGAAAAAAAATCGGTTCAAAGCACCGAAATCGCGCAGGGTTAACATTCCAGATTAGATCGTGTTTCAAGCGCAGCCCGGTGTCAAAAACAAAAAATATTGGTCAACTAAGAAGCATATCACCTGACAAATTGGACAGCAAACAAATGGGACCCCTTGCTGTGAAATTCAAACGCAGGTGAGCACACGCACACAGCCAAGCCAGCACAGAGAAAAGTGAACTCACAGCAGCATCGTGGGCACGCAGCAACACTACTGCTCTCCCTCCTTACGTTTCACTTAGACTATGTGTAATCAGTTATAAAAGACCCCGCAAGCCAGATGTCACCCACGAAGCCAGTAAATCAGCGCAACCTGTAAACACTGCTCTGCCTCATGCGCACCAGCCCCCTGCGACTGCAAACGTGAAATAAACATTTGCAAAGATATTGCCTTTCCCCGCAGCCACCAGGGCTCCCAAAGCCATGGGTGCTCCTCGCAACAAGAGCAGGGAACACGCCCATGAAAATAACAAGCATTTGCAATGCAATAGGTCTCGCATTCACGCGAGTTTGAGCTATCGGCATTGTAAATGACAATGCCTTTTATTTATGTTTTGGTTTTTAAAACATAAATAAAAGACATTGTCATTTACAATGCCAATAGCTTAAACTCTCGCAAATGCGAGACCTATTGCATTACAAATGCTTGGGTATGCTCCGTGTCATAGAGCTATATTTGACCTCTTCTGTATTAAAGTCCGCGGTGGAATACATAACTATAGCACTATAAAGATATTTTTGTTATCTACATAGCTGCCAAGGTTTCATATTGCTATGTGTGACATTTTCATAAATTCAGTGTAATTATGAGTGACATTTCAACGACTATGAGTGACACTCGCCAGCAAGTTTACCTAGACTGAATAAATGCTACAAATAACCAAGTGTTAACTGTATCCAATCCCGGTGTGGAGTGCATTTACAACCCGTCTGTGCATTAGCTTGTACTGTGCACAACATGAAAATAGCCTAGTGTTTAAAGTTTGCGTCTCTGCCTCGAGCCTGCACTCCGCAATGCTACAAAGTATGCTGATGTCCTATTCATCAGTGGCTATCCTTCAATATGTGAATGACCCATCATGACTCTACCCGAGTGTATCCACGTCACATGATTATCAAATTATTGTCAACTTATTATCACCTTTTTGTCTTACCATCATCCAGGTATGCATTCCAAGTGCCTTCTGATGAAACCCTGGACATCTTCAGAGGCAGTAGACTGGGATCCCATAACTCTAACTAGTTCTGGCCTTGCGCTTTTGGGTTTTCCATTGCAGGCAGCGACTCTGGTGTGCAAGGCTGGCTGTAGGCAGGCAGGCTCAGGCCGCAAGCCACCCTTGGAAGCGGTAATTCGTGTTTGCCGCCCCGAGAGATGAGGCGAGGATTCCGAGGGGGCAGGATTAGAGATGGGACCGGCGTTCAACCCATCACTGCCTGAGCGGCCGTGGATGGACTTGGGTGGGACACTCCTACCTTGGTCAAACCACAAAAGGTTTCTGAAGTCGCCCCTCATGTGCTCTGGGGAGCCTGATGAATCCCTAATGGATTTCAAAACTTCAGAACCTCCGCATAGAGCTGGAAGCTCACTCAGAGCAGGGCTGGCAAAAATGTCCAAGCCAGCCCTGCTCCTTCCCTTCTGTCACTCTCCATCTTTCCATCCATCCATTCAGTCTCTTCCCTCTCTCTTCTACCTCTGATCGATCTTGTCTCTCTCTAGCCACACACCCACTCCCTCTCACTTTGATCTGTTTTCCCTCTCAGATCTCTCCACCTCCCCCGCTTTCTCTCTGTCTCCAAAAGCCCCCGCTGCGTGAGCTGCTGTTAACCTCGAGGAGCTGTAGAACGGCGCGAGCTGCGGTCCAGGACCGTCAGAGCCTGGCCTCTAGGAGCTGGCCTGCAATACACGTTCCCTTTATGTGGGTGGGTGTCATTGTTATCGTCCTTTAAGTGTCAGATTAAGTAATAAACAGCATTTCCTGCTAGGTGAGGGTAAGTCAGATCGAAAGTAACAATTTTTTTTTCGATCAACCTTAATACAGCTTAAAAAAATATTTTGAAAATCAAGAAAAATTAAAAAGTTGCATTTTGAAATGGTACTTAACAGAGCAGTGTATAACTGTACACATCTATTTAATAAAAAAGACACATACATACACTATTTTTAAAAAAAACACACACATACACATCCTCGTAGATTTTACCCCATTATTCATCTCTCCATGCGTGTGGTGGTGTGTTTCATTTCCGTTTCTCTCGTCATACAAAACGTGGCTCGCGCTTCTGTGACAAATATTATCCTCAGAGCCATCAGCAATCTAATAGCAGAAATTTCAAGGAAACGAAGTTCTAAAGAATGGAAGCTGGAAAACTATTCACCTCTTAATGTTGGTTACTAATCCTGGGATATTCTGCTCAGGCAGCTGCTGTTCACAATGTCTGCTGGTATGAACGACGGCCTTGTACGCCAGAGTTCACTTCTTAAAGGATTACATTGTCATAGGGTTTCTGCACATACAGAGCTATGCACAGGATAATAGGACCTCGGAATATAGTGGTGAGCCAACCATAAACCTTAGCACCCAAAACCCCAACCCAACTAGCCTTAGCGTCCCATTAGCACCAATGTACCAATCATTAGACAACCCAGAACACGGTATTTCTCTCTCAGGACTCGCAGAGGCAAGAACACTCTTTCGTCACACTCGTACCTGTCCACAACATGCGTATGAAGAGACACTGTATAGGTTAAAATGTTTATTTCAACTTACGTGCTCTAAGATACAGTACACGTGTCAGTACTAATAGCATAATACATATGAATAATATAATCAGCATAGTTACTACTCCATAGAATACGAACGGGGAAAGCATCTCATAAAGCAGTGGATATATGTCTAACTAACATTACCACCCTCCCCGTGCTGGAAGCCAGTTTATTATGAGAATAGAAGACCTTTGGGCTTTGACTAGCAAACCCCCATACCTCAATCTCTAGATGCAAAACTACATCAGCAGACAATCACAGCTCTTCT
The DNA here is from genome assembly GCA_963921515.1 of Calotriton arnoldi. NCBI lineage: Eukaryota > Metazoa > Chordata > Amphibia > Caudata > Salamandridae > Calotriton > Calotriton arnoldi. Next base: position 879,133 of record CAWUFW010002736.1, on the reverse strand, counting down.
CTCTGGAAAGGTCGTCTCCAAGTGCTATCTTAGAGCAGGCGCCCGCCTTATTAAAAGCACACTAATTTCTCAATGGCAGCTGTACATGTGTTATGTCTAGGTGCGAGGGACGGGCCAAATCAGTAGGAACCAGGGATTTGTTATTCGACCTTGTAACTGTTGTTCAGACTGAGCCCAAAAGGGAAATAGGAGAAAAGGTGAGAAACAGAAAACGCAGACAGTTGTAGAATAACTTGGCAGTAGCAGAGGGCGACAGAACAACATCCAATAGTAACGTGCGCAAAAGTCACCATGGCAGCCAGGCCTGTGTTAATGTAGCCAGACCTGCCAGGAGGCCATGAGCCACAAGACACCCTCCCCTGGACAGTCCATCGGCCAAGACGAAAATGAAGACAGAGTTCCAAACACCTGAGCAGAATTGAGGCTGTCCACCGACAGTGAACGGCAAGTCAATCAATCCAAAAACGTAGAAAAGCAGAAAAATGCAATACCGTCCAAAAGGACATCATTGGAATCGTCAAAAAATGTAGACGCCATCCACTTCAACAGTTCAAAGCTGCAGGAATGTTCCTCAGAGGATGGAGCATCTAAAAGCAATGCGGGACAGCTTGCGTGATATTCAATATAACTTCGTTGCAGGAGATTCTGAGCAGCCGCCCAGATATGCCATTGTGCCAAAATCCCCAGTGCAGCCGCACGCATCATAAAGCCAGCAGCGGAACAGTCCCGTTCATGGGCCTCTAAGGGACCCACCAACCGAACAAAATCCGGGACCGACAATGACGAATTGGAGAGGCAATAATCCATGGTCCATGTAAACGGACAGCGGATGCAAGACATCACAGGTTGCACGCAAGTGAAATACGCAAAGCGAAAAGAAAGGGTGTAGGACACACTGATAGTTGCCAAGGGCAGAACATCGAAGCCAACCAGAAGTCGCTCACGGAGCAGCTGGAGGCGTTCGGGATCGAGAAGGGCCCAGTGGTGTGCAGCCATTGCGCATAAAACAGATCAACAGCAAGACACCAGCCGCCAAAGCGAGGATTAATGGGAAACCACCAAAGACGCTAGAAAAAATAGAATGTATGAACGCCGGAATCACACCGAAAATAGTTTGAAAGGTGGACACTAGGCCAGACCCCACAATCTTAAAAAAGTGCACCAGACCCTCAGTGTTTGATGCGTTAAAAATACGATGAATCAACTCCCCAAAATGTTGGGGGAGGTCAGTGTTCAAAAGGGCCTGTATTTCACTGTGGGTGCTCGCCACCTGGAGAATGAATGTCTCCCGGGCGGATGTGAGCATAACCTCCTCATTCAATAATAGGGCCTTTATTCTGCTCAACTTATTGACATCTGCCTCCATGGTAGGAATGGAAGGCCAAATAGAGTTATCAACGATGTCGTGAGGGGGAGGAAAGAGCACATTCTTGCAGCAGACAACTCTGTGTGAGACCGTAACAATATACGGAATGCCAGCCTGTAGGCCACAACAGTCTTCGTTGTTTAAAAGCAAATAGCTACCGTTAGTAAGCAAAGTAAAAGTAGGAGAAATAGCAGGAGCAGGAATACCCTTCAGCACACATGCAAGATTTGGAACTGAAACGCTACAAGCCCCGTGCAATTTAATATGTTTACAAATAAGCGAATGACCTACAGTGGAATCACAAGACTCCCCCGTGAGAAATACCTCCTTGCCGTCTCTAAGGCATTTATACATGAAAGGCAAGGACCAAAGCTCATGCAGGAAAGCACTACCCAAAGGCTGGAAACGGCCTACAGGATAATGTTTCATGCACAAACTAAATTCAAACAGGGAAAAAGGTAAAGCTATAACCCCATGAACTAGCCACACTGCAGAATCTAGTTCCGCTACGGAGAATGGTAAAGGATCCACCTTTTCAATATGTAACAAAGTGTAAGATGCATCTTTCATGGACATGAACTGCTGTTTGTCAGTCAAATTAAAAGGCAGAAAAAGGGCAGTGGTGTTTAACAAATTCCAAGGAACCTTACCCAACTTAAGGGTTTGCAAGGTCCAGGCAAACTGCATCACTGAACGCAACTGATTCTGACCATGATACAACATAGAGACATCATCTTGTACAATATCAACAACAGAGGATACAATATTCTCTAATGTGTAAATGCGGGAAGACAGGGTATTTATGCTATTATCAACAACAGCAAGCACCTTTTCCAAATTTGCTTGGTCTATTTCCCTTAGACGGGAAGCAGCTTCCATTTGTGACAGCTTCCAGAGTTCATTATATGCTTCATAAATAAATCTCTTCGGTCGGGGACCATGAGGTCCCAAGATAAAGTCAGATAAATCAATAGTGCCTGATAGGAGGGATAAATGGTTCTTAACAGAGTCTAAGGACGAATGTTGTAACCATTGTTTACATAATTTACCAACCGAATACGTGGTTACAGTACGAGTTTCAGTAAATCTTGGATCAGGCTTGTCCTGTACGTAGCCAGAGACTGTGCCATGAAAACGCAGTTGGCATGCATTAGATGATATGGGCCAGGCCAACCAGGGTGACTGTATGAGTGCAGAAACATTAAAGGAATTGTTTTGAAACTGAGCCTGTAATGTCACAAGGGACATATTAAAACGCAAACTATCATTTGGAAAATTCGACAAGGATGGGATGGCTGGCGCCTTAAGTTGTTTAACGGTAGCCAACCCCCAACACGTGGTCTGATAAATGGAAGCATTTAGAAAAAGAATTTGGGCTGGGATAAGACAAGCGCGGTGCAAGGCCTCAATGCCCTGCACCTGCCATGGCTTCGAACCCCAGATTGATTTCAAATCCACTGTGTCTTTCCAATACTCATAACCACCCACCCCCAAGGCGCTTAAGAAGGAACCCGAATATAGTAATTTAGTGTGGGTCAACATTATTTTTTGAGTCAATGGAGTCTTTAATTTAAAATAATAGGACCCAGGGTTCGATCGATTAAAATCAGTGAAATAGGTGAATATATTTCGAAGAGTCTGGGAGCTACCTGGTAAGGGGTTTGGGCAATGTTCCCATTGAGTGTAAGTAACAGGGGTGCGTATTGCACTTGGTTTGTGGAGAAAATGATTGCCCCAATGCTGGTAGCAATACAAATCGGCATAATTCGCAGAATTCATATACAAGTCTTCAGCATTAAAGGAGGCATAATATTTTAAATCAGCAAACAATGCTTCAATTGCATGCACATCCCAATCATCAGAATGAATATTACTTTTTACTACATCACCCATCGAGACTCGAAGGACATTTGGTACATTAATAATTTCCGTCGGGCCATGGATTTGAAAGTTTACCGCATCCCATACGATGCCATCAGCAACTGGAAACGCTGAAATGTTCACAAATGTGTGGTCACGCTTCATGATGTGTGAAGAGGAATGTGGAGCCAAAGTTCCAGCAACACTGTTCACAGCAGAGCGTTCAGGTAAATAGTGACCATTGATGAGTAGAAAAAACACTGTGACAAAGCCAATGGACATGAACAAAAAAATCAAGAAAAGCACCATCCAAATGTATGTCCAAGGTGGAATCAAAAAATTGTCTCTAAACCAGGATACAAAAAGACTGAACTTGGACGGGACCGTTGATGAGTTGGAATCTGAGTCAAAGGAATAACGTGTAGGGCTCAGTGGCGTTGTTGTTGGTGTGCCACCGACTCTGTGGCGGGATAAGTATATTCGTCCTCATCTATGCAGGGTGATGCAGGGGGTTCAAATATATTTTCAGGCAAATCAACCATCTCCATGGTAACATCAGTGATTGTTCGTGCAGGCGTGCCTCGAACGCTTGTCCGATAAATGGCAGGACAAGAGACCGCTGGTGTGACACTATTTAGGATCGGCCAGACGTTGTAGCTTGACATTTTCCACTGAGATGTATCTGTTTTCCTTGCGACCGGGAAGCGGTGGTAGGATGACTGTACGTGTTCCCTTCAAGCCCAGGACTGGAACCGGTGCACGAAAAGAGGGGCCGAATTCTTTTTGTTCTCCACCTTCTCTCGTACCAGGTCGCCAATCTTCGGAAGCCAGCCGGCAACCGGAATCTGCAAAGCAGGGTCTGTGGCTGAAGGCAAATGTGCAATTGCTAGTTTGTCTCGGGCTTCTTGTAAGCCCTGTAACATAGTAGAATGATTATCTACATCAAACTTGGCGGATTGCGCCGCCATGTCTAGACCATTAAGGTCAGGCACAAACATTCGTATGCCAAAGAGCATTTCGTAAGGGGTCCGCCCACCCAGAGGCCTTCTAGGGAGATTATTAAGTGCACTCTGAACAGTATACAAGTGGGCCAGCCAGTTCCTGCCAGTACCTATAACTCTAGCTGTCAAGGATTGCTTTAAGTCACGGTTCATTCGTTCAACGATAGAGTTGCCCTCAGGCCTATACGGAGACGAAAATTTCACCCGCACCCCTAAGGAGCCCATTGCGTCCTTGTAAGCCTTAGAGGCAAACGCCGGACCTTGGTCAGAATGGAAGGTGCCGCATGCAAAAATTCCCACAAAGACACGCAAATCCCTAATGACATTTCGAGCGTCAGCACTCCGTTGTGGCCAGACCCAGATGAACCGTGTGCACGAGTCCACTGCCACTAAGATATATTTATAGGCAGTGTCTGAAGAAAATGGACCGCAGTGATCCAAGTAAACACACCCAAAGGGTCTGTTTGAAATTGCAAGCGAGGTCTGCGGTGGTCTTGTGACTGTTGAAGGCTTGATCTGTTGACAAACATCACAGGAAAGCACATAAGTACGTGTATCTTTATATAAACCACGCCACCAGTAACGCTGCTGCAAAATGGAAATTGTCGCAGACACACCAGCGTGCGCCGAAGCCATGCCTTCGTGTGCCGCTGCCATCAAGGAAAATCTGCGGTCCGCGTTGGGGATCAGCCGAACCCCAACGTCAGGTATTGTTACATAAGGAGCCTGATCGGGACCTATCTGGTAAGAATATTTAGAAGGGAAACCTCTAGGGTAATTCATTCCTTCTTTTGTTGCAGCAATAGCTGCCAAGATATCAGTGTCTATTTTAGACATGGATCTAGTAACTGCTGCTACTGAACACGTGAGTACTGCTGATCTGGCAGCTTCATCTGCCAGACTGTTACCAACAGCGTGTGCGCCCACTCGCTGATGGCCTAGGGTGTGAACCACCTGTGTGAGTGGCAGACGTCTTTGTAATTCTGCCACTCTAACCCAAAGCATTTTATGCTTGATTGTGTTGCCTTTAGCGTCTCTATAGTCGTTTTGCGACCAAAAGAACAGATTGTCATTATATGATTGAACACAGTAGTAAGAGTCGCACACAATTAGAGTGGTCACTTCAGGATTAACGAACTCAAGTGCAAGCACCAAAGCGCGCAGTTCGGCCAATTGTGCGGTACTATCCCCGAGTGTCTGTGTATGCACTACAGAGGATTTGAACTCTCCGTTCACAAAGGTACCTGCGACAATAGCACATGCGGCTGAATAAGCATGCTTGGACCCTGTGGCCGGTTGTGCCGAACCATCAGTGTAGATCACACAATCGTAATCCTCAAGCGGCAGTAAAGACAAAGGAGGAGGATGAACGAATTCATACTGTAAAAACTCCTGAGTCTGAAGAGAAGAGTGGAAAATGAAAGTGACATCCGGAGACGTCAAAGATGTTGCCCATTGAATCCAACGGGGGTGCAAAGCTTTAGAGTTCGGTACACTTGCTTTGGTCACTGCCTCTAGAGCAGGATATGGTGTTACCACCAAAATGCGTTTTCCCTGTGCCAGTGCGCGCTCCTTCAGGATCGCCATTTGCACTGCAGTCAGAACTTTCTCCACAGATGAAAACCGCATTTCTGCGGAGGTGTACAGATGTGACTTGTATGCGATGGGTACTGTATCACCTTCATTAAAGGTTAAGTACGTGAAACCCACTGCCCCTGGAATGATTCTAATCACCAGGTTTGTGTGGTTATCCCGCGTCAAAAGGTATTTAGACTCAAGAAGGTCTGTCTGCAAAGACTGCAGAATGGAGGTATGCTCCGGAAGCCAGCAAGACCTCGAAAAAGTAGGTTGTATCAAGGCATACAGTGGCTTGATACGCTGGGCGTATTCGGGAATGTATGTACGTCCGAAGTTTAGAAAGCCCAGCAACGACTGAAGTTTCTTCAGATTAGTAGGAGGGCACAGAAGTGCACATTTCTCCAGAAAATGGGGGGCTAAACCCTTACCTTCATTGTTGAGCTCATAGCCCAAGAACAGAACGGTAAATTCAGCAATATGGGATTTGGCAAAGTTAATTTTGTATCCCTGAACCGCGAATTCAAGAATAATGCGGTCCACCCGGGTCAGATGCGGAAACAATTAGTCGTCTGTCAGATAAATGTCATCCACATACGAACAGGCGTCTGGATCTATGCCGTCTAACAAAGAGACAACACGAGCGGCAAACACGCCTGGACTATTTTTGTAGCCCATAGGAAGACGCCTGAATTTGAACATTTTACCACCGGAAGTAAAGGCACACCATTGGCCACTCTCCGGGGCTAAGTTGTGCGTGTAGAATCCATTTGAAAGGTCAAGGGTCGTTTTGTATTTTTTACGAACAAGACTGTCTACAAGCGCAGAACTATGGGTATTTTGCACCGCAAAGGTCCGACAATGAGGGTTCAAATGCCGGTAATCCAATACTAAGCGGTACGATCCATCGGGTTTAGAAACCGCGAAAAGGGGATTGTTCATAGGTGATACACAGGGTTCAATTACTCCCTGATATTCCAACTGTGTCAGAATTTCGGAAACGGGGCCTTTGGCTTCACGTTTTATGGGATATTGGGGTTGTGGCTGTGGTAACGACCGCAAAGGTATTTCATGGGGGGGAGATTCTTCATCCCAACCCACGTGATTGCGGAATAACGCTGGAGCCAAGGACACAGCCCACTCGGCTGCAAGAGCCTCCGCTTTGTCCTTTGGGACATGTCGAGAAAAGCTCGGAAGGATTACCTCCTCCCCTTTTCGCGCAGCAAGTACGAATGGGGGTGGCCAATCCGCCTCTGCCAACAAAATATCATATGAAGAGGTCAGATTTTCCCAAAAAATCCCTTTAATTACACGCTGTATATCCCCTTCAATTTGGAGGACAATATTAAATAGTCTGTCAGGGGTGCCACTCTGGTGTCTGCTGTTTCAACAGTAATGAATGTTTCAGTTGCTGTCGCCTCCATATGAGGACGTAGCGCCTCCCGCACTATGGTAACTTCCGCGGCGCTGTCTAGGAGGGTTACTGCCCACGTCCAATTCAGGAGTCTCGTTCTCACCGTCTGTGGCATATTTCGCTGTTACAGCGGCAACTTTCTTCTTCTGAAATTGTGGTCGAACACGTTGAAAGTCTTCTGCTTTCCCTCTGACTTGTTGTCGAGGTTGGTCTCGTCCCTGGGGAACCTCTCGGTCCCTTCCTCTATCCTGGCGGTCTCCTCCACCGGCCTGTGACGAAGTCTGTGCCTGTAAAGAACGAGGAGAACGCGTATCAGGGATCTGAAACCTATCCGGTGACTTAATTCTCGCTCTATCGCGTAAATCATAAGTACGTTCAGAAGAAACTGAAACCGGGGATGCGCCTCGCGACCCCGGCTTTTCTGTTGCTTACCCTGTTTTTCAGCCTCCAGCTCTTTTTAGTGAAGACTGGTTTCTCATCTTTCTCAGATTGAGATTTGGTTTGTTGCTGTTGTGGTTGTGATGGTGTTTGCTGTTTTGCAAAGGCTTGTTACCCAGGCTGTTTCTACCAATAGTTTTGTAAGCCTGGGTAATAATTTTCGGTAATTCGCGAGGCTTGTCCAATTCTGGGACCAAAGCCAAAGCGTTAGCTACTTGAAAGTTCACTGCATCGCCCTTGACATTCGCAAGGATCAGTTCAGCTACTACTTCAAACACTCCCACCAGTCTCATCCCTAATTCCACGGCCGCTTCAGGGCCATGTTCATCCTGTACTTTTTAATTACAGAGGGGAGAACTGTCATGGAAGGAGTACCAAAACATTTAGAATATACTGCTGCGAATACCTTACCCCAGTTGTCACATGCTGTCAACTCGGGAATTAAGTCTTTTGGCAAACTAATCGTTAAAATACGATGTTTATCCACTGGAGTTGTATGTGGAAAAACTGCCTCCAACTGATCAAACTTTTCTGCAAGCCAATAAGGAAAATCATCCTTATGTTGTGGCCGTTTGCCCATCACAGAATTCACCATGACGGGACTTATGGTCACTCCGCCTGCAGCAGCTGGTTGGCCAGCAACTCCAGGAGCGGCTCCATGGATGCTGCCTGTAACATATCGCACTAACGCTCGATGCACCTGCACCAAGGCCGCATACATAGTGCGCAGTTCCGCGACTGGTATTGTCATATAAAGCGGATGTGGGGTGTACCCGGCCAAAACAGGCCAAGTGGCCCCCTCTATAGATAAGGGGCCTAAACGAACCGTGGTAGTCGGTTGTGGGAGGGCGCCATTAAACCAAACACGGTGTTGCCAAGCCGTGAGCGGTACTTCAAGATTAGTATAAGGTCTATAGACAGCAGGAACAGCGGTGGGTTCATATTCATGGAACAGATTATCGTTCGGATTCACCGCTGGAAAAGTGATCCAAGAGTAGAACACTTCAAAGTGGAAAGCCGGGTCGGCTTGAACCACAAAGACTAGGTCAACTCCCGCGTCTGGCACTCCATACACCCGTAAGTGATCCCGGAGTGCTGTGCGGCCATGCGCCGCTATGTCTATACCCGCCATTTCGAACGGGTCTATTCAACAATCTTACACGAGGCAGCACAAAAAGGGTTATTTCTAAAAAACCTTTTTTAATAACATCAAGCTTGAAAGAACCTACAAAATCTGCAATATAGGAGGTATCGCCGTCACACACGCTTCCGGAAGCGTACGTGAGGGGGTTGTGGACAAGCACAAGTACTACTCAAGCGTCTTGCAAGTAAGCTGCCCCACTCGTTGGTTGCGCCATGTCATAGGGTTTCTGCACATACAGAGCTATGCACAGGATAATAGGACCTCGGAATATAGTGGTGAGCCAACCATAAACCTTAGCACCCAAAACCCCAACCCAACTAGCCTTAGCGTCCCATTAGCACCAATGTACCAATGATTAGACAACCCAGAACACGGTATTTCTCTCTCAGGACTCGCAGAGGCAAGAACACTCTTTTGTCACACTCGTACCTGTCCACAACATGCGTATGAAGAGACACTGTATAGGTTAAAATGTTTATTTCAACTTACGTGCTCTAAGATACAGTACACGTGTCAGTACTAATAGCATAATACATATGAATAATATAATCAGCATAGTTACTACTCCATAGAATACGAACGGGGAAAGCATCTCATAAAGCAGTGGATATATGTCTAACTAACATTACCACCCTCCCCGTGCTGGAAGCCAGTTATTATGAGAATAGAAGACCTTTGGGCTTTGACTAGCGAACCCCCATACCTCAATCTCTAGATGCAAAACTACATCAGCAGACAATCACAGCTCTTCTCTCTGGAAAGGTCGTCTCCAAGTGCTATCTTAGAGCAGGCGCCCGCCTTATTAAAAGCACACTAATTTCTCAATGGCAGCTGTACATGTGTTATGTCTAGGTGCGAGGGACGGGCCAAATCAGTAGGAACCAGGGATTTGTTATTCGACCTTGTAACTGTTGTTCAGACTGAGCCCAAAAGGAAATAGGAGAAAAGGTGAGAAACAGAAAACGCAGACAGTTGTAGAATAACTTGGCAGTAGCAGAGGGCGACAGAACAACATCCAATAGTAACGTGCGCAAAAGTCACCATGGCAGCCGGCCTGTGTTAATGTAGCCAGACCTGCCAGGAGGCCATGAGCCACAAGACAACATTAGTGACGTAATTTATTACTACAGGTGACTGCTGATGCCAGAATTGGCAGATGCTAAGAAATTCCGTTGTAGCTGCTAGAATATCTTTGTTTTACATTATGCTGTAAAAGAAATGTATTTCCATTTCTATAGGTGCTGCATTTTTCCACATAGATCTCTCTTCAGATGTAAGATTACTCTGGACTGTAAATGTTATATTTCTAAGCAGGCAGTTTTTCTCTTCATCTGATTTATGATGCTTAAGCATCCCCTTTGTGCGGAGCTTGTTTGAAAAGTAACGTGCGAATGTGCGTGTTCACTTGGAGCTGTGCTGCATTCCTTGCTGCACCCGTGGCACTTATTCCCTCTGTCCCTTTCTGAGAGTGGGGGCGTAGTGAGTAACTATCCAGGAGAAATTATTTTGATAGTATCGCAGGATAAGGTGAACCTTAAAGAGCAAGCTCCGTTCGTAAGTTTAAACCAGATCAGACAGACGGCCTCAGTATGACAAGCCCCTCTCGGGGACTGTAAGCCTGGGCTCAGCGCCTCCGGTCTGAAGGCCTGGACTGCACGTCTTAAGGTTACTAATGAGTCTATTTAAAGGTTCGCTCGCACCTCCGGCCACTAAGAACAACAACGAGCGCACCTCCGGTCAGCGTGCGTGTCTGGCCATCGATGTGGTTAACAAACTGTAACTTCGCTAATGGAACAACAACGAGCGCACCTCCGGCCAGCGTGCGTGTCTGGCCACCGATGTGGGAAGCAGCGCCGCTGCTGAGCAGTGTGCGACTGAAACAAAATAGTGCTTACCGCCTACATATCGAGGACCGTGTCACGCCGCAAGCAAACAATCCAGTCCGGATGGGCCGTCTAAAAAGGAGACAGGGCGGTAACAAAGAAGCCTCATTTTCAATCGGAGGCCACCGTTTAGCATAAACGATGACGCCAGCCAATGAGAATGATGGGCGGGGCTTCAACCCCACTTCTGAAATCTCGATTACAAAAAGCCCTCGCAGAGCGAGCAGCGCACTGCAACGCAGGTCTGCGAGACCTAAAAAGCAAGGCGCTCACGTGAGCAGTTGCTGCTCTTATTTCAGGCATGCAGGAGGCCGCGCTGAGTGCAGGCAAAAAACAGATATAAATAAATCAGACGGGAGGGAGGAGAGAGGAGAGGCCATCACACGATGTACAGTGTGAAGGCCAAACAAAACTATCTCTTAGTGAAATCGCCAGCGAGCGAGCTAAGTCCACAAAGAAGGGACATTTAAGCAAATGCACCAATAACAAGCCAGCATCTGTAAATGACCCAGATAACAGCCAATGGCAATTGGTGGGTGTGCCAAACCCCACAGAAGAGATATGACAGGTCGATCGAAGCTCGACCTAAAAATGTGCAGGTTTGCCAAGTTTTCCTAGGTGCCGGCTGAGCTAGGGCCCAAAATGCACAGCTAGCCACATTGCAAAAAAAATCTGTTTTCAGGGGAAAATTGTGATGTGTCCATGTTGCAGTTTGGCGCCTTTCGTGTTGCGGGCACTAGCCTTACCAACACAAGCACCGAAAGGGGAAAGCGCACATTTTCCTTACATCCCCCGGAAAGAGTGCTGGGAACCCCTATATATGCAAGACATAGCATAAACTTGGTACAGAAAGCAGTGTGGGCCACCACAAGCTGTTGGGTTAAGTAGAGCACCACCCTCTTTAAACTTCTACAATCATTTGTTAAAACAATGACATCATCCCACTGGCTGCTTGACTGTACAGCATGGATCATAAGAAATACAGCAGCATGCAAGGAGTTATAATAACCGTTATGGCCAGAATGCCATCGCTAGCAGGCACTATTGGTAACACAAGTCCTCAGAAATGTATCTCTAGTTGGCAAGGTGAGTAATAAAATGATCATGAAGCGTAAGTGGCAAGCTGTTTGTTGAGTAAATAGACATAGCTAAGCAGTGACAGCAACCTTAGGGTGCTCCCAGCTCGCCTGATAGAGTTTGAAACACTTTCTCTGTGTCAGTTTCAGGCACAAAGAGAATTAAATGACGGAAATGAGACTACACCACAATACCAGTTTCAATACATATATATTTCTAAAAATACACTTCTAGTTATCAATCAAAGAGCAGTTAAAAATAAAGAATTTTCTAAGTAGCACTTATGTCCCAAGACTTGTGTTACTGAAATAAAACAAGAAACATTTGCAGGTAAATGCAATTAGGAGTATATTGAGTTTCTTTCTGCACCTGAAACCCCAATCCAAAAGGTATTTAAAGAGCACAAGACCACCAAAGTGTCTTAACAATAATTAAAATCAACTGGTCTGCGGACACAGTACATTAAGAATTTCACAGTTGTTTTCAAGGGTAACGAGCTCTCAAATGAAGCAAAAGATTTAACAACAACTTATACGCATCTATACCATGATTGACACAACATTGGAAAGACAGGGAACAGTGAGAAGTCATGTTGGAAAAATAGGAATGCGTCAGCAACGAATAAAATAAAGGGACTATTACCCAGAAACGTATCTATGCTTAAGTATCACAAATGCTGCATATAATGGTGCTGGCTTGGTTAATTTTATTTCCCAAAAATACGGGCTGTGAAGAGCAAGAAGGAACCAATGGAGGCACCATTTTCAAAAACGTTCATTCACCGACATTCAAGCAGGTCAACAGTTATTGTTCGTTGATTTTACTGCACGTCCCTGAAGATCCTTCGTGAGAATAAGTTAGTTAGACAAGCTATTATAGCTCATTTATGTATTGATCATTTTGTTCCTTCTTTCGAGTCCATGGCCATAAAGGAACCCAGTGGTGTAAAGATGTGTTTGTTACTTGCTAATAACAATAATACGTTGCATCGTGCAATTTACTACCAAGCAATGTTGTACCCCCTTAGATATTTTTTGTAATTTGGAAGGATTCTGTTTCACAGTTTTATAAGGCACATCAATATTCGTATTCTTTCAAAGAGAAAAATAATTGAAATAGCTTGCATCGTACAGCTCTAAGCAGTCTAACAAAATATATACTTATATGCAATTTATAAATGAAACCGCATTCATTCCAGCAAATGCACGTTTATCAGCTCTACTTCCGACAACACAGTCCATTAGGACTTGTAAACAGGATCTGTACTTGAGGATACTTAAATGAGAAAAAGGTGCAGTAATCAAAATTCACAAAAGACATAGGATGCTAGAACTAACAAAATGACTCAATCATACAGAGGTGTGGCTGGCTATTATTGTTGTATTCAGATGTCACTGGAGTCACTGTGCGTGTGGCTTTGATGTACAGTTTTGAATTTAACAGGGACGACTAACAAAGGTTGGTTGAGGGAATAAAAAGTCGTCACCATCACTAACTTACAAGTATGTCTCACTTTGAGCATTTATATCCGAGACATTTCTGGTGTAGATAGGTATGCTTCAAGAAAATTGTTTGACATGATGAAAAATTAATTGAGCAGGATTAAGATTCTGAATTGAGCAAGCAGATGGGAAGACTAAAGGTACATAGCATTCAATACAGGCAAAGATAATGAAAATTAAATCGCAAACCAGATGAAAATAACAAAACACGTACCGGTTAACCAAATGCCACAGTTCCAACAGGTTTGGAGACATTGAATATTTTTCATATGATTCTTGAGAGAAGAAGACATCAATTCCATTTTTTGGCGCAACGTCGCTATGGAAAAAATATACGATTAGTTTAAGAGCACTGGATGAGTACAAATGTAAAATGTAACTACACTATGCTGTGCTAATTTCATAATTCTAACCATATTAAAAAAAGACATATTGAAATAATGTGAAAAGGCAAGAACGTCAGCGTTTGAAAACTAATATAATAAGACCTACGAAAATATGGAAACAGAAATGTACATCTTCCTAAATTATTTGTTATGTAAATTAATCCATACCTCGGACAACGATGATACAACAAAGTTTGAGCCTAAACTACTTGCCAATTTACCAATGCACATGAAAGAAAAGCCTGCTTTAGTGCCTTTTTCGTGGTATTTTTAAAGGACCACACTTGACATCATGGGCATGAGAGGACCTTACTTTGCACTTAGTAACAGTATGTTATTGAGGAACAACACCATAAATAAAAAACAATGCACACCTTAATGGTCCCTTTTCCAGACATTAGCAGCAATGTACACTGAAAGGGGCACATATGGGCGAGGGGTGATAAAAGAAACCCAATACCATACATTTCTAAAAGGGTGGGTGCCTATATATTAATTCAGTAAAAACAAAATCCTTTAAAAAAGTCAGAAAACCATACTTTTTTTTATTTATCTATTTAAATTAAAGTTTCTAATACAAAAATGAATTGAGCACAGAAATGCGTGATGTTTTCTCAGTGCTTCCCATACACCAAGGTGAGTCTTTCTTGAAGCTAATAAAGCTATGTGCATGAGTCAGAAATCATTAAAATGCACTTCCGAGATCAATGTGGAAACAGAGTTAGATCGTTCATAGCACGATGAAAATAATTCTAAATGCAAACAATTAGACTGTAAAAATATCAACAATTGTCACTATGATGGTGAAATTGTGTTTTTTTTCCCATAGAAAAGATTTCCCATGGCTGACCACCTACGCCAATACCGTTTAAGAATAAGGGTTTTATAGAGGGTAAACAGTAGCTATTCTTCAGCATACACAAGTTGAAATGACAGCCAAGTCAAATATTCGTGGTATAGTCTCATCAAATCGTGCTAATGCACAGCGCCCAAGTGGGCAACAATTTACTTGAAATCAGTGTATATTATGTTTTCAAATATTATGCTGCTTTCCGTTATAATTACTTTGCTTTGAATCCTTACAAATTAATTCTTCATACAGATACACTGTAGCATTCATTCCCTGTGGCTAGCAAAGCTCTTTGGTGAGAAAGAATTGAATATATTGATTTATAATTATATATTTGTATTTATTTTCTTCCGCTGGTATATTTGTTCATTTACAAAAAAACCTGAGTTTACGCATTAATTTGAACACTTCACTTTTTGTTTGAAAACAAACTTGTACTTGCTGTTACAAAGTTCAACTTTTGAAAGTTTACACTTTGAAATGTTTTTAAGTTTTCTTTTGTTGGCTCTGCAATCTATACTTTTCTTGTATTTTTCCTCCCCTTATTTTGCATTACAATTCTGGAATACAAAAAAGAAATCTGGTTTTGAAGTGGTTGATTTTTTTGTTTTTTTACCACTTCCTCTTGTATCTCTCCTCGGGTCTCTGAATCTACTCACTCGCATCACTTGATGCTAATTCAATATTGCATTAGCTTGAAATGTTTCAGACGAATCGTATGGAAATATTCTTGAAATCATAAAAGATCATTGACACAAGCCTCTAAGCACACGCAAATATGTACAAGTACAGTAGTATAAATTATCCAGACGTCCGTCTATTCTCAGGTTCTTTCTTTATTTATTCAATTCCCTCTGCCAGCCAACACGTGTTTTGTCATTGGGAAATTCACCCCACGACTTCCTCAGGGCTACTTCGAATAAGTCCAATCTGTTGTCGGGATAAAATCTGCTCCCAGCTTAGGTCCTATCCTAGTGATACGATATGATATGAGAGTCAAATACTCCCCAATCCACAATGTTCAAGCGATTCAGTTTCCGTTCATATCGGTGATTGCCTGTAGTATAACTAAATCTCGTATAATCATCCACGCCGAGTGCACCCGTTGCAACGCCGCAATGGGTGCACTCGCAGTGGATGATTATACGAGAATGAAACGTGTTGGCTGGCAGAGGTTATTGAATAGATAAAGAACCTGAGAATACATGGACGTCTGGATAATTTATACAACTGTACTTGTACATATTTGCGTGTGCTTAGAGGCTTGTGTCAATTATTGTAACCTTTTAGTTTAAGGGATTCAGGGCTGACATTCCTCTCCTTTTAGTACCGCACAAATTTTGTATTCATGCTTAAATAATTGTGTACTATGTTTTTGAGCGCTGAGTTTCCTTATTCGCCCCCCAGCATAAACAATCATAAAAGATCACTTTTGAGTGTTCTTAATTTCCTATTGGTAATTTTTGAGAAGTGACTATATGTTTTCTGTTCATATGTTATTAGTGTTTTCATAGAGGGTGCTATCTGGTTGCATAGAAGGGGTGGTGGACAGGCAAGCCTTAGGGCAGGTGACCAAGTTTCCCATTTTCGATTAACTTACAGGTGCCAGGGGGGTGTTGATCCAACTAAGATTATGGAGGATGGGGCTATGAAAAGGCCTTTGCCCTGCTCTATGGTGTCTGTCAGCTGCATTTACCAGATATGTGTGAAGGACTCTGCTAAGATTCTTGTAAGCTGGTAGGGGTTATGTAGAGTATGTACTAGCTTGTCTGAGCACTGCATCCCCAAGTCTCAAATTTATTTCCAGCTGTCCGCTACTCAATCCCTTTTCCGCTACGACTTTGGATGGACAGAATAACTTATGAGGGCATCCTATACAGTCAAGAATGGATACCGATGCATCCTACTGTAGTGTTCACCCCAATATCATTCATTCAAATCACCCCTAGTACATCCTCCCAGCCCCAATAGGAAACATACCCTTTTCAAAGAAAAAGAGAACTGCCAGATGTCTCTCACCACTAGCTTAAGTGAGGTATGCTCTATAAGATAACAAGGGTGTGCATTTCCAGTTAGTCATCCTAAAATCGATTAGTGAACAATTGCATAGGGAAACTGCACATTTAGGCAGACATGCCCAAGCGAGGAGATATGGAGAAAGAGGCCTGGTAGAACGCTTCCATGGTTCTTAAGAGACCCAACCAAAAATAACAGAATGCTAGTGTAAGAGATGACCAAGGAGAAACAATGACCACTATTGAAGAAATGATTGATGCATTTACATACTACTATAAGCAGCAATGTACAGTGCAGGCACTGGAACAAATCACAGAATGCCTGAATGAGATGATGATGGCCTGGGTGAAGGGGCCAATAGAGAACCACTGAATAAACCTTTTACTGTGGAAGAAATACATGATGCCATAGATGGTTTAGTCAATGGTAATTCTGCAGGGTTTATAACTGAATTCTGTAAATCACAAAAGGTGCTGCTAAGCTCTCCTTTTCTGCCAGCTTACAATGAAGCACTCTAAAACAGCATGCTACCTGATTCTACCAATGAGGCAATTATTACAGTGCTACTACAACTAGCAATGTAAACACATGCAAATATGTCAGTCATATTGACCACTCTCTTTATTAAACTTAGATACCAAAATGCTAGCTCAAGACATAGTGAAATATCTGACTTACAAATATTTAGGCTAATACTCCCAGACCAAATGGGATTCATTCCCGACAGGCTGACATTGCCCAACATTTGCACTTTAGTCACTGTAATACATCCTAACATACCTGCTGTTGCAGTTCTTTTAGATGCCTAGAAGGCCTATCAATCAATCAAACAATCGGTGATTTGTAGAGTGCTGCTACTCACCCATGAGGGTCTCAAGGCGCTGGGGGGGCTGCCGATCCGTCTGGGGAGTGGGGGTTTAGTCGAAGAGCCAGGCCTTGAGGCCCTTCCTGAACTGTGTCAACGATGCGGATTGCCTGAGGTGGAGGGGCAGGGTGTTCCAGGTCTTGGCGGAGAGGTAGGAGAAGGGTCTTTCTCTGGTTCTGGTCTTGTGGATCCGTGGGACGAAAGCCAGGGCAAGTTGGGTGGAGCGGAGTTGTCTGTCGGGTGTGTAGAAGGCGAAGTGGTGGTTCAGATATTCTGGTCCTGCGTCGTGGAGAGCTTAGTAGGCATGTGTGAGGAGCTTGAAAGTGATTCTCTTGTTGATAGGGAGCCAGTGGCGTTGCCGGAGGTGTTGTGTCATGTGGTTGCGGCGGGGGATGTTGAGGACCAGTCTTGCTGCGGCGTTTTGGATGTTCTGAAGTTTCCTGAGCTGTTTCTGGGTGACGCCAGAATAGAACACGTTGCGTAGTCAAGTCTACTGGTGATGAGTGTGTGGGTGACCGTCTTTCTGAATTCTGTGGGGAGCCGTCTGAAAGTCTTACGAAGTAGGCAGAGCATGCGGAAACAGGTTGAGGATACTGCATTGATGTGGCGGTTCATTGAGAGCGAGGAGTCCAGTATGATGCCAAGGTTGCGTGCGTGGTTCGTAGGGTTGGGAGGGGTTCCTAGTGCGGCAGGCCACCAGGAGTCGTCCCAGGCTGAGGGTCAGGGTGCCAGGATGAGTGCATCGGTTTTGTCAGAGTTGAGCTTAAAGTAGCTGTCTTGCATCAAGATAGCGACTGCCTTCATTCCATTGTGAAAGTTGGTTCTGGCAGTTGTGGGTTCGTTAGTGAGGGAGATGATCAGCTGGGTGTCGTCGGCGTAGGAGACAATGTTAAGTCCGTGGCTTCTGATGATAGCTGCGAGGGGGGCCATGTAGATGTTGAAGAGGGTGGGGCTCAGGGAGGAGCCCTGGGGTACTCTGCTGCTGATCTCTGTATGTTCACTTGAATGAACTATGGTCCTGTAGGTCAAATAGATCAAGGTATAGGACTACCCATGTCCAGGCTGGTAGAATAGCCGTAATGCTAAATGGAAGAGTTATGGCAAAAACTATAGGGTATTCTCTTTGATCGCTTTCTAAATCAGGTTTAGCGACCTGTGTTGAGCCTTCTGTATATGGTCAGCCAGGCCAGAAGGAATATTCAATTAGAAGTGTGATGATTATTCGTCAGACCATGGTTGATGCAGATGACTGTTCTACATCAGTTGAATTTTCAGAATGGATTTGTTAGAGTGATGTAGATGATTTAGATATGCTGCCATAAAGTTCTGTAATCTGGACATAAGACCATCACCACCTGCAATATTACTTTTCAGTTTTGGGGTGTTAGTAAGGAATAGACTCAGATTTTTAATAAAGCGCTCTAGTGCAAATTATCAGGTTTCACATTGGTCATTTGTTCTCGAGCTGCAATGTGGTGTTCTTTCACCTCTAGGAGGGATTTCTGTCCTATTATCCTTCATTATTATTTATGAAGCACACTATTACCTCATTACACAATTTCTACAAATTACAGAATAGCGTAAAATATTTACTATTGGCTTTTACTCTGGGATCCCCTACAATATGTTGGCTGCCATGAGCCTTGATTAACAACACTTCACTTAGCACCCAGGCTTCATAACGGTTACTAGTTTCTCTCACCTAGCAAAGAGTTACCACGCACGAGCACCCCGCAACAGATTAACATTCAATCTTCAACAAACAACTGCCCTATTCAGGCACTAAGACGGGTTATAGGGGGGTGACTGTCTCAGCGGTGGCACCTCCGCTATGGCGGAGGAGCGTCACCCCCAGCCCCCCTTGAGTGCCAGGCAGCTGACAGAAACGGGAAAAATAAAATGATAATAAAACCATTTTATTTTAATTTTAGTTTTCTTTCTGCTAAAGGCAGCCGAGTCTAGGCGGGGCACTGACGAGAGCCCACAATTTTAATTTTAATTGCTTTTATCGCACCGCTCACCTGATCCACATTGTGCTGCCCTGTTCCGCCGCGGCTTGTGCCGTTTGTGCGGAGGGTCGAAGCACCACCATTTTTAGCCTCACGGTAGCCCTGAACACAAGAGGTCAGCGCTCCACTCGCTGTCCCGCCCACTTCCAGTCACTCATAAGGAAGTGCGCAGAGCGGACGTGCAGCGGACGCGCACAGCGGCGCGCCAAAGGCAAGCCCGTCTGCGCCTGTCCGCGCCAGACCACCCCCGGTCACTCTGTCCGTTTTACCCCCGACCACCCTCTCCCCGGGCATACCACCTGCAAAGACCCAGCCCCTCTATGGCTATATTACAGTACACCAGTCAAGAGCTCCATGCGCTCAATAAAATGTCTCCCCCTGTGAAAGGCTTTATCCCCTCTCAACCGACTGAGGGTCCCACGACTCATAAAAACTCTTCATATAGTGGCCAACCCTCCGCAACAGTAAGTCTAAGCCTTAGTAATTCCACAAACAGTACCGTAACATCTAACCACAACAACTTAACGGGCTTATACTGCAACGCCCGCTCTCTCCCTGGAAATCTGGTCTCTACTGGACTCAGAGGAACCAGACCTCTTTTTCATTACCGAGACTTGGCTCCATGAGTCTTCGCAACCCGATATCTCCATAGCCCTCCCCCACGACTATCAGCTGACCAGATTGGACAGAAAGGATAAAAGGGGCGGAGGCATAGCGATGGCTTTTAAGGCCAATACCAAACTACAAACACTATCGACACCCTTCAAACAGATTGGGGTGAAATCTACATTTTTAAAATAAATAATTCTACCAAGGGGTCCTGGAGAGGCGCCCTACTTTATCGACCCCCAGGCAATAAAGCCCACTTTTCCAGCCACCTAACAGAGGCAATCGCACCACATGTCCTGCTCGCCGATAACTTTCTCCTATTGGGGGATTTTAATTACCATGCAGAACTCCTATCCGACCCACATTCAAATGATCTTATTTCCAGCTTAAATACCTTAGGTCTCAATCAACTGGTGACTGGTCCCACCCACACAGCTGGTCATACCTTAGAACTCTTATTCACCAACTCTCCCCAGGTGAAGGTCGATCGATCAATCCCTGTCCTATGGCCCGACCACCACGTACTAAAATTCCAAATACAGGGAATTCCGACCCGGCAAGACCCCTTGAAAGAACCTATGCTAAGCAGGTCCTGGAATAAAATAAACTTAGACTCCTTTTCTGCACATTTTGTCCCCCTTTCCCCATCAGAATTGGATCTCCCCAATGAGGCAGCCAAATCCCTCAAGCTAGCTATCTGCCTGACCCTCGACAAAATCGCCCCGAGAAAAAAAGTCAAATGCCCTCATAAACTTTCCCCCTGGTTTACTCCAGACCTAAAAATAGACAAACTAGCCGTCAGAAAGGCAGAACGTAAGTGGAGACACACAAAAAATGCCGTAGACAGACAGGACTACAAAACAACACACCGACGCTATATGGACCACATAGCAGCAGCCAAAAAGACCTATTTAGGTGCTAGAGTAAGTCAGGCCTCTAACTCCCACAAAGAACTGTACAAGATCCTGAAAGAATTCACCAACCCCCCCTCCTGTCAGCCATCTCAGATCGCTTCGCAGGAGTGGGTCGACTCTCTTTCATCCATCTTTGTGAACAAAATCAATAATATTCATAGGCTCTTCCCTCAAACAACTGGTAAACCTCTAACAGAGAGAAACGCCGATAATCACCTCCCACATTTCAACTTTCTCAGTGAATTTCACGCAGTCACTGAGGAAGAAATGTCATCTACCCTTGCGAGGGTTAAATCCGGCTCCCCCTCGGACCCAGCCTCCTCCCAGATTATGTCCAAAATTGGACCAGCCTTTCTCCCCAGTTTGACCAAACTCTTCAATCTCTCATTATCCCAGTCTACTGTGCCTTTAATCTGGAAAGAGGCCATAGTCAGACCCATCCTAAAGAAGTCCACCGCTGACCTGAAGCAGCACAACAACTACCGACCTATCTCTCTCCTACCTCTCTTTGGGAAAGTCCTGGAATCACTGGTCAACAACCAACTATCCAAACACCTAGAAAGCAATAACCTGCTGGACCCCTCTCAATCTGGGTTTCGGGCTTTCCACAGCACCGAAACGGCCTTACTGGAGATAGTTGATAACATCAGGCTTTCTCTTGACGCCAGACAATCTGCCATCTTGGTCCTACTTGACCTGTCGGCGGCTTTCGACACCATTTCCCATCGCATTATTCTGGAGCGCTTATGGGAACTTGGTGTTGAGGGCCCCGCACTGAGCTGGCTCAGGAGCTACCTGACTGACCGTACGTCTAAGGTCCAAATAGGAGCCTTTACCTCCAGCAGCCAACCCATTGACAAGGGTGTGCCCCAGGGATCCATCCTAAGTCCCACACTTTTTAATCTGTATGAATCTCCTTTAGCCAAGGTTATTAAAGCCTATGGCTTTGAAACAGTGTCGTACGCGGACGACACTCAATTGCTAATGACCCTTGGACAAGATCCTACCGATACTAAACACAGATTCAAGCAATGCATGACAGACATTAATGATTGGATGACAAACAATCATCTTCAACTTAACGCTAGTAAAACAGAAATCTTACTCTTCGGAAATGCACAAAAGCTGTGGACCAATGACTGGTGGCCTTCCACCCTAGGTACCTGCCCTTCACCTAAGACGGCAGCCCGCAATCTTGGAGTGATAATAGACAACAAACTCTCTATGTCTGACCACGTCAATCATGTGGTTCGCACATGCTATGGACTAATGCGCAGCCTCAGAAAAATCTTTAAATGGGTCCCACTGTCCTCTCGCATGCCTTTAGTGCAGGGACTAATTATAAGCCGCCTAGACTATGGCAATGCCCTACTAGCATCCATAAATGAAGAACATTTAACAAAGCTCCAGGTCCTGCAGAACACAGCGGCTAGACTGGTTCTTAACCTCCCCCCTCGCTCGCCCTCAGCACCCAGCCTAAAGACCCTTTACTGGCTTCCTATCAGGAAGCGGATCAACTTTAAAATATGCTGTCTGATACACAAAACCCTTAACAGGAAAGGGCCCAATTATCTAGCTAAGAAATTGATAAGACATCAGCCAGCCAGAACCCTTCGATCTGCCAGTAAACAACTTCCAACTGTACCGAAGATCCGCACCGTTAAGGACGGCGGCAGATCATTTTCCAAAATTGCCCCTATGATATGGAACTCCCTGCCTCTACACCTTCGCATGGAAATCGATCATAAGAAATTCTGCAGATCCCTCAAACCTGGCTATTCTGAGCCTTTCCCCCCCAGACGGTTCCCCCCTCTCTTCATTCTCTTGGTTTGTTAGTACAAGCTAGCGCTATGAGACCGTAGGGTGATATATGTGCTTAACAAATACCAATACATAACATAACACTGTAAGTGCGCATGACGGTTTGGCCGGCTTTCCAAGGCTGTCCAAACCTTCACGCGCACTTTGATCTCTCACCACCCAAGCTGTGTTGCACAGCCAGGTGGAGTAGAGGCACAGGCTCCTAGGACCTGAGCAAGCGTTAAACAAGCCTGCTCAGGCCAATCACAGCACTGCTCTCATGAGAGCAGCGTCTTGATTGGCGTCAAGGAGCCTGCACAGGGACCAGAGCAGAAGAACCCCAAGATGGCGGCCGGCAGGGCAGCAGCAGGTAAGTGCTTTTTTTTTTTTATTATATACCCTCACACGTCCCCTTCATCCCCCTGCCTCACCATTTATTATGAAATGGAGCCGCTACTTCACTGTCTACATGCCTAGAAGCCATGCGCGTCCCCAAAAAATTCCAGTCGTTAAGCCGGCAGCCCATTCATGTGGCTCATAACAAGGTTTGTGAAGCAGCTTTAAGTAACTCAGTCGATCAGTGTACAAAAGTAGAATGGATTTTTCACTAACATGATATAATGTATGGTGTTTTCATTCTTTTCACAATAATATATAAATAAAAAGAGCACAATATCCACTTCTTGCACTGCAAGTTTCCAACTAAAGTTTCTTAAAGGAAGCTCTGACAATACGCAAAGTTGTGTGAGGTTACCAAATTTGCAAAAAGTACAAAAACTATGGCCAACAGCTAGACAAATAACTGAAACATCAGTATTCAACTAGCCACAGGCAAAATAGGAGAGATTCAGTACTTTTATGTTTGCTGGTCATGAAATAGCAAAGAAACTATACAATGTTACCAGGTGGCTAAGTACAGAATCTCTACTAATTAGTCAGCATCCTGGAAGAAAGGGAAATGTGTGTACATGCATGGCCACTCACTATCGCATTTATTTAAGTTACAGTCGGGAAACATGAAGTTACTTATCCATTTGGCTGTCCGCTGCCAAATAGTACATTATGTGGCCCATTACGAGTTGCTTGGAATGGTGTCCCCAAGGGATTTTTCAGCTCAGGGCAACTAAGTCCTTGCTGGTGTTTGTTAGAGCTCAGAATTCTCAGGTCCATAACCTCCAGCCCTGATAATTCCAAGCCCGCAGACACTAGGCCCAGACCTCTCTGTGGAGCTGCAGGAGCTGTTGCACCCAGCTCTCACTAAACCACAATCTTCAGCTATGGAAAATAGAAGAAGCTCCCCCCAGCTGAAGTTTAAAGGAACCTGCCCTCTTCCGGCCCAAACCCTGCCCACCTCCCAATGGCAAAACAAAAAAGCTCCATAACATTTAGCACATACTCAAAGCAGGTGGTAAACATTTGTGTATTTGAGCCGGTTATTTCCCCCGGAAGGAAGAAAAATGTGGAACTGGACCTGGTAGTCCCAGTTCTGTGTGTTATTCCACATTCTGGATGAAATAACTTTTAATGTGTGCTATCTAATGTAGAACTACAGCTCTGTATCATTCATTCTGGCTAGCTAGAAGGCGGCTACATAGCAAGGAAACCAAACTAGCTCTCTGGTGACCAACCAAATGGGATGGCCTTTAGGGTGTGTGGATACTAAACACAAAGATCCACCCTCAGATAGTTTCAAAAGCCATATCCTCCCAGATTAAGTATGCTTCCTACAGTGGTGGGAAAAACACACAGTTTGTTCAAATACCCCTCACACACCAAAAGGGCCCTTGGTGTCATGCTTCATCATAGGGGTCTTCCCGCCCCTCTACGGGACGGGGCGTGCTACGACCTACGATTAAGAGAATGGTGGATGAAGCGAAGGAGGGCTGGATCACTGAACATGAGGCGTCATTCTTAGTGACTACTCACCCGGTCACCCCGTATTTTTATGTATTACCAAAGATACATAAAGGACAGTTGCCACCGCCGGGTAGACCCATCATCTCCGGGATTGGCTCTTTGCTAGAGCCTCTTTCCACCTTTGTTGATTTTTTCTTAAGACCATTGGTTTCCTGATGCCAACCTACATACAAGACACCGAAAGATCTATTACGTCTTCTGGCTATAACACCTTTTGATGTCGAACAGGATTACTTAGTCTCATTCGACGTAGAGTCTTTGTATACGTGTATACCGCAAGACGAGACTCTGTCCACAATTGAGAATATACTGGCTGACAATACGAGTGAAAGCATCACCCCAGTGCACTTCATCATGGCCTGCGCTTGCATGGCTATGAAGGAGAACTTTTCCAATTTGAAGATGACATGTTCCTGCAGATATCAGGAACTTCAATGGGCAGTGTTTTCGCCCCGAGCCTGGCTAATCTGTACGTGCATAACTTCGAGAAGACAGAGATTCTGCAGCCTCATAATCCATGCATACTGCATATCCAAGTTTGGAAACGTTACATCGATGACATCTTTGTGGTATGGAGAGGCCCGCCAGAAACGATTGTGTCTTTCCATCAGTGGATCAATACAAGGAACGTGTTTCTCAAATTTACTTTTGAGTTCTCGAAGACAAGTTTGCCATTCTTGGACGTTCGGATTTTCCCAGAAAGTGATGGCTTAGGTACAGAATTATATCGCAAACCCATGGCTCGTAATTCTTTATTGTCCTACCAGAGTTTTCACCCTCAAGCCCTACGGGAGAATCTGCCATTTGGGCAGTTTCTCCGGGTGAGACGGAACTGCTCCACCATTGCCAAATACGAAGAACATGCGAATCAACTGTCTTCACAACTCAAAGAGCGGGGCTATCCTCCTAGAACAATCCGTCGATCCAGAAAGAGGGCTGCAAACAACCACAGGGAGGCCCTCATTGAAGAAACATCGCAGAAGGAAGCCCAAGAGAGGATTACATGTGTCAGCACTTTTGCGGTTACTCTAACCAAATCAAAAAAAGTGTTCTCAAACATTGGAAGATTCTCCAATGTGGAAATGAACCTTGTCGCCACCCTTGTTTGCCTTCAAAAGGAGCCAGAATATTAAGGATCGGATAGTCCACACACGACCGATCCAGAAAAAGACAGGAGATCAGACCACTCTATGGGGTCTACCACCTATCAAAGGACACTACCCATGCGGTTCATGTGCTGCGTGTCCCCAAACGAAACATACCACGGAGATTGACATCGGCACGGGAAGACCTTGGACTTTATCCAAACATACAAATTGCAATAGTGAGAAAGTCATATACTTGATTACATGCCCGTGCGGCCTGCGGTATGTTGGCATGACCACGCACAAAGTTAAAACGAGGATACTTGAGCACAAAAGCACCATCCGATGCAAGAAGAGATCTACCAAGATGACTAACCATTTCATAGATTCATGTCACTCAGAAAATGATTTACAATGGACAGTCCTTGAGCAACCTTGGATCCCAAATCATATCACAGACTACTCCCATTTTTTGCTCAATCGGGAACAAAGATGGGTGCACAGATTACAGAGTGACATCACTGGTTTAAATGATGATATTCCATGGCTTCTGTTATAGTATACACCTTTTTTCAACACTATTTACTTAAAATAACAACATCATTGATGTGGTCACTAGACACGATGACTTACATATATTATATCATTTTCCATTTTCTCACTACTAGTTACCGATGACACCAATATCAACCATCATATCGTCGTCCCTATAACAGTAGTTGAGCCTGTCTGAAAATCAAACCACCTTAATGATTTATATTGGTGCAGTGACATCAATACCCCACTGTCCCTTTATGGCGATAGGAGCTTCTATGACACGTTCAGCCAGAATGTGCCTCTATTTATGTATTTTGCAGCCCGACTGTTTAACCCCTTCCATGCTCATGACGAGCTCAGCTCGTCATGCTGCGCAGTGCTCGTGTGCGCATGACGAGCTGAGCTCGTCATGAACCCGTCCGCTTAATGAAACGCCTCGCACAGGGCGAAAATCGGCCGCGCATGGAAGCGGTTAAATACAGTATTGCACCTAATTTTGAATAACAGAACACCACCCATGATTTCTGGAATGGGAACACGAAAGGTACTCAATCGCATGCAGCGATCAATGTCAAAAACCCGGGGCCCAAAGCTCAGTACATCTCATTGAGCCGCAATGCCGCTGCGCCGGTTGAGTAGCATCTTACCGCATGCGCAGGGTGCTCTACAACACATTACTAACGCAGGCACTTCATCGAGTCAGCGAAAGGACCCCACGCGGGTGCACTGGAGATCCGTTTAGCGCGCTTATTCACTATATAAACATGAGTAAGCTGCCCGGTCGGTACCTCCGGTCGCAACTCGAGTACCACGACGGGTACCGACGGATAGGTGAGTCAGCTTGCCCCGCAACTCTCCTTTCTTTAGAGATTGTTCTCTTACAGCCTGTCCGCTTTATTGGCTGGTAACTATTTTTAGTTGCTCTGTCTTTTGCGTGCGTCTGACTAGTTTAACTCAGAGATGGCATTGAACTGATAATGGTTCTTGGTGACTGTTGTTTAATATATTTTTTCTTTGACCTTTTGACTCTGTCAATTTAGTAATGCCCGTCAAACCGCGCTTAAACATTAGTTTCATTGACTGTAAAATCAGGTGCTCAGAATTCCATCTCTTTTCTGCTAGTACCTCTAAGTTTTATACATGGTATTACTGGTTATTGAGACCAGTGCTATAGCGAACATCACTGTCATGTTTCTTTTCATGTTTCTTTTCATGCGACAGCAAGTCGGTACAACAATGCTTGACCTAATTAAGCTAGCCTCACCTTACTCTTTTAGCCTGAACTGTGTTTTTACATTTGTTTGTTCGATTTAGTTCAGTGTCAACATAATTCCTGTCTTGTATGACACATGATTTTCTTTTATAGAGCGGGCCCCCTTCCCTGAGTTGTTACCAGGTAGAGGTGAGGGTTGTTTTCCAAAAATTTGGGTGAGTTTTTGTGCCCTTTTCAGCAACTGGCTGTCTACATGATATACTCCTAATCATGTTGTTCAGTGCTGTATGTGACGTATCACGGTTTATAACTCTGACACTCTGTATTTCTATTTTTTTGTAGATCTGTCCAGTAATACTACAGGAAACATGAGATTACTGGTCTAGTATTTTTTCATTCATTTCTTTACACCTTTTCACATTTAGCAGCAGCTTTGTTTTTCTACTCTTGGTCCTGACGAAAGCCTAGATACTGAGATAGGTCATTGAGGCTGAAACATGTTGACCGTGTGTAAATAACTCAGCAGTATAATTTTCACACTGCTGTTTGCACTGCTTTTTAACCCTACCAGTGTCAGCAAGTGAATAAAGACTGTCTATTTTGTTGCCACTAGGTAGTTTTAATTCACACTTTTTGCAATTGCGCTGCACTTCCTTGCTTACCTGATCCATCACGGGATTTTAGCATCCTTGCGAGTATAGAGTCTTCAACATACTAAAACATCCCTGAGCTCCTTCCTCACAGTGAGGGAGTTGTAGCCCCTGGTGGAACTATGCTTTGCCACCAGGAGGAGAAACCCAAATGATGAAGCATGTCACCGCGAGGTGAGTGAGGGTTTTCATCCTAAAAGGGATCTCTCCCTTTAAAATACAGGTGTCAGAGTCTACACAGTGGTAACTATTCATACTTCATTCTATAGACCCAAGGATTGTAAGGGAGCTACCAGCTAAGATATGAAGTGTGTGCTTTTAAAAGACAGTTACCCAAACAATTGCTTCCTGATGACACACATTTATTCTTTTTGAGGGGTGTTGTAAGGGAGTTACCAGCTAAACTGCGAAGAATGTGCTTTTAAAAGACAGTTATAAAAAAAAAAAAAATGCACTATGTACAGCCTGCAAAAAAAAAATCTATATTTTGGAAACACTTTTTATCTTAAACCTTTTTGTGCATTCTGTAGCAGCCTTATACTGTGTGTAATGCAAGTTTAAAGTAATGATGTACATGTTCACAGGGCTTTGTCACAGACTGGGACCCTGTAGCACTAAACATACACAAGTGACTATTCTCTACTGCACCAACAAAGATTTGGTGCGGTGCATTAACTAATAGAGGTTTCATAATATACGATAGTGCATTTTCCAATGATTAACATAACTAATGTTTAATTTTCATTTAAGCTGTGTGTTATTTTATATGTAGTTACTGGAAGGTGAAAGAGCGAAAAAACTTACAGAATATGTTTAGCCAAGCCCACATGTTCACTCACTCGCCCCCTCCGCGCAGCATCACAGTTCTCATACTTTTGTAATGCACTTCGACCACTGGACTTTGGAGCTCTCTGCATCAGTCTCCCTATGACTTAGATCCCAAGAAAAGTGTATTTAGGGCCGGTGCCCTTGTCTGCTTCTGATTGTTTTTTTCTCATCATGGGGCTCCTTAATCTTGCCCCCTTTACCTTCCTCCTACTCCTACCAAATTTTCAATACGTATGCAAAAATGGGACAAGTGGAGGTGTGGGCGCCTAATTCGGTTTCACCCAGGGCGCTCTCTGGGCAAAGACCAGCTCTACTTGCAGCACTTCTTCTTGCTCTGTGCCTATATCCTGATGCTTTATCATGTCCCCTTGACTGAGGGGCATTTCCCTCCCGCGTACGATTCACTTTGTGATTGGTGCACCCAAACCCCAATGCCATTTTCACTCTATTCTAAATTCCTCTACCAGCCGGTATCTCCCACCGTCAGCCATGAAGCTGCTTGCTTTCCCTACAAATGCCCGTTTTAGCTATTCTGGCTCCTCAGCTCAACCTCCACTGCACTTGTTGCAAAGTCTTACCGCATAAGAATTCCACTCTTGCCTTCAGCCATAACAAGACCAGATACCTTCTTCAGCAGAGAGAGGATTTGTAAAGGCGTTTTCCATAGGAAACGCAACAATAATCTTTGTGTTTTCTTTTTAATCAACACATTAAGTGGTAGCGGTGAGCGCGCGCTAAAGCGAGTGGCTATCCGTTATTTCCATGAATTCAGCATAACTCCAGTTTTGTTTTTATAAAGGATGTCGTTTGTCCATAATTTCAACTCTTCCGGGTCGCAAAACAGCCAATCTCACGGCGGTACAAATGCTGGGAGTAGGGGAAATATAAAATGGTTTAGGATTGGAGCACCTTGACCAATCAGAATGTTCTGCGCAGAATTCCGAAGCGCTGATTAGCGGTGGAGTTCACACACATGCCTCTCCAGAAGCCGCCTTGAACAACCGAGACAACATTCCGCAGAAAAGTCTTCTCGGTTGGTTCGCCCGGTTGCTGATAGTTGGTCGGTATCTTGAAAGACCAAGCTGCAACCGCTTGTGATTCTGGAATTGAAATGGGCGGGAGTGTGGAAATGTGAGAAGCGATAGCATGGCAGCCAGGGCCGGACTGGGAACCGAAACCGGCCCTGGCAAACTGCTCGGCCGCTCCCCCCTGGGGGCAGGGGGGTGCAGCCGAGCTGTTTGCGAGGGCCGGTTTCGGCCAATTTTGTTACAGGGGGCCGATATTGCCGACCCCCGGTAACAAAATCGGACCCCCAGGGGCCCAAAACCGGCACCCACCCAAGCGGCCCACCGGGGAAACGCTCGATGCCCGCTACGGCCAGTCCGGCCCTGATGGCAGCTCTTGTCAGGGCTAATCCCGTGGGAGTTTATAATGAGCGGAGGTTCACCTTTAGTCTAGACTTCCGTGCGGCCTTTGGGATGATGAAGGGGCTTGTGTGACTGATGTTTGGTTCGCGGGTGGGCTCTGTGGTGTTTGCTTTAAGGGGCCTGTAGGATACCCAGGTTACAGATCACTAGGGTATATAGGCAGGGCCGGCGCTAGGCATGGGCAGTGTGGGCATCTGCCCAGGGCCTCGCGCTCAGCTGAAAAACAGGGGGCCCCGTTTCACTGTGAAATGCCACACTTTCACAGATTGCCCTTCTGCTCCTCGAGGGCCCCCTCCCCACACAATCACAATACACATGGGAGAGTCTCCAGTCTTGCTGGTCAGGGCGTGTTGGCATTCCTGGGGGTGCAGGGGTGGGGGGAAGGGACAGAGTGGGGAAGGCACAGCAGCCGGGCCAGCAACTATGGCTCACAGTGTCAGGGGTGGGGCAGCAGCACCTCTGTTAAGTACCGGCCATTCCCTTTCTGCATTTTGTTGCTAGGCGACAGAAGGCCCCTTTGTTTCCAGGACTAGCCAGACACAGGTAAGGCGAGGTGGGTGAGGGGAGGAGGGAGTAGCCAGATCAGCTGGCTTTTGTTAACTTTTGCATCACCCTTTTCTTTTTTGATGGGAATGTGTATTTAAAATGTATGTAGAACTGCCAGTGCAAGGGCAGTGTTTTACGAAATGCCTCGTTACTGCTTCAAGGCCCAGGGGAGGGGGGCCCCCTTTCCCTGGGCCTCTAAGCACTGGAGCAAGCTGCAAGGTCCAGGTGTGGGGCCCCCCTTCCCTGGGCCTTGTAGCCAGTACTCCCTTTTTCCTTTCCTTTATTTGTTCCCCTGTGAAATGAATCTAAAAAATAAAAACACTTTTGCTGGAAAGGTCGTTCTTTTTCTGACATTTTTCACTTCCAAAGTGCAGCCTTGGGATGGAGAGAAATAAAAGGTTCAAAATGTAAAAAATAACTAAAGCAAGACAGAGTGGGTCGAAAAGGGGCCAGATTGATTTTATTCACACCCAAAACACATTAGTGCCACTTTACAGAGTTTGCTAGTGAAGCGCTACTTTTGTTTTCTTGACTTTCTCTGAACAGCATTGTTTTCCCAGGTGGGGAAGTGCACCATTCCTGGATGTACTGCAAAACCTGCTAGATGGGCGGATTGGAAAACAAAAAGCATACTGCGGCTCTGTATTCACGAATGTGGTCTTTTTAAACCATATTGCTTACGTTTTGTAAGGATATAAGCAATGGACATTGAAACTGGTCCCTTCCGGCCCTGTATTTATTTATTTATTTATTTATTTAGTGTTTTATATAGCGCGAACATGACCCTGAATGGGGTATCAGAGCGCTTTACATTTGCATATCTATAAACAGTTTTGTTACCAAGTCAACAGTAATTGTACAAGTGATTTTGCGAAAAACATTAAAGCAACACAAACATATATACAGAACCCCAAAGAGGTTAATGTTCGATGAGAGGTAGCATGCGTATGATCATGTTAGATCAGTGATAATGTCAAGTCTGTTGCGATTATGGGAGATATTTACTCATGTAAAAAGATTTGGCTCATTTTTAAAGCAGAGATTGACGAAATTTTTCTAATGTTAGGGGAGAGCGTTCCAAATTCTAGGCGCTGCACCAGAGAAAGCTCGGTCATAAGTTCTTTTCTTACGGAAAGTAGTCATGGCCTTAACTTTTCATGCAAAAGCACTCATTGATTTCTGAATAATAAGTGCAAAAGCGTTAAGGTAACCATGTTGTTCCTGCTTACATTTCACATGCTTTTACTTAATCTTACATTACATATGAGTGTTTGCTTTTTCCAGGATGCTGTCACTTTTTATTTAGGCAGCATATTGCCTGCGTCTAGTGCCTAATTTGAATTGAGTCGCCTCCAGGTGTTTATAGCGGGCGCAATTGGGTTGTAGTTTAAGGCAGTGCGAGATTCTCTCAGTGGGGCAGTATGGTGTTCAGTGGGGGAGAGGATGTGGCACTCAATCAATCAATCAAGCATTTGTATAGCGCGCTACTCACCCGGGAGGGTCTCAAGGCGCTTGGGGGAGGGGGTCCACTACTGTTCGGACAGCCAGGTCTTGAGTTGCTTCCTGAAGGAGAGGTGGTCTTGGGTAAGGCGGAGGTGGATGGGTAGTGAGTTCCACGTCTTGGCAGCCAGGTAGGAGAAGGATCTTCCTCCCGTTGTGGCTCTTCGGATGCGGGGACGGCGGCGAGGGCGTGGTTGGTTGATCGTAGCTGGCGGGTGGGAGTGTAGAAGGTCAGACGGTCGTTGAGGTATCTGGGGCCTTGGTTGTGGAGAGCTTTGTGTGCGTGGGTGAGGAGTCGGAACGTGATTCTCTTGCTGACGGGGAGCCAGTGCAGGTCTCTCAGGTGTCCGGCGATGTGGCTGTGTCGGGGGATGTCCAGGATGAGTCGAGCTGAGGCGTTCTGGATGCGTTGGAGTCTTTTTGAAGTTTGGCTGTGGTTCCGGCGTAGAGGAGTTGCCGTAGTCCAGTCGGCTGGTGACGAGGGCCTGGGTGACCGTCTTCCTGGTTTCGGTGGGGATCCACCGGAAGATCTTGCGCAGCATGCGTAGGATGTTGAAGCAAGACGAGGAGACGGCGTTGACTTGTCGGGTCATTGAGAGGGAGGAGTCCAGGATGAAGCCCAGGTTGCGTGCGTGGTCCGTTGGTTTGGGTGCGTTGCCCAGGGCAGGGGCCACCAGGAGTCGTCCCAGGCGGAGGGTGATGATCCTAGGATGAGGACTTCCGTCTTATCTGAGTTCAGTTTCAGGCGGCTGTTCCTCATCCACTCGGCTACGTCCTTCATCCCTTCATGTAGGTTGGTTCTGGCGGTTGTGGGGTCGTTGGTGAGGGAGAGGATCAGCTGGGTGTCGTCGGCGTAGGAGATGATGTTGAGGTTGTGTTGGCGTGCGATGGCTGCGAGGGGCTCATGTAGACGTTGAAGAGGGTGGGGCTGAGTGATGATCCTTGTGGTACGCCGCAGTTGACTTCGGTGGCCTCGGAACTGAACGGGGGGAGGCGGACTCTCTGGGTTCTTCCGGCGAGGAAGGAGATGATCCACTCCAGTGCCTTCTCTTGGATTCCGACGTTGTTCAGGCGTTGCACTAGGGTGCGGTGGCAGACTGTGTCGAACGCTGCGGAGAGGTCCAGGAGGATGAGGGCCGCTGTTTCTCCGTTGTCGAGCAGGGCTCGGATGTCGTCGGTGGCTGCGATGAGGGCGGTCTCGGTGCTGTGGTTGGCCCGGAAGCCGGACTGCGAGTGGTCGAGGGATCCATTCGTCTCGAGGAAGGCGGCCAGTTGTCTGTTGACGGTCTTCTCGATGACTTTGGCAGGAAAAGGAAGGAGCGAGATGGGGCGGTAGTTTTTGAGGTCGGTGGGATCCGCTGACGGTTTCTTCAGTAGGGCGCTGAGTTCGGCGTGCTTCCAGCTCTCTGGGAAGGTGGCGTGTCGAGGGAGGTGTTGATGATGTCCCGGAGGTGGGGTGCGATGTCGGCGTCGGCCTTGTTGAAGACGTGGTGAGGGCAGGGGTCGGTTGGTGATCCGGAGTGGATGGAGTTCATCGTGCGGATAGTGTCTTCGGTGTTGATCGGGGTCCAGGCTCGGAGGGTGGAGGTGGGGGACGTTGGAACGGTCGGAGGGTACGTCGGCTGTGTGCTGAAACTGTTGTGTATGTCTGCGATCTTGCTGTGGAAGAACGAGGCGAGCGAGTTGCAGAGGTCTTGCGAGGGAGTGATGTCGTTGTTTCCGGCGCTGGGGTTCGAGAGTTCTTTGACGATGATGAAGAGTTCCTTGCTGTTGTGGGCGTTGTTGTCCAGTCGTTCCTTGAATGCGGTTTTCTTGGTGGTGTGGATCAGCTGGTGGTGTTTTCGGGTGGCGTGCTTGAGGGTGGTCATGTTGTCTGCAGTCGGGTCTCTGCGCCATGCTTTCTCGAGGGCCCGGCAGTTCTTCTTGCATTTCTTGAGTTCGTCGGTGAACCAGGATGCTTTCTTGTTGCCGGGTCTGACTGGGGGGTCTTCAATGGGGCGAGGTCGTCTGCGCAGTTGGTGATCCATCTTGTGAGGTTGCTGGCGGCTTGGTTGGGGTTCGTTGAGCTGGCGGGAGGGTTCTGGCTCAGGGATGTGGTGAGTTGGTCGGTGGTGATCTTGTTCCAGCTTCTGCGCGGAAACTGTTGCGGGTGGTGGTGCGTGGTGATCCTGCTGAAGCTGAAGTGGACGCAGCTGTGGTCTGTCCAGTGGAGTCCGGTGGTGTGGCTGAAGGAGATGTCCTTGCTGGAGGAGAAGACGGGGTCAAGCGTGTGGCCGGCGTGGTGTGTGGGGGTGGTCACCAGTTGCTTGAGTCCGAGGTTGGCGAGGTTGTCCAGCAAGGTGGTGGTGTTGCGATCGTTGTTGTTCTCTAGGTGGAAGTTGAGGTCCCCAAAGAGGATGTAGTCAGCCGAGGGGAGGGCGTGCGGGCTGATGAGGTCGGCGATGTCTTCGCTGAATTGTGTGCGTGGTCCTGGGGGTCTGTAGATGAGGGTGCCTCTGAGGGTGGTCTTGGGGTCGGTGTGTATCTGGAAGTGCAGGTGTTCGCCGGCTGTGAAGGTGTCGTCGGAGTTGGTCGTGATGCGGATGGTGTTCTTGTGGACGATGGCGATGCCTCCTCCGGTCTGGTTGGCGCGGTCCCTTCGGGTGATCTTGTATCCGTCCGGGATGGCGATGGCGATGTCGGGCGCTGAGGAGGCGTTCATCCATGTTTCCGTGAGGAAAGCGACGTCTGGTGATGTGGAGTCGAGCAGGTTCCAAAGTTCCACGGCGTGTCTGTGGACGGAGCGGGTGTTGAGCAGGATGCACTTCAGGTGGTTGCTGCTGGTGCTCGGCTTGGCGGGTGCGGTGCAGGTCCGGAGGCAGGAGAACTTGCAGGATTTGCAGCCGAAGGGTCCGTGGGTGCGGCCTGGGGTGGCACGGTGGCAGCCGGGGATACGGCCGGTGTTGAGGGTGGCGGTGTCGTAAGTCCGGTGGGTGGGTTGGCTGCTGCGGGGGCCAGGGGTTTGGCGCTGGGCGCGGTCCAGGCACGGACGGGCGCAGACGGGCTTGCCTTAGGCGCGCCCGCTGCGCACGTCCGCTGCGCGGCCGCACAGCGGCCGCCATTTATGGGGAGGTGGGAGGGAGGAGCAGCTGGGAGGCGGGAGGCAGGGTCAGCGAATGGGCAGACAGGGGGGCGGGGACGCAGCGGCGGGAATGGCGAGAGGCAGCGGGGCACAAAAGGAAAAAAGGGGAGAGAAAACGGACACAAATACGGGCACAATGCAAATGGGGCAGCGAGGGGCACAGAAGGGAAAATGGGGAGAGAAAAGCAGACACAAATACGGGCACAATGCAAATGGGGCAGCGAGGGGCACAGAAGGGAAAATGGGGAGAGAAAAGCAGACACAAATACGGGCACAATGCAAATGGGGCAGCGAGGGGCACAGAAGGGAAAATGGGGAGAGAAAAGCAGACACAACATACGGGCACAATGCAAATGGGGCAGCGAGGGGTACAGAAGGGAAAATGGGGAGAGAAAAGCAGACACAAATACGGGCACAATGCAAATGGGGCAGCGAGGGGCACAGAAGGGAAAATGGGGAGAGAAAAGCAGACACAAATACGGGCACAATGCAAATGGGGCAGCGAGGGGCACAGAAGGGAAAATGGGGAGAGAAAGCAGACACAAATACGGGCACAATGCAAATGGGGCAGCGAGGGGTACAGAAGGGAAAATGGGGAGAGAAAAGCAGACACCAATACGGGCACAATGCAAATGGGGCAGCGAGGGGTACAGAAGGGAAAATGGGGAGAGAAAAGCAGACACCAATACGGGCACAATGCAAATGGGGCAGCGAGGGGTACAGAAGGGAAAATGGGGAGAGAAAAGCAGACACCAATACGGGCACAATGCAAATGGGGCAGCGAGGGGTACAGAAGGAAAAGAGGAGACAAGCAAGAAATGCGGGCACCGAGGCCACAAGCGGAACGGCGATCTTACCAGCAGCAGCAGCGGGCGGCCAACACAGGCGGAGCTGTGTGGTGGGGAGCGACCTACCTGGCAAGGTCAAGGGTCGCTCTCCTCACCGCGCAGCGGCCGCCATTTATGGGGCGGTGGGAGGGAGGAGCAGCTGGGAGGCAGGGTCAGCGAATGGGCAGACAGGGGGGCGGGGCCGCAGGGGACGCAGCGGCGGGAATGGCGAGAGGCAGCGGGGGCACAAAAGGAAAAAAGGGGAGAGAAAACGGACACAAATATGGGCACAATGCAAATGGGGCAGCGAGGGGCACAGAAGGGAAAATGGGGAGAGAAAAGCAGACACAAATACGGGCACAATGCAAATGGGGCAGCGAGGGGCACAGAAGGGAAAATGGGGAGAGAAAAGCAGACACAAATACGGGCACAGGGTCAGAGCTGCCGAATTTGGAACTGGAGAACCAGGTTCAGCCTTCATGACCAGTCCACCAGACCACTCTCCTGAGAGAGCACATTTCCATGCTAGACCTTAGAAGGCCCCGAAAGACCTTAGTAAAATGGTGTCTGAGCACCAGCAGGTGGACCATAGCGGTGGCAAGTGTGGGTTAACCTTGAAGGCCTGTCCACTACAACCCCTATTGAAGCTCACCTCGAGTCTTTTGGGCAGGCCTACGAAGCAGCACACCCTAGAGCAACAATGACTCTGTCATTGAGGTCACAGGACCCTTGAGCAGGAAGGATCTAGGCGGTGCGACCGATGAGATCGCACTGAGCGCTGACTTTGGGTGGGGGCATCATGTTTGCGAGTATATTATGTTTCTAAAAGCTGCCTCCTTCCTGGCCTCCAGCAATTTTCGGCAACAATAAAAATGTCATGATAACTCCGGTGATTAATGTTCTTTCTAGAGAGAGATGGAGTTTTGTCAAGTGGAAGTTTTGACTTGTGGAAAGGTAGCGCAGAGGGTTAATGTGCCTGCTGCAAAGAACATGTCCCATGCAGATCACTAAGTCCACATAATGTAAATAGGCCAGTGGGTACTGCTTTTGTCAGAGAGATCCTATTGTTACTTGCAGTTTATAAGTCAAAATCCTAACCTAGAACAATGAGCTATTAACTGTCATCTAAGAGCTGCATGCAAACTGCAAGGTATAAATTACAGCGTTATGGTTTTTAACTCAGTCTTTGATTATCCTAATGTTGTAAAAAGGGTTCATTTGGACAGAAATCAATTCTGGTTATTAAAGAGAACCCCCAACCATGGTATTACGTTCTAAATTCAGAGTTTGTGTTTCTCCAGATCAATCACTATTAAACTATACTGCCTACTAGTATGGTTGTCATGTGACTCCTAGTCCTTTGTCTTATGTAACATTACCTACTGTGATTTACACACGTATGATTTATTGTCTCTGTGTAATGTGTGATATAAAGTTCTCTGACACCCTACACTGGTATCAGTGGCGCTGTAAATCAAAATAAATGCATCTGAGCGAGAATGTGGTTATGGAGACTTGAGGGGCACTGTTAAAGGGTGGTAGTGAGGGAATCCGTGGCAGAGTGAGTCATTGGGGGGCACCAACATTGTTGCACAGGGCTCCACCAGCGCTAAAGGCGGCCACTTCTACTTCCTACAGTTCTAACACCAAATCAAAAACGTTGATTTGAAAACCCCTTGAATCTGAAGCATACCTTCGTCAATGTATGATTTAGCAGTGGTCTCGGTTGTTCTAAGTCTTTTTTTTATTTATGTACAATCTTTATTTGTTTGCAATGGGGTCTTGTAATTTTGTACTGTATGTGTTGTGTTTTTGCACTTAACATAATTCTGGCGAGTAAAGAGCCCACACACAAAAAGATTGTCCTACGTCTCTTAGCATGTGCGTGTGGGATACTGGTGAGAGGATTTACGTTAAAACAAATTACGAAGTATTACTGTCATCCTAAGGTAGCACAATAATGGCACAGAAGGATAAGGGAGCCTTTTGAAATTTGCAATTATATCCATGGTGTGAGAGGTTTTCTCTTGTGTCATTTTATATTTTGAATGATCCCGCCCCTCATTACCTCAACAGGATCTCCCCCTTTATGAGGCAGAACTGGAAATTGTATCATGCACTCATCTGGAAACAATCAGTTAACGAGGAGTAAATAATATACATCTTTGTGAGACCTGCACCTAGCTTTTCCATCCAATGTGACAAATGTAATCCATTTAATACAGTTTTAAAATATATGGACTTATTTCATTTGTATATTTATCTTTTTGTCCATGTTACTGATATCCACGTTAGGTCTCTTCAGGGATGCCAAATAAGATCAATAGTCCTGCGATGTCACTTTCTGTGATGTCACTTCTTGTGATGTTACCAAGGGCGGCTCCTCCACTAGGGCGGAGGAGCGTTGCCTCACTGCTTTCTCACAGTGCGAGAAGCAGAAACACAAAATGCTAAAACTATCATTTTATGTTTCTGCTTCTCGCACTGCGAGAAAGCAGAAGTGTTTGGTTGGGGGTGGGCGGGTCTGCTTTAGGGCAGGGGAGGAGTGCCTTACCCACTGCTAAGGGCGCTGACTGTTTGGTCGGCCTTCCAGGGCCGGCCAAACCAGTCATGCGCACTCTGGCCTTTTTCCATGGAGGCTGCAATGCAGCCTACATGTAGAAAATGGCATCCCCATAGGCGCCTGGCTGGTCGGCGTCCCGACCAATCACAATGCTGCATGCAGCGTTGTGATTGGCTTAGGGGAGGGAGGCTGCCTGCAGGTCAGGAGCAGAGACGACGCGAGACCCTGGAAGGTAAATTTATTTTATTTTTAAATTAACCCCCCCGCACGCAAACCCCCGCAAACCCCGCGAGACACCCCAACCGCCAGACATGCCGGCCGCGACTGAATGTTACATGCAAATTAGAGGGGCCTCACATCTTCCCTTTCGCCCGGGGCCCCAGAAGTTCTAGGACCGGCCCTGTATATAGGCATGAACAGCATTGGATATTCTCAGGGCTTTTAAGTGGGCCTATCTCAGACCCGGTAGTAATTGGGCATGGGTACTCGCAAACGTTTCCCCAGGGGCCACAAAGTATTGTCTGTAGTTTTCCGAGGGTCGCACCGATGCCAGTAGGGGAAGGTCGGGCTGTTGAAAGGTGGGCGTAGGGTAGGGTGACAAGAATTTTAAAGCCAAAACTCGGGACATTTCACAAAATAGAAGAAGCACTACAATTTTACTTTAATCGAGCGTACAGAATGACCGTGCTAATCACCATAGAATTACAGAAAAGGCAGTAAGAGCATAAATTAAATGCAATTTTTGAAGCCATTATCATGCCTGTTAATTGAATTGCTTTATTATAACAGTTGCTAACTATCCCAGCTTTGGAAAATATAAAGGCACCTCCCAGCGTTTTCACTAGACCCTCTCTCAAAACCGGGACAAGACACACATTTACCAAACTCTGCCGGAGTAGCTGGTGAAAAACCGGGACTGTCCTGGCAAATCCAGGACGCCTGGTCGCCCTAGCGTAGGGGGACGCAAAACTGGTGCATGATAAAGATAAGTTGTCTAGAAAACATTCTTTGCTTCACCTTTAGTTTAGTTAACCCGCAAATAAAGTATGCTCGTTTCACAGCTTCCTGAATGTTCCTGCTCTGTCAAGTGAACAACAGCCCAGTGCTGCTGTTCACCATGGGGCCGCAATTAAAGGTAAGGAGGGCCACATGCGGCCCCAGGGCCGTACTTTGAGTATCCCTGATTTAGGGTAATCCAGTTTAGCATTTCCACCCTTAGCCCTTCTGTTATCTGACATGTCTATACACATACTTTATGACAAAATACAGTTGCATCATTAAACAGACCACATGAAAACTGTTGCAAGTTTATTCATATTCTGTTATGCAGTACACCGGTAAGGTTAACTTACGGGTGATTATATGAGTGCAGCGCCTTTTAGGATTAACCGCTGACACCCATTCTGAAACAATCTCCATACACCAGGCATTACCATGCCGTTTTATTATTTATCTGGTGCTGTGAATTTCACATTCAGGCTGTGGTCCACTGATTTTAATGGTTGCTGCATCCGTGCCACCATGGAGCGAAGTAAGGCCAACCCCCAGTTGTCAGGATACCAACTGACCCTTACGGGATGAAGCGGTCACCGTCTTCTTATGGGCCCCATAAGGCTTGAGGATCCTCATGTTTAGCACCCCATCTCCACCTGATGGGGTATTCATTGCTTTTTGCATTAGTATCACCCTGTAACTCTGCTTGTGATGCTGTACAGTGATTGGCTGCTTTTCTTAGTTCTCCTGTTCATGGTGGGTGGGTAGCAAATTCCTCTGCTGCTGGCTACCGTAAGAGGAATATCCAGGTGACAAGCCCACCTAAATACCCCAAGACCTCCCAAAATTGACGTCATACACCTGGGGTCACGGGGAGGCGTGATCTTTCACTGGTGGTGGCTATCTTTATAAGCCAGGTGGCCACAGAAAAAATACTACCCCTGGGCAGTGGGGAAAAACTAAGGGGCTGTCCCCTTTAGTGTCCCCCTGCAGGTGACGTGGCCATCCACCTAGCTTTTCCACCCCTAGCCCTTCTGTGATCTAACGTGTACACATATACTTTTTTTTTTTTTAAATACAACTTTATTGGCTTTTACATAATAGTGACAGACATTTGAAAGCAGGAAAATGCCAGTGATAGGATTGTCCCTCCTCCTCTCTTCCAGCCTCACAAACAACAGGCAGAATCATTGTAATCATAAGTACACACATACTTTTGTGACAAAATGCAGTTGCATCTTAAGCAAAAAAGACCACACGCGTTACGCGGGAAAGCTGTTGCACGTTTATTCATATTCTGTTATGCCGGTCACAGATAGGGTTATCTTACGGGTGATCATACAAGTGCAGTGATGTTTAGGACTAACCGCTGACACCCATCCTGAAACAGTCTCCAGCCACTGGGCATTACCATGCCGTCTTATTAATCATCCAATGCTGTATATTTCGCATTCGGGCTGCAGCCCAATGATTTTAATGGTTGCTGCACTCATGCCACCACAGAGCGAGGTAAGGCTAACTACCAGCTGTCAGGATACCAATTGTCCCTTACGGGATGAAGGGGTCGCCGTTGCGTTCTTCTCATGGCCCCTTTGGCCTGAAGATCTCATGTTTAGCAGCCCTATCTCCACCGGATGGGGTATTCATCCCTTTTTGCATTAGGATCACCAGTGAGACCTGCCATGGCTCAGGGTGGCCTACCGCGACCCTAAGTCCCCCCCAACTGTGTAGATCTAGGGTTCATTTGCGTTGGGCCCAACAAATGTTCCTCGCAAATACCTTGTTGCCCAAGTCCGATAGGTGCACTCCATCTTGAGCAAAGTGGGTGGGCATCCTTGTGCACAGCGGGCCGTTCCTCTCAACTCCAAGTCCAAGGTTCCTAGCAAACTTTTGCCTTGTAGCATTCTTCCTTTTCCTAGAGGCTTCACTGCTGAGTGTGACCGAGCGCCCCACCACTCGCCCCTGGGGATTATCTCTTAGGGAGCCAGGTCTGCTGCTAGTCTAGTCAGTGTTGCCCTTGTCATATAGTAGTTGGCCCCTGCCAAGTGTGGTAAGGTCGTTCACCCCTAAGTGTAAAGTCAGTAGGTGGGGCGCCTTCTCGCCTGCCCTCCGGGTGTGCCTTAATTTGGGATCCAGCATTGCCCCCGTCATATCGGGGGTGCCGATCCATGTCACCTGTGCACTTGGCTAATAGGTAAGTACTAGTGAGGCTGCCCTTGACTCCTTTGGCAATGTCAACCCTCTGGTCATAGCTTACATTCTCATCTACCCCCGTCATTTTAATGAAGCCAGTTTGCATGTTGCTATAATTTGTTGCAAGGATGCGGTAGCAACCCTTGTAACCTACCCCTTGTCCTTTTATTTACTTATTCATTTTTTGTCTTTTAAGTTTTTTAGATGGCTACCGATATAGGCTTTTGAAGTGCTGCCATCTTTAAGTTGAGCAGATACCAAAGAACTCCATGAGATAGTTAAACGTCTCACTATCTGTGTGGGCTGTTGGCATGCTACTTTTGCAGACTATCTGTATATGCTACAGTCTGCCCACTTGTGGCATAGGTGACAATCTGTACTGTCCCAATGTCAGCTGGAGGTCTTACATGCACCTTTGTTGCCCCGAACTGGGCAGTGACATTGCAGTATAAACTGTTACCATTTCCATCCCTTCTATTGTGCTCATGCAGTTAAATCGCTTTCATACTACAGCTTCGCAGAATGTCTATTTTGCTCGCTGGGGTGTCATGGTGGCTCTAGCTGAGTGGCTTGTTTTTTTGTCTTTTCCGTGTTTAGCCCACTTGAAGCAACTACAGTACCAACTGTCTGCTCCTTAATAAGCAGATAAGGCTATATAATGTATACAGCCGGTAAAATGTGTGACCTCGTGTGTCCCACGGTGTTGCCATGATATTGTCGTTATTTCTAGTTTGTTTCTCCAAATACGCTCTAGGTCCTAATTGGATTGTAGCTAACACGGGAGAGGATGTAGCCTTACGGCTAGAGCGGTCGACCTAGAAGCTGGGAAACCGGGTTTGAGTCTCAGCAACGACGCTCGACATCTAGTGATTCTGGGTAGGTCACTTAATCTCCCCGTGCCTGACAAAAATGAATGTGTCCATCTGTAACGAAACTGGTGCTCATGTAAAGCGCTCTGATACCCGATGTCTCGGGTCTAGTTTACGCTATATAAAAGTAAAAAAAAAACAACAAAAAAACGGGATATTTAACTAATATTGGTTGTATTATGTAGCACACTCTTTTGCTGCAGTTGCACTTCTGGGCCTAAGGGGCCAGCACCACTCTGTTTCTTCGGAATTGGGTGCGCTCTGCCCTTGCCTGTATTGAAGACCACTACCACAAGGAAAATCTTGTGATCATATACCAGCGTACTTCCATTTTCTATATTTGCGTGTGAAGCTATTGTGACCTGTATAGACGTGATGTGGTGGGTACATGTAAGTTCGATGTATCCAGCAGTTCTGAGTCTTGAGGAGAACCCCCAAATTGGTAACTGGTTCGAAATGCGTCGAAAGTGTTTAAACCCAGAGAGTGCACTTAAGAGACATCACTGGCATACAGGGAATAAGTTGACCGAATGGCATAATAGACATATTCCTGTTAGCCTCCAGTCTTCATACAAATTGTGTTAGCACTGTCTGGTTATGGCCCAATAGACAGGAGCTAGTAGTATTGGCTAAAGTTATGTGAGCTCCTTTGGGTGTTCAAATTCAGAACTTGGTACACCTGTCGCTGTTGTTGATATACAATTTGTTATGTTTCTTTTTGTGAACC
Organism: Calotriton arnoldi; assembly: GCA_963921515.1. NCBI lineage: Eukaryota > Metazoa > Chordata > Amphibia > Caudata > Salamandridae > Calotriton > Calotriton arnoldi. The sequence goes on along the minus strand of CAWUFW010002736.1, from coordinate 835,428 downwards.
ACATGTGATAGTGATATGTTTTGTTAAATGTCGTGGGAGATTAATATCAAAAACGTTTAATGTACTGTTTTATATGTATGTTTGTAGGTCCACTGTCTATGATTGTGTTCAGAAAAAATTATTGAATGTTTTTGACTAAGAAGAAAATAAACGGTAATCGCATGAATTCGCTTGCGCGATCACGAAGTAAGTATTTTTTTTAAAAAATCGCATTAATTCACTTGCGCGATCACAAAGTAAGTATTGAATGTATGAAAGGATCATGAGCATTGGCATTTGTATTTGTGTCAAAGTTTCCAGTGACCTAGGCTTGCTGGCGTATTATTGGCCCAACCCCTGTCCCTTGATACAGGTGGGTAAGTGGCACAGGGGAGGGGGAGAAATAGGAAATTATAGTGAACCAGGTAGTGTTGCCCCAGGATGTCATGGCTGATGTTGTGCTGGGTAGGGGAGCCTGTAAAACAGAAGCAATGGCAAAGCCAACAGATCTCGCTTATGCGAGATCAGTTGTCTTCGTCAGTGTTTTTTGTAACATATCGCGCAGCAGAACAAGCTGCTGTGCAACATGGCTTAAAGTCCAAAACAAAAAGTGCTATGAAGCGGCCAGTTATAACTGTATCATTTATTTAAGCCATGTTGCATAGCAGCTTGCACTGCTGTGCAATATGTTGAAAAAAAAGGGTGGGGCAAGTCAGGCGACGGAGGTATGGGGGACGAGGGAGGTGTTATGTCCCATGTATCTTTAACTCTATATAGTTCCCTTATGAATTGTGGAAGGTGGAATGTTCCATGTGACCAGTGAGAGTTATCTGCTGTTGGGGTCCTGTGCACAAGGATGTCTGGGTACCACTCTGGCTGTCCATGGTACAGGTTGCAGATCCAGTACTTCTCACTCAGGCAAGAGGGCAGCAGAGCAGCAGTCCTTCCTGGCAGAGTCGTCTAGAAGTGTACTGAAGAGTTGGTGTCTGAGGTCCAATATTTATACCTGGTGCCTTCTTTGAAGTGGGAGAGACTTCTAGAGAATTCCATTTGAAGTGCACAGGTTTCCTGCCTCCCCTGGCTCCAGACTCACTACAAGGGGATATACAATCATTTGTGTGAAGACAGGACACAGTCTATTCAGGTGTAAGTGGGGCTGTGCCTAGCCCCGCCGTCCTGCCAGTGATAACCCATCCAGGCACACCTAAGTTCTTTATTGTGTGTGGCTGTCCAGGAGGAATAAACAAAGACCAACAGTCAACTACACCTAGTCATGTGACCCAGAGACCGGCTGCAGACACTAAATGGCAATGACAGAAAAATGGCAGCTTTCTAAAAAGATTGTGTATACTCAGCAGTGATGCACTCAATGTTTTCACTATTGATCTATTAAAACAATAATCATATTGAACCACAATTGGTGTGCGTTTTCTGAGGTGGTTCCACCCTACCACCTTTAATTAATGCAAGAATAAACTAGGACGTGAGTCTTAGACAGATCGCGCACTACCTGAAAACCCGAATGCGGGTGTATTAACTCAATGTGAATTGCAACTTATAAACATCATATACAATTTTAAACATGATGAATCAAATGCACAACAAAAATGTATGCAGATTAATCAGATAAAAAATAAAGAATGATGATAAGGGAATCCGACGAGATGTCTTCAATCCGATTTAATGAAGAAATACTGTCTTCAACAGTAGCATGAATACATAAATTAAATCTTGCATTTAAACGTGGAAATTCAATCCCAATGCATTTCGGTGTGTGCATACACCCTTCTTCAGGGGAAATCTACAAAAATATATAATACATCTAATTACATGTAAACAAAGCATTTCAATTGGCAATGCATCGTACAAGACATCCGGGAAGGTTACAATATGTCAAATTATTATTGATGACTAAGCAGAAGCGTCAACTACAATAACGGGAAAACTACACCGAAAACCTGAAACTTAATCACACTTGTAAATTGCACAAAAAACAAAATACGAGCGGGGTATATACATACGGCAGATTCATCACAGTCCTACTGCCTGCATAACTGTGTGTACGAAAATCAAAAATCCGAGGAAAGTAAGACACCCGTGAACCATGTGAGCAAAGGAATTAACGCTTAAGTACAACAACATCTGAGTGATAATGATCAAACCTGTAACTGGTGACTCAACCAATAAAAACGTGAAAGCAAGAGCTCATAACATGCGGGCTTACCCACGAAAAATTTTACATTCAATAATGTCTAGAAGTCGGAAAAAGGCTGTGAAATTGAAAAAATTGAAAAAAATTAAATTAAAAAAATGTGTTTACATGGACCGCTTACCACGGTCACATGGTTAATACAACAAGACAAAGAAATGGACGAGGAAAAGAAGAAACCGGCTTACCAAATGCCCAAACGTAAACTCGATAGTTCTCCCAAATGATTGATGGCGACGGTCGTATTTACGACCGAAGCATGTCAATTCCTGTAAAAAATATATGTATGTATAATGTGATGTGACCGGGCTATAAGTCGAAAGTCTCCCCATAACCCCAAGCGATGTACAACTCACCGAAAAACGTGACCACTGTGCATGAGAACTTCAAACGTCCGAGTGCTCGAGTAACGAAACGTGCTGGGCTCAGTGTGAGTGAACTTAACTGGTTGCAAAAAATTGCCGGCATTGGCGTACAGTCGTAAACACTAACATAGGACTAATGCTAAAAGACGGTGAAAGAGAATACAGAAAACGGCAGACATCTTAACAGAGTACTAAATAGACTGACGCAAATTTAAACTTATTGATCTATTGATGTGAATGACAACTGTGTAGAACATAATCCCAGTGTCTGATCCTAAGTGTAACAATGTAAATATACATGCATGCGGAACAGATGATTGAATGTAACAATTTTATGATCGCACCAAACGAAAGAGTAATTTGTAATTAAATGCGAACAGAACCACACAGAAAAATTAATAAAACATTTAAGAACAATACACATGATTAAAGTGATGAATAGAATCACGAATATGATGCACATTAAATTGTACATGAATGCCTGCCTATCCAAGAACTGACATAGTGTCAATGATGCCAAAACTCAACAAAATTGAAAATGTGCTGGAAAGAAATCCTCATGTGAAATGAAATATGTGAAATTTAACATTGAGAAAAATAGCATAAAAAATAACATATGACATAAAAAATAACGTGTTGATGAATCAACCATTAGCCCCTGTCTCTACAGTGTGAAATATCAATACCATGGTTGTGTGAATAGATTACAGGAAACACGAGAGCTCTAATCTGTCATTGAGACCTTTTGGACACATGGTGTTAAGATGTCTGATCCAAAAGTTTCGCGTTGTGTAATGAATTTAGACATATCTCTGTCACAATAATTTTGCACAATCTCCAATACTGTGAATTTGAGTTGTGCGATCGTGTGGCGAGATTCACTCCAATGCCTAGCCAAAGGAGAGGACATCACGTTAGTTCTGATTCTACTTTTGTGTTCAGTAATGCGTGTACGCAGTGACCTCTCCGTTTTACCCACATAAAGTAAACCACACGGACAACGTATGGCGTAAATTACGTGATGCGAATTACAGTTAGCAGTGAATGAAAGTTTGATCGATTTTCCCGACCAGGGATGTGCAATAGATTTGCCTTGTAAAACATTGTTACAATGTGAACAATTGTAGCACTTTTGCATCCCTTTTAGTTCATTCACTTTTTTTTGTTGTTGTTTCATTTTCAGTATCTCTCTAATGTTTTGAGATTGTTTGTACGCAAAAATTGGAGGATCTTTAAACAAGTAACCAAAATCCGATTCTGATTGTAATAACTCCCAACGTTGAAGAATGACTTTCTTGATGGCTGAAGCTTGTGATGAGAAAACTGATACAAACACATCACGTTTACTTTTTATGTCTTTTTTCTTCATGAGTAAATCCTTTCTAGGAATGGAGGCAGCTTTCTGAACTGCTGAATCAACAACCTCATGAGGGTAACCCCTGTCTAGAAAACCTTTCTGGAATTTATGCAAACTGTTTTGGTATTGAGAATGATCTGAAGTTATACGCTTGATGCGTAGAAATTGTGAGAGCGGAAGATGTTTCTTAAGCGACTCAGGGTGAAAACTGGTGTATAATAAAGTATTGTTACGATCAGTTGGTTTAGTGAAGACCTTAGTGCTAATCAGTGAATGATTCAATTCTATCTGCACATCCAGATAGGAAATGGATCGTTGGTCCATGATATGCGTAAACTGTATTCTCGAATTCTTATCATTCAGTTGACTGAGCTTACTTGATAATTCAACCTGTGTGCCCTGCCAGATAAGGAATATATCGTCGATGTATCGACGATAAATTAGCAAATGTGATGTCCATTCTGGGTCATTCAATATATGCTCATGTTCAAACATCATCATGAAGATATTGGCATAACTAGGTGCCCCGGAAAAACCCATAGATGTTCCTGTGGTTTGTAAAAAGTACCTATCCTGCCATCTAAAGTAGCTGTGAAATAAACAAAACTGTAAGATCTCCAGTAAGAAAACTTTCTCAGCTTGTAAATCATCACTTCGAAGTAATGCCCATTCGACTGCCTCAATTCCCGCTCCGTGAGGTATAGAAGTGTACAAGGCTACCACGTCTACAGTGCATAACCAAATTTCTGCCCCCGTAGGCAATACAAGGTCCCCCAACAATGTCAGAAAATGTGTGGTATCTTGTATGTATGTGCTCCCTGTTTGTACAATTGTCTGGAGAAAAAGTCTAGATATTGTCCAAGAGGCTCATGAATCGATCCACAGCCAGAGACTATGGGGCGAAAAGGAGGATCTGTAAGATTCTTATGTATTTTCGGTAACATGTAGATTTCAGGTCTACGTGGGAACCTAACATAGAGAAATTCAGATGTTTTATCTGATATCCAACCCATGTCTTTAGCATGCGTTAAAATTAGTAATAGAACTGTCTGAAACTCTAGAGTTGGATCTTTATCCAACGGTAAATAAGTAGTGTCATCAGAAAGCATACTGTTAATTTTTTCTTCATAAAAATCGCGATTCATGACTACCAACGCTCCACCTTTATCTGCTTGAGAAAAAACAAGGGAACTATTGTTACGTAAATCTCTAAGTGTCTAAGTGCTTTCCTATCAGAAAGAGTCAAATTATGTTTCTTCCTAGGTGGTAGTTGTAACCGAGATAAATCTTTTTGGACAAGAGTCTCAAACGTGTCTAAAACCTTGTGTGTGATTGGAGCTAAGAACGTACTTTTAGGTTTAAACTCCCTCAATTCTGATGTTTCTGAATCGGTAACAGTTGGTTCTCTATTACTGAAAAAATATCGTAACCTAAGTTTTCTCATGAATTATCAGCTTCCATTCTTAGTTTAATAATATCCTGTAACTCTTTAATTTCCTGCTCTAAACCTAGTGGAAATCAATGGTAAACTCGACACTTATGCAAAAGAAATACATGAGCGTAAAGTACGTAAGTTCAGGCGTGACACTATTGATTATAAGTTAGACGAGGTGTATTCATGGGCGGAAGTGTACGCATCGAGACGTACCTTCCAGAAGAGTGGAATTAACTCCTCAGATGAGAGTATAGCCTCAGTAAGCGACACACGTATGACAAGAGCACCGGTACCTTCCACTAATGAATCAGTTGATGGGGCAGCATCAACATCATCAGTTACAAAGGTTGCTTTTTTAGGTGTGAGTCCAGCAGCCAACAATCCTCCTATAGAACACACATCAGGGCAACTCGAGCAACAAAAACACGGAGAGGTCGCGGAGGCGGCAAAAACAGCGACTTCAGGTCGCAGAACGAAGAAACATTAGTGGTCAACATTTCATCGGTACAGTTATCTAAAGCTCAAGTTGATCTTCTTAACAAAGGAACTACTTTTGTACCTACTTTCCACACTAACTCCTTGAACATTGAGATTGACTTATACAAATTCATGAGAAAACTTAGGTTACGATATTTTTTCAGTAATAGAGAACCAACTGTTACCGATTCAGAAACATCAGAATTGAGGGAGTTTAAACCTAAAAGTACGTTCTTAGCTCCAATCACACACAAGGTTTTAGACACGTTTGAGACTCTTGTCCAAAAAGATTTATCTCGGTTACAACTACCACCTAGGAAGAAACATAATTTGACTCTTTCTGATAGGAAAGCACTTAGAGATTTACGTAACAATAGTTCCCTTGTTTTTTCTCAAGCAGATAAAGGTGGAGCGTTGGTAGTCATGAATCGCGATTTTTATGAAGAAAAAATTAACAGTATGCTTTCTGATGACACTACTTATTTACCGTTGGATAAAGATCCAACTCTAGAGTTTCAGACAGTTCTATTACTAATTTTAACGCATGCTAAAGACATGGGTTGGATATCAGATAAAACATCTGAATTTCTCTATGTTAGGTTCCCACGTAGACCTGAAATCTACATGTTACCGAAAATACATAAGAATCTTACAGATCCTCCTTTTCGCCCCATAGTCTCTGGCTGTGGATCGATTCATGAGCCTCTTGGACAATATCTAGACTTTTTTCTCCAGACAATTGTACAAACAGGGAGCACATACATACAAGATACCACACATTTTCTGACATTGTTGGGGGACCTTGTATTGCCTACGGGGGCAGAAATTTGGTTATGCACTGTAGACGTGGTAGCCTTGTACAATTCTATACCTCACGGAGCGGGAATTGAGGCAGTCGAATGGGCATTACTTCGAAGTGATGATTTACAAGCTGAGAAAGTTTTCTTACTGGAGATCTTACAGTTTTGTTTATTTCACAGCTACTTTAGATGGCAGGATAGGTACTTTTACAAACCACAGGAACATCTATGGGTTTTTCCGGGGCACCTAGTTATGCCAATATCTTCATGATGATGTTTGAACATGAGCATATATTGAATGACCCAGAATGGACATCACATTTGCTAATTTATCGTCGATACATCGACGATATATTCCTTATCTGGCAGGGCACACAGGTTGAATTATCAAGTAAGCTCAGTCAACTGAATGATAAGAATTCGAGAATACAGTTTACGCATATCATGGACCAACGATCCATTTCCTATCTGGATGTGCAGATAGAATTGAATCATTCACTGATTAGCACTAAGGTCTTCACTAAACCAACTGATCGTAACAATACTTTATTATACACCAGTTTTCACCCTGAGTCGCTTAAGAAACATCTTCCGCTCTCACAATTTCTACGCATCAAGCGTATAACTTCAGATCATTCTCAATACCAAAACAGTTTGCATAAATTCCAGAAAGGTTTTCTAGACAGGGGTTACCCTCATGAGGTTGTTGATTCAGCAGTTCAGAAAGCTGCCTCCATTCCTAGAAAGGATTTACTCATGAAGAAAAAAGACATAAAAAGTAAACGTGATGTGTTTGTATCAGTTTTCTCATCACAAGCTTCAGCCATCAAGAAAGTCATTCTTCAACGTTGGGAGTTATTACAATCAGAATCGGATTTTGGTTACTTGTTTAAAGATCCTCCAATTTTTGCGTACAAACGCTCTCAAAACATTAGAGAGATACTGAAAATGAAACAACAACAAAAAAAAGTGAATGAACTAAAAGGGATGCAAAAGTGCTACAATTGTTCACATTGTAACAATGTTTTACAAGGCAAATCTATTGCACATCCCTGGTCGGGAAAATCGATCAAACTTTTATTCACTGCTAACTGTAATTCGCATCACGTAATTTACGCCATACGTTGTCCGTGTGGTTTACTTTATGTGGGTAAAACGGAGAGGTCACTGCGTACACGCATTACTGAACACAAAAGTAGAATCAGAACTAACGTGATGTCCTCTCCTTTGGCTAGGCATTGGAGTGAATCTCGCCACACGATCGCCCAACTCAAATTCACAGTATTGGAGATTGTGCAAAATTATTGTGACAGAGATATGTCTAAATTCATTACACAACGCGAAACTTTTTGGATCAGACATCTTAACACCATGTGTCCAAAAGGTCTCAATGACAGATTAGAGCTCTCGTGTTTCCTGTAATCTATTCACACAACCATGGTATTGATATTTCACACTGTAGAGACAGGGGCTAATGGTTGATTCATCAACACGTTATTTTTTATGTCATATGTTATTTTTTTATGCTATTTTTCTCAATGTTAAATTTCACATATTTCATTTCACATGAGGATTTCTTTCCAGCACATTTTCAATTTTGTTGAGTTTTGGCATCATTGACACTATGTCAGTTCTTGGATAGGCAGGCATTCATGTACAATTTAATGTGCATCATATTCGTGATTCTATTCATCACTTTAATCATGTGTATTGTTCTTAAATGTTTTATTAATTTTTCTGTGTGGTTCTGTTCGCATTTAATTACAAATTACTCTTTCGTTTGGTGCGATCATAAAATTGTTACATTCAATCATCTGTTCCGCATGCATGTATATTTACATTGTTACACTTAGGATCAGACACTGGGATTATGTTCTACACAGTTGTCATTCACATCAATAGATCAATAAGTTTAAATTTGCGTCAGTCTATTTAGTACTCTGTTAAGATGTCTGCCGTTTTCTGTATTCTCTTTCACCGTCTTTTAGCATTAGTCCTATGTTAGTGTTTACGACTGTACGCCAATGCCGGCAATTTTTTGCAACCAGTTAAGTTCACTCACACTGAGCCCAGCACGTTTCGTTACTCGAGCACTCGGACGTTTGAAGTTCTCATGCACTGTGGTCACGTTTTTCGGTGAGTTGTACATCGCTTGGGGTTATGGGGAGACTTTCGACTTATAGCCCGGTCACATCACATTATACATACATATATTTTTTACAGGAATTGACATGCTTCGGTCGTAAATACGACCGTCGCCATCAATCATTTGGGAGAACTATCGAGTTTACGTTTGGGCATTTGGTAAGCCGGTTTCTTCTTTTCCTCGTCCATTTCTTTGTCTTGTTGTATTAACCATGTGACCGCGGTAAAGCGGTCCATGTAAACACATTTTTTTAATTTAATTTTTTTCAATTTTTTTCAATTTCACAGCCTTTTTCCGACTTCTAGACATTATTGAATGTAAAATTTTCGTGGGTAAGCCCGCATGTTATGAGCTCTTGCTTTCACGTTTTTATTGGTTGAGTCACCAGTCACAGGTTTGATCATTATCACTCAGATGTTGTTGTACTTAAGCGTTAATTCCTTTGCTCACATGGTTCACGGGTGTCTTACTTTCCTCTGATTTTTTGATTTTCGTACACACAGTTATGCAGGCAGTAGGACTGTGATGAATCTGCCGTATGTATATACCCTGCTCGTATTTTGTTTTTTGTGCAATTTACAAGTGTGATTAAGTTTCAGGTTTTCGGTGTAGTTTTCCCGTTATTGTAGTTGACGCTTCTGCTTAGTCATCAATAATAATTTGACATATTGTAACCTTCCCGGATGTCTTGTACGATGCATCGCCAATTGAAATGCTTTGTTTACATGTAATTAGATGTATTATATATTTTTGTAGATTTCCCCTGAAGAAGGGTGTATGCACACCCGAAATGCATTGGGATTGAATTTCCACGTTTAAATGCAAGATTTAATTTATGTATTCATGCTACTGTTGAAGACAGTATTTCTTCATTAAATCGGATTGAAGACATCTCGTCGGATTCCCTTATCATCATTCTTTATTTTTATCTGATTAATCTGCATACATGTTTGTTGTGCATTTGATTCATCATGTTTAAAATTGTATATGATGTTTATAAGTTGCAATTCACATTGAGTTAATACACCCGCATTCGGGTTTTCAGGTAGTGCGCGATCTGTCTAAGACTCACGTCCTAGTTTATTCTTGCAGCTTTCTAAAAAGAGGCATTTGCAAAATTGTAATGTGAAATCTGACTTCACCATAAAAGAGAATTTTTCATTGCAAAGACACCAAACATGAACTCTTTACCTGTTCCCATTTGGAAGTTATCCTTATTAAATGTAATAAGGGAACCCCAATGTTATCCTATGGGAGAAGTAGGCCTTGCAATAGTGAAAAACAAATGTAAGAGTTTTTCAGTGTCGGGACATGTAACACGTAAAAAGTACATGTTTTATTTTTTAAATACACTGCACTCTGCCCTGTGGACTGTGTTAGGGCCTACCTTAGGGATGACTTATATGTATTAAAAATGAAGGTATAGGCCTGGCAAATAGTTGATTTTGCCAGGTCAAAATGGCAGTCTAAAATTCCACACACAGGCTGCGGTGACAGGCCTCAGACAAGTTTTCAAGGCTACTTAAGTGGATGGTACAACAAGTGCTGCAGACCCAGTACATTTAATTTACAGGCCCTGGGTACATGTAGTACCACTTTACAAAGGGCTTATAAGTATATTAAATATGCCAATTGGGGATAAGCCAGTATTACCATGTTATAGTGAGCACAGCACTTTAGCACTGGTAAAGTGCACAGAGTCCTAAGGCCAACAAAAACTGGATCAGAAAAATATGGATGAGTAAGGCATAATGTTTGGGGGAAGACCACCCTAAGGCTTCCAGTTGTATCAAAGACTAGTGAAGAGGGTGAAGTTTGGGTTGTAAAAGAGGATGTGAAATCCAAGGACCATGACAAAGTGAATGAATGTACTGTACTGAGAGTTGTTGAACCTTACAAGCCACCTAAATGCTGTATGGCTATTCATGAAGTGGATGTGGGCAGACTCCTGTTTTACTTATACAATAATTGATTGGAACACATGGAGACTATTCAAAGGTGTGAAATTAAATACGCCGGATATTAGCCATGCTGGATATTGTGGGGTGAAGTTACCAATCGTAGTTTGGTTTGATACTGTTCTGTCCTATAAGGGGAGGTTTACTCAGGAAAGAATGTTTGTGGTACAGAAGGGAAGATTGACCCTTGGATGAAGAGAGCAAAAGGGTTTGGACGTTTCATTAGACTGAAATCATCCACAGCAAGTCTTGGTGACAGAAGTATTGGAAGTGGACAAATGAAAAAGAGGATTTCCAGAAGTTTTCAATAGCACTATAGGAAGTTTGGAAGGATTATCACATCATATTGTTTTGAGACAGGGTGCAATACCAAAAAAGTACACAAAGTAAGGAGAGTACCCCTGTCCTTGAAGGAGGCATTAAAAGCAGAGTTGCAAAAGCTTTTTGATGAAGGGATGATAGAATCAATAGAAGCTTCAGATTTGGTTGAATCCTGTTCTAGCTAAGATATCTGATGGTAGACTGCATATGTATTGATTTATGCAACGTGATTAGTCTATTTGGATAGATAGTCATCCTTTACCAAATATCAACCAAATGTTGAGCACTTTGGTAAAAGGAAAATGTTTTCATCAAATGATTTTTCTAAGGCTTGTCATCAAATTGTACTTCATCCAGACTGTAGCCATTTAACATCTTTTGTGACACCAGAGCCTAGGTACTCAAAGTACAGCCCGTGGGCCACTTGCTGCCCGCCAGACCTTTCCATGATGCCCCGTGCAGAAAACAACAGCAGCAACAGTCACCAGCCATTATACTGCCTATTGTTCGTTCCTCGGGGGACACATTCACAGTAAAACAAAAGCATCTAAGTGGCATGCCCTGAAAATTAGTGTCTCGCTTGTGCCCCCCTCACCCGCTCAGTGACTTCACTTGCATGCGGAAGAGGCTTTTAAAAAGGGCATGCAGCTTTCTGGATTTCTTTTCCAGCCCAGCAGTCCTATCTTACCTGCTCTAGCCTTTCCTCGCCACTCGCATTTAGCTCCACAGCTCTGCATCATTGCCAGCCCTGCCTCATCACCGGAATTGGCCAGAATTAGGACTCTCCTCAGCCCGTGGGTCGCAGACTGCGTTGCCTCTCACCTGATCAGCACCCTGAGCTCCTCTGAAGCCAAGATGTCTACAGAAAGGCACCTAAATGAGATAGGGAAACTCACGCACCTCACAAGGGATCTGCAGACAGAATTTCATTTTTACAAATAAGTCAGCTTGCCAGGAAATGGGAGGCGCCAGAGAACAGGGAGGCAGGAAGGGTTTAGTGAAGCGAGGGTGGAAGCCTAAAGGGTGCAGAGATAGTGATTTTAAGGAGCCATATGCCTGATTTCTACCATGATCAGTATTAAATTCCAATATTTTTAGTATTAGTGAGGGATTAAATGTATTTAATTGGCCAGTTTTTTAAACTTTATTTTTTTAGCCACTTAACATCGTTTTTTTGTGTTGGGCTTGTTTCTAAAGGAAGTTCAGCTTGTTTAAGAAACAGGACTCGTCCTCAACATACAACTGCATTCAGTCCTACTCTGCTTTGTAGAAGCATGTTGGTGTTCCATAGCAGGTTTCTTCAGATTTACACAACACGTAATGAGCATAAAAGAGGTCAATATTGGTTTCGAGCGGTTTTAAAAATCCACATAAAAGATAGAACGTATTGTCAAGCAGATAAAAAAAAACATGTTTGCTGTTGGCAGGAAGAAATGCTGTTCTTTCTTTTAGTGATAATGTGATAATGGCAATTAATTGTATTTTTCCGCCTCATTTTGAGTAGGTAAGTTAATTAACCAAGCAACATCAGTGTGTTTTTATTTTAGGACTGTCTTTTTTTTTAGTAGGTAGGCAGTTGAGCTTGCTGTAGGAGCGGGACAAATAGATACAGCGCTGCTAGTTGTCTCGTCTGGTAGTCACGGCACTCTGTCCTGGGCAAGCCCAGCCTCTGAGAGTGTACCTACCTAGACTACATGGTCTGTGCACGCAGGAAACGTTTTTCGCACCTATTAGTTGAACATCCTTTGAAATGGTGAGATTTCAAACCTATCCACATGTTTATTTCAAAATCCAGCATTCTCTCAATCTTTTGAACTGTTTAAAGAAGTACTTTGTGAATTCCATGCATGGTTTCACTCCATGTAGTAAAATTTGTCCACCAAACTCCCCGCCATGCCCCGCCCAACTAAGCCCCGCCCGATCCCAAATCGCCCCGCCCACATCCCCAGCGTCATCTGTGCGACCCCTGGTGATAACCCAGGCTGTGCAGTTCGGCCACTGAGGAAATGTTTGTGAGTACCCATGCACCAGAGGGGGCTTATAGATACTTGAGGACGCCATTTGGGTTGGCATCTGCAGCAACAGTATTCCGATGAGTGATGCAGAAGATTTTGGGAGGAATCCAACAAGTGGTAGTATTACAGGATGACATACTGAATGGAGCATGATGGTTTATTGTGGCAAGTTTTGGTTAGGCTAAGGGATTCATGCTTGAGCATTGGTGTTCATAAATGCAAATTTGCAGTGTCTGAGGTAGAATACCTTAGGCATGTTGTTGGTGAAATTAAGATAAAAACCTACATTGAAATTGTTGTGCTCTGTGCCCAACCAAGAAAGAAAAGTTGGTCATTTTTCGGAATTTTAGCAGAATACTATCCGAAATTTGTAGAGACTTTTTCTGAAAAGACCAATGAAATGAGGCAATTGCTGAAGGAAGGGGTCAATTACAAGTGGTCATCTGAATGTTAAAATTCATTCTTGCAGGTAAAAAAAGGAGATAGTGGGAGCTCCCATATTAAAACCTGTTGATCCTCAGTTTAAGACAGTTTTATTGACAGATGCAAGTGCATATGGCTTAGGAGCCGTTCTGATGCAGCTCGACCAAGGAAATGAGAGAATAATAGCTTTTGCTTCACGCACTTTGAGAGGGGCAGAAGAAAGCTATTCCGTCCCTGAGAAGGAAGCTCTTGCTTATTGTTGGGGAATCCAGTATGTCCACACATAATTATGGAGAAATAACATTGAACTACGCAGTGACCCCATAATGCTGGTAGATATTTTTTACTACCAAAGGAATAGGCAGACTGACCCCTCAGGTGGATATATAGATTGTTGGACTACACATTTAAGTGAAATATGTGTCGGGTGTTAGAAACATAACCGCAGACTTTTTATCCAGAATTCCTTTGTTGAATGGCCAAGAGGAGGTTGAAGATGACTGGCTAGTAGCTAGTACTGAAACGTTGTCAAAGGGGCTTCATTTCAAGAGAAGAGTGAGGGCAAGGTGTAGATAGTAATGAAGAATTGATGTGTATTAAGGAAAGAAACTCGAGAAGCTGGTCTAAGGTTTTAGAAAGAGAAGACATGGTGAAAAAGTATGAATTAGTTTGGCCAGAATTGTCCATTGTGGATGATATTGTGTATAGGGGTGACAGACTAGTTACCCCTGTTTCTCTTTGCAGTAAATTGATGGAAGTGCTCCACATGGGCCATGGTGGCATGCCCCCCACGAAAAGGAAAACCCATGTTGATTTTTGTTGGCCTAATATGGATCAAGAGCTTGAGAGATTCATGAGGGAGCGCGTAAATTGCATGTAGAGTGACAAATATTTGGTTGTAAGAGAGTCACCTGTTACTTACCAAATAGTCGGAGGGACTATGGAAGAAAGCAGGTCTAAACATTTGTGGGCCTTATGGTTTTGGAGATGTTAAGGGTAAGTTTCAAACTGTTTTGGTACATTATGAAGATAGTGAATGAGGGGAGAACGCAAGATGTAATTTCTTTCCTGGAAAATGTTTTAATGAGAGAAGGAATTCCTCACGAAGTAGTCACAGATAACAGTTCTCAATTTGTGTCTGGTGGCATGTCAGATTTTCTGAAAAGCTGAGGAATAACCAATCACAAGACAGCGTTGTATCATCCCAAAGAAAATGGTCAATTTGAAAGATTCAATAGTGTGTTGAATGAATGTTTGCAGTTCTCGGTGACGAGTGGTTTGAGGTGGGAGGAGGAATTGAGTAACATGTTGTGGAGTTACAGGATGACTCTGCACTCTGTGACAGGTGATTCGCCATTTATTTTGGTGCGAGGAAGAATTCCAGCTACACAGGTGTGCCCACCTTGGATGGGAAAAAGCAATATGGTAGAACATGATTTTTCTAGTTTAGCCAAAGGGGTGATGAACAATAACAGGTGGTGGTGGGGGGTATAGGGAAAGAAGTAGTACCTCAATCACAGCGCGAGCAGTGGACAGGCACTAATTAAGTTAAATCACTCTGTGCTTGTGCATGCTCCACAGAAAGGAAAGGAAGTTAAGCTTGGCATGCGCTGGCCAATTAAAAGTCAGCAAAGAAGAGTGACAGTGAAGCCAACAAATGGTAGGTCTGAGTCGGAGACCTTTGTTGGAAACAATACATCTCACAAGCAAGAGGGCATGCAGTGCATGTGCTGACTCAGGCATGACCTTAAAAATTAAGTTAAACGAGCTTGAGAGGCAAACGTCAGCCACGTTGGATAATGCGGATGGGAGAACAAAAGACTAGTAGGCCTGTCTTCAAGGAGACCTAGAAATCTAGTCACCATATTGAAAGGCCTGATAGGCTTCTTTTTGTGAACATCTGGAAGTCCAGGTGCCATTTTGAAATGCCGGGGAAAGAAACAGAAAGTATAATATGAAATACATAACCATCAGTGATGACAGTTTGAAATCAAGCAAGTATCCAATACAGAGAAGTCTCATACATAGCTGGATCTGAACAACTTGTAAAAACGCAATATGTTAAGGCTACCATGTAACACTCTGGGGTGCATACTGCTGAGAGTTTTCTTTAATTTAATTTTAATATAGTTTTTATTGATTTTCACATGCATTGTATATCGCATCACAATCAAATGTATCACAACATACAGACACGTGCAGGAGCAATTTGAAATGGTACATATATGAAACATCCCAACTTCCCCCACCCCACTAAGCTGCTGATTGGAGTTCACAATAGGTATTCATACTACTTCAAGTCACTAGGGCAATAGGTGTGTGGTATAGTTATCTCTCTCCGTATTGGAGTTCTGCACCTGCAGCTTCAGTGATCTTATTCTTGAGTGTGAATTGGCTTTCGCACTAGTGTCCACATCATCGGCTCTCTACCACTTGACCTGTCATCTCCAACTTCCCGTGTGTTTACCTATGGTTCACTACAAGTGCCATTTTCGGGTGGCACTTCACCTTGAAGGTCTACCAGCATCTGCCTCCATGCTGCCAAATAATCATCCAATTGCTCATCGTGTCTCACGTGTTTCATTCTGACTTCCTCCTTTACCACCCACTCGGATATATCACGCAACCATTCAGTATAACTGGGAGGGTGTGCTCCCATCCATTTGATGGCAATTCGTCTTTTGGCCAGTACTAAGACCAACAACAGAAACTTACTGCTGAGCTTCTTTTTTGACGGAGCAGGGATGAGCCTCAGTAGAATTAGCCGTGGGTCCTATGGAATTTCCCATCCTGTCGCATCATTTCAACATCACAAGACGTCTCCCCAGTAGGATACTATTGGTGGGCAACTCCACATCATGTGATCAATCCCTGCAGCAGGGGCTCCACATCGCGGACATTGGTCAGACCGTGTAGGGTATATGTCATGTAGGGTCTTCGGCGAGAGATATGCACGGTGTGTGTAGTTATATTGTATCAGCTTAAAGTGTGCATTAGAACTCACAGTGCGCACCCCCATATGGACCTTTTCCTAGTCTTGTGTAGTGAAAACCTCACCCAACATCCCCTCCCACTGTTCATATATCTTGGGTACTATTTTCGGCAGATCCTCTCGGAGTGCACGGTATAAGTGCAATATTAATCTACGACCCCAGACAGTTCTAACATGCTGGTCAGTGTTTGGGAGGGTAGTGGTTCTTCAGGAAAACATGGCCAAATCTCAATGGCTGTAGCTGATATCTTGGCGTACTGCAGGTAGTGTCCCGTCTCATGCATAAATGAATCCACTGCATCGTCACGGGTAATAAACTGATCCCCTAGATATAAATCACTCAGGACGTCGCAACCTCCATTCCGCCACTTCTGCACGGACATGACCTCTGCTATAGCTAAAAAAGGCTTCAGCGCCCATATCGGCATATCGTGTGTGGCAGAGCACCCGCTTAACAGTCCATTACCACATCCGGCTTACTTGTCGAACCACCGACGGCATTGCCGCTGGTACCAATCTACCACTTATGAGCAAGTCCAGGAGGGTGGCGTCCCCATGGCTACCCCTGAGAAGTCTCTTCTCCCAGTTGTCGCTCTCGTCTAACTGATGAATGGCATGTTGAAGATGGGCCACAAAGTAATAGAGTTCCAAGTTAGGGAGTTCAATACCTCCCCGTTTCCATGTCTGTTTCAGCATAGCACGGCCCACCCATTTCCATTTAGTGGCCCATAGGAGGTCTATGATCAAACTGTCCAGCTCTTTGAAATATCTCCCAGGGATCTCATACAAAGTACCCTGCAGTATATATAAACACTGCGCTAGCACCACCATCTTAACTAGGGAGGCCCGTCCCATTAGCGAGAGAGGGAGGTCTTTCTAAAACTGTATCGACACATGTAGGCCTTCCAGTACTCTGCCTATGTTAAGATCTAGGAATCGCTGTTTCCGATAGGCAATCCGAATTCCTAAGTACCGTATTCCTTTTTCACCCCACGGCAGACCCACCCGCAGCAACATCACAGAGCCCACGACAGACAATTCAGCCAGTGGTAACAGCTGGGATTTGCGAGGGTTTACCAGCAGCCCGACACCGCACCGGAATAGTCCAATGCATGCATAAGCACCGGAACAGATTCCTTTGGGTTCCACATGTACAAAAGGGTGTCGTCGGCGTAGAAAGACACCGCATGTGTGATGTCACCCACCAGGATCCCCCAGTGCTCAAGTCTGCGATGCAACAGTGCTTCCACCGCCAGGGCGAACAATAGGGGCGATTGAGGACAGCCTTGCCTGGTACCACGTTGCAGTTGGAATCTTGCAGAAACCAGTCCACTCGTTCGAATCCTAGCAGACGGCTCTGCGTAAAGCAATTAAACCCAAAGAAATTCAGCACTCCCCAGCAGAAGCATTCGGTAAAGCAAGAAAGCACCTGGAAAGGGGGCTCAATACTCAAGAAATAAGGCTCATCAAAAAACAGTTTTCAGAATAAAGCATGGGGTTTTATTAATGCAACACTCTCTAACAGAAAGGCTTTCCCAGATGTCAGATGAAAACGACATGCAAATGTAAATATATATATGTGCAAGCCAATAATAATGCAAATGTCTGGGATAAAACTCAGCCACATAATAAACACTGTATTATGGTAAAACACATGCAGATAATAAGCACAAGTCCGAGAATAATGAAACATTCACAAGTGAAATGCAAGGAAGTAAAACACAAGCAAATAATAAATGTATAGGAGAATAACTGTATGTACAGAAATATAGTTAAGAACAGAAATACTTCACAGGCTGGTCACTCAGCACACAGACAAAAACACATGTAGAAATATCTATATATTTTTTTTAATTTTTTTTTTAATTTTATTGATCAATTTCCAAAAAAAGGAACAAAAGGCAATTACAATCCAAATAAAAATAAAAATCTTACACAAAAAAAGAAACACAAAAGAGGTCACATACATGATACATGCTTCACATCATCAATCCATGACAGTAGAAGGAGGTCTTTGGGCATAAGGCTAAAAATACTACGTCAGTGCTAAAGTGGCCTATCCCAGGACAGGGAGAGATCTAGGCGGAGCAGCAACACCACCCCATACACATATAGCCAGGTAAGGGCATCATCGACCAGCATTTGAGTGTCGTCTAGACCAGTAAACAAAAGAGCAACTAATTCATTCAGTCAGTGGTTCAGCTTCGTTACGTTTAGATTCCTGATATTGGGCAAAGAGGGCCCAAAAACTCCGTGGGCGGGAGGCGGGCGGGAGCAGTTCATTATAAACTTCGGATTGAGTATTACAATACACCATGTCCCTTTGCCATTCAACTATTGTTGGTAGGGGCCCGCGCATCCATCTCATAGCGAGTCTACGCTTAGCTAACAATAGGCCCATAGCTATCAGCTTGCGCACGTTTTTATGCAGCGGTTTCGTGTAGCCTAATAACGCCAATAAGGGTTCAGGTGTGATGTGTTTGCCCACAATATCCGTGAGGACCGAGAAGACCCGACTCCAATAGGTGGCAACAGGAGGACACTGCCACGCCAAATGGTAAAAGCCTGCCCCCGGCGCTTCACACCGCTCACAACAGTCCGTTTCGCGGAGCCCATATCGGTGGAGCCGCTCTGGTGTGTAATGAACTCTGTTTAAAAACTTGAAATGTGCCAGTCTATGCCTACCATTTAAAGATATCTTACGTGTTACCTCACAACAATAATACCATATATCATCAGTGAGTGGTGAACCAATGTCTCCCTGCCAGGCAAGTCGAGCCCGAGAAAGCTGTGTAGTTTTGGTTTGCAAGGCCGAAGTATAAAGTCTAGAGACCAGCTTAACGGGGGAACGGGAACTGAGTAATATGGAGAAGGGAGGAATTTCCATAGGTTCCGTCAGCTCCTCACCCAACACTGCACGGAGTGCGTGTTTGGTCCTGAAAAATTGGAATTGTGTCAGCGCTGTGGGTTGAGGTATACTACTGGCGACTTCTTCCCAAGTAACTAATCGGCCGTTTTTAAAGAGGTCACCCATCTCGGTTAGGCCTAGACCCTGCAGAGCCCGGAGCACGCCCCTCTCCGAACTGAAGACATACCAATGACACCATTCTATACGCATTCTCGGCGAATACAGTTGAGCCCCTGCAAACAGCCCAAGTAGGACGTGCCAGGCGTGTACCACAGAGTTCACCGAGTCCAGGACCCCACATCGCCTATCCGGAGTTTTAGAGATAAGCCAGGGTAGTGGGGCAGGGGCCGCAGCAACCCCTTCGATCTGGAGATGTGGAAGGGACTGTGGGCCATGAACCCAGGCGGGAGCGTGCGAGGCCTGTGCAACACGATAATAAAGGTCAAAATTTGGAGCGCCCAGACCCCCAGCATGATAAGGTAACATGAGAGTGTCCATGGATACCCGCGGCGCCTTACCCGCCCAAGCCAACTTCGTCATTAACACACGTAGCTCCCGTAACAGGGAACTACTATGGGGATATTCATGAACAGAAAAAGAAAGCGAGGCAACACCACCATCTTCATCAGAGAGATTCTGCCGATCAGCGAGAGCGGCAGACGAATCCAACGATCTATATCTTCAGTCAGTTTAGCGATTGCTCTACCATAGTTTGCTCGGATCACCAGCTCAGCGTCCGAGTGAATCTGAATCCCCAGATATCGGACCGGATCAGTGGTCCATTGCAGGGGGTAGTCCAACTGGGCGGGCGGCAAACTCGGCGTCAACGGGAAAATTACAGACTTCTCCCAGTTAATTTTCAGCCCCGATAGCCCCCCAAATCGCAGCACCTCACGGATAACAGGGGAGAGGTGCGTTTCAGGGTCCCTAATGAACAAGAGCGTATCGTCAGCGTAGGCCGACACCACTAAATTATAGTGGGGAAAGCGGAGACCCCTGTGCCCATGATATTCCCTCAATGCTCTCAATAGAGGCTCGGCAGCCAAAGCATACAATAGCGGGGATAGTGGGCACCCCTGTCTAGTGCCTCTTGAGATGAATATGGGATCAGACACCAGGTCACCCACCCGGACACGAGCCATCGGCGAGTTATAGAGTATCCCCACCAGCTGCAGGAAGACCTCGCCCACCCCCACCCGACGCAGCACAGCATAGAGGAATGGCCACTCAATAGAATCGAACGCCTTCTCGGCGTCTAAAAATACGGCCACAGCCGGGACGTCTAGACGGGTATGCTGAAGGACCCCAAACAATGTCCGGAGATTGTGAGAAAGAGACCGGCCCGGAATGAAACCTGTTTGCTCCGAGCCAATTAGCTGCGGCAATAACGGGGAGAGACGATTAGCAAGTATCTTGGCGAAGATCTTAGTGTCTACGTTCAACAGGGATAGCGGACGATAGGAAGAACACTGTTGAGGGTCTTTATCCGGTTTCAAAAGAGTGACAATAAGGGCCTCCCGCATGGTTTGCGGCATAATCCCCGCTGCCCCAATCTCCTGGAACAATGTGGCTAAGTGGGGAATCAACAGATCACTAAAGGCCTTATAGAAGGCCACCGTCAGGCCATCCTGGCCTGGAGCACTACCTTCCCGCATAGAGGTCAACGCCAGCCTTATCTCTCTCTGCTCAATGGGGCGCATTAAGAACTCCCTATGCCAGTTTTGTAACCAGGGCAGTTCAATATAGTCTAGATACTGTAATATCTCCTCCTCACAAGGGGAGACCCTCGAGCTATATAGTTCTTGATAATAATCACGAAATCGATTAGTAATATCCGCCGGTTTGGACCAGGTCGAACCTCCAGCATCTGATAAAATTGGGGTGCCTCTGGACTCTAATCTGCTCTTAGCCATAGATGCGAGAACCGAACCCGGTCGATCCGCCTCTCCATAAAATCTGGCCGTAGCATATTTGCCCATGTGCCTGACCTCGCTATCCGCTTCAACATTAAACTCAGCTAATGTGGAGTTCAAGATCTCAAGGAGCTGTGGAGAGGACTCACGCGCCATCTCGATCTCCAAAGCCGCTATCCGAGCCTCCAAGAAGGCCAGCCTAGAACGTATAGAACGGAGCACTCCAGCATGTTTACTAATAGTCACGCCTCTAATATAGGCCTTGAACGATTCCCAAACCGTCACAAAAGAGTCCACAGTACCAATATTAATCGAAAAGAACTCAGTAATAGCCTCATGCAATTCTGCTTTAAAAACTGCGTCTAGCAGCGAATATGGAGGGAACCGCCACAAAAAGGGAAAAGGCCCGCGCGGAGGAACAGCTACAGTCAATAGAATAGGTGAATGGTCAGAGAACGTCCGGGCCAACACTTCGCAATTCTGAACCTTGGATAATAAGGATTGCGAGATGAACCAATAATCAATGCGTGTGTGTATATCGTGAGGAGCCGAATAGTGTGTAAACCCATCTCTGGCCTGAGAGCGTGTCCGCCATACATCTACCATTTGCAGTTGAACCAGAATATCCACAATCGCTTTAGCAGCAGCAGAGGGAGGTCTAAGGGGCCCCCGGGACCGATCCAACGCAGGATCCAAAACGCAATTGAAGTCCCCGCCCCATAATACAGATAAAGTGGGATGTGCCTTAATGGTCCGGAACAGGGAGTGATAGAACTGGGGGTCATCGTAGTTTGGGCCATAGGAGTTCACAACCAGTACATCTAAAGAGGAGTTATAGCAGTGAGTAATGGTAAATCTACCAGAAGGGTCAGTGTTACAACGGTCTATCTTAAGTTTCGAAGCAGGATTAATCCAAGTCACAACACCCCTAGAATGCGAGGTAAAGCAAGCAGCATGAAAGACTCCCAGAGCACGACTCCCCGCTAATAAGCTACTATCTGGACGGAGATGCGTCTCCTGCAATAGAGCTACGTCCACTTCTTTCCTCTTTAAGTAGGCTAGGACTTTTCGCACCTTTCTGTGGTCATTCAGACCCCTAACATTCCATGTCATCAATTTTAAACGTGTCTTATGGGCCATATCGTGGTACAGTCGGAGTGTAGGAAAGCAACTTGCCTGAGTGGCACCCACCCCTATATGCCCATGCCCTATCCTGACCTTTCGGATACAACCAACAGCTTGTGACCTGCAATTTTTTTTAATAAAAGACACACAAAGAACATCCCCGCAATTCCACCCACGCCTTGCATTCCCCAACTGTGCAAAGGCGATACACAACCCGCCCTGTTCCAAAAACACCTCCATTATTACTCTTAAAGGAAGAAAAAAAAAACATCTAACGATTCCCCAGATGTTACCAACAACAGCGGGTGATGCCGTGGGGCGGATGTTACCTGGCAGTCCGAACCCTATACTGCTACACCACACCACCGATAAGTATACATTAACCCTTCACTAATAAAGGAGAAAAGTCTGCGGAGAGTTGTGGCCCCCAAAGCAGCACTCCAAACCCCCCCTATCAGGATATTATGCGAAATAACATTACAACTCTGAATGGTGCACAACCAACGACAGGAAGGAAACTCCCCCAGATCAACCAAGAATATCAGGGCAACAAAAAACATTTTAGAGAGCTTTGCCAAATGTTAAGAGAGGAACGGTGTGAACCCCTCCTCTATCCTCAGTCATTATCGTCCAGATTCTGCGAGGCCTCAGCACCATCGGCGTCCGCGCTTTGAACTTTCTTGCGTTTGCCAGCGACCTCCCAGGACTTCAAAGCTTTCTGCAGGGATTGCGGGTCCAAGAATATTTTAGGTTTGCCATCAAAGAGGACCTTTAGCCGCGCTGGGTATAGCATAGCGTACTCAATGCTATGATCTCCCAACCTACGCTTCAAAGGTGCAAACTGCCTCCGGGCGTCCTGCACCTTCATGGTAAAGTCAGGGAAGATGGACAGCAAGGATCCCTCATGTTGCAACGTGCCCAGCTCTCTTGCTCTACGTAAGGCGGCATCCCTGTCGCGATAATTGAGTAGTTTGGCGATGATAGGCCGCGGCGGAGCACCAGGCTGCGGCCGCGGGCCCAGCGAGCGATGCGCCCTCTCAACCACGAACATGGCGGAAAAAGTCTCAGCCCCCAATAGCGATTTCAGTAAGGTTTCAATAAAAAGTTCCATGGGGCCGGTGGACGTTGATTCGGGCAAGCCCGTGATGCGAAGATTGCACCGCTGCGACCTCGCTTCCAAATCCTCCGCCCTGTCTTGCAGCATAACCAGTGCTTTCTCGACCTGTCGCTGGGTAGCATTAGTGTCTGTTTGTGCCTCCTCAGTTTCGGTGATACGTCGCTCTGCCATATCTAGACGTTCTGCATGTTTATCGACTCTTTCCGCCATTCTTCCATCCGATAAACCAACGTGTCGATCTTGGCGTCTATGGCAGTCAGGCCCCGCTGCATGGAGGCAATTATTTGCTTAATATCACTCACCGGGTCATCAGTCGGATTGTCCGCTTCCGTCGTCGTTGCTTCCACAGCGTCCTCATGCCGCTTTGATTTGCGCTGTTCAAAGGTGAGCTTCGGCTGGGATTTATCCAGTTTACCCATGGCCGTCTCAGTGATATCTACACTCCACACGACAATAGAGTGCCCAGGGCTACACAGTCTCTCACACCAGGGCCGGGTCTCCACAAGGCGAGTAGCCACTGGGCGCCAATATGTGCAACTGTAGTCGGACTCAGGGCAGGCAATCGGCGAATACCCCCCAGCAGATCTGCTACTGCACCATCAGAGGGTGAAAGGGCCCACTACCACTCCCGGGGTCCACAGGCCTCAGCGCGTCCACCGGAGCCCCGTGAGGAACAGGCACCGGTGCAGCCCCCAGTCTCGCCAGAGTCTTGCGCCAGGATCCAGCGCCGCCTCAAAGCCCAATGACTTCAGCGCTAATAGTGCGTGTGGGAGTGGAGAGCCTCACGGTGCAAGGGGAGGAGGGCGATGCAGGCCCCAGAGGCACCACCGCGCCACACTCAATCCGCTGCCCTCGTTGTCTCGCGGCCTACCTCATCTCATGCCAATTTGTTGCACCAGACCAGGTGTAGTAAGACAATAGTCCAGGCGGCTATACGTTCCCGTAGCTGGATTATAGCAGAACTGCCTAGAAGTCTGGTGACTCTCTCTCCAGACATATATTAAGCTGAAGCTCCCCATCATCTCTCTCAGTTGCCCAGGCATACATGGCTTTGTGTTTCCCGGGGGGGTTCACGGTCCAGCATCCCATCAATCACACAATTACAATCACCAGCTAATATCATTTCACTAGCCAAATAGGGGGCAACAGCCATTGCCAGTCCAGCAAAAAATTGTGCACAATCCATGTTAGCGACATAAACATTTGGAAAGCACACCTCCCGTCCATCCAGGACTCCATGCAGGATCACAAAACGACCCTCCAGATCTAGTACATGTCCCTGATGTTGAAAGGGCACCCTAAGGGCTACCCAAATCAGGACACTCCTTGCATATCTTGAATTCGATGTTGCGTAGACCTGGCCCCTCCACCTCCTGTGCAAACTAGGGATATAGTCTCCTCGCACATGCTTCTCCTGCAAAAAAGCCATAGATACACGATATCGTTTGAGATATGCATACACCCAGCATTGTTTCTCCAGCTGCGCTAGCCCCCTGACATTCCATGTCAGGAATTTGAATACCTCATCCACCATAAGTCTTGCTATGTATTATCCACACAGGGTACAGGTTCTTAAACAAACCTGCCCACTAGAGAGAGTTTTTATCCAAAACGTTTATAGCACCATCTTATTATATTGTCGGTTCAGTTTATTTCGAAATTGTTCAATGACTTGAAGTCTAAGTTGCCTGATGTTAAGTTATGTCTAATAATTTTGTTCTGTTTTATAACCAATTTCTTATTTCATGCTTAGTTTGCCCATGTAAAGCTTGCTGCAGGAACACTTCAAAATATACATATGCAGTTATTGGTATCACAAGTATAAGTATTGTTATGTGAAAATTTTGCGCAGTTTAAGCATGACATATTTCTGTTCCTCTTATAACTGCGATGCAGAGGGAACAATCTGAATAGGGACGCGCTCCGCCCTCGTGGTGGTATGCTCGTGGCACCGCTGTTCTGTTTTGTAAAACGCTGCTATTTTTTAAAAAGCTGCTATTTAAAAAAAAAAACTGTTGGAATCCTTTTAACCTTTAAATCTGTAAAACGTACCTTGCACTTGTATTTTGCACTGTCATTGACTCGCGCTTTGCGCTCCCTCACTTCCGCTGGAGCACTTCCACTTCATCTCACGGTCTAGTGCTCAGGGACGGTCAGCTGCTGCACAGCAGGGCTGATTGGTGGGTGGGAGGAGTTGAACGCTTATCAGCAAAGCAGGAGCAAGCGCGCAGCGCGCGCGCCAAAGGCGCGCCTAAGGCAAGCCCGTCTGCGCCCGACCGGGACCAGGGGCCAGTACCCCTGGCCCCCGCCACCTGTACTCCGCGGAGGAACTCCTGACCTTAGATCAAGGTACAACACTACTTGATAATCATGTAGCTGACGCGCTCAGGTCGGAAGGGCTATTAAGGTCACAAACGGTAACGGGTAGCCTAGGTCCCACAATCCATCCTCCTAGGTCGCCCTGGCCCACAGGGACTAAGGGTGGCTACCCTCAACACCCGCTCCTTGCAGAAACACAATCTTGAGGTCTTCTCGCTCCTCCAAGATGACCCTTTGGACAGCCTTGGAGTTACAGAAACCTGGCTCGAGGAGTCCTCAGCTCCGGACTTGGTAGCCGCCATGCCCCCGAACTATGCCGCCCTTTGCTACAATAGACCAGGCAGCACTAAAGGGGGTGAAGTCGCGATTCTGTACAATCAACAGCTAAAGACAGAGACGCTATGTGCAGAAAGCATCGAGGGGGCAGGTGTGTTGGGGGCTAAGATCTGCTCCCAGACTACCTGTCTAGTCGTTCTGATAGTGTACCATCCCCCGCGAATGCCACCCAAGTTCGTTGAGCTCTTTACGGAATTAGTCAACGATATTCACTCACGGTATCAATGTCTCCTGGTGATGGGGGATTTCAACTTCCACTGGGATCAGACTCCCAAAGATAGCCAGGCCAAACAGTTGGATGAGGCGCTGACCTCCTTGGAACTCAGACAATTAGTGAATGTTCCTACTCATGAGAAGGGCCACATACTCGATTTGGTCTGGACATCCCATCCTTTTATCAGCCCAATAGATATCAGTCCCTGCGCCTGGTCTGATCATCATTTAATCAGAGGCCTGCTTCCACCCACAAAACAAGCAGCCCCCCCCCCCCCTGGAGTGGAAAGTGTTGCGGGGTTGGAATAAAATTAGAGCTGACGACCTGGTTAACACCCTACTTAAATCAGCCAGCCAAAGTCCAATACAGGGAAACCTTGATGTAGAAAGCGCCACCCTGTCTACAAGGCTCAAGAACGCCATTGACATGGTAGCCCCAATGCGTAGGGAAAGAGCAAGGGGCAAAGGGGCCCCCTGGTTCAACGAAGCCTTAAGAAACATGAAACAAACCCTACGCCAGTGCGAGAGAGCATGGCGTAAAGCTTATGACCCAGGTGCCCGGTTAGAATATCAATCTATGTTTGCAGTCTATAAAAAAGCAATTTTAACAAGGAAAGCAGAATTCTATGAAACTAGGATATTGACTGCTGACAATACACAAAAAGAAACCTTTCGGATTCTAAAAGAGTTGAGACAAGCTCAGGAACAGAAGCCCTCCTTCTGTCTGGAAGATTGCAACAAGTTCCAGTCCTTCTTCTTAAAGAAAGTGAAGGACCTACTGATGGAGATTTATCTTACTCCTACTGTCCATTGTCCCTTAGCGTCAGAACCCCTGCCCCCCACATATGATAAACCACTCACCGTCTTCCCCATGCTCACCCACGACTCCCTGTCTCCCTTAATGGGGCGGGTTAAGTCAGGGTCACCTGCGGACCCCTGTCCACCGAGGATTTTTAAGTTGGCACTACCAGCGATAGAAAGCGAGGTTCTCTCGCTACTAAATCAATCTCTAGAATCAGGTCACGTCACCACCAATTTTAAGGAAGCTCGTGTCATCCCACTTTTAAAAAAACCAGGGGCAGACGTGAATAACCTAAAAAAATTTAGGCCCAACTCCCATTCCTGGCGAAAGTGCTGGAACAGCACGTGCTGAAATCCTTGTCACACCACATAGAAGTAAACCACCTCCTGCAAACCAATCGGGCAGGGTTTAGGGCCCATCACAGCACGGAAATGTTAATGCTGGCAGTGCTAGATGAACTCAGGCTCAGGGCCGATTAGAAAAAGCCATGTGCCCTGGTTTTGCTGGACCTATCCGCGGCATTTGACACGGTCAACCGCGACCATCTTTTGTCGAGGATTTCGGAGCTAGGCATCCAGGGCACGGCCCTTAATTGGCTTACATCTTTCCTCAACGACCGATCCCAGAGAGTACAGCTGGCTGACCATGTGTCTGATTCCGGCAAACTCTCATGCGGGGTACCACAGGGCTCGGCGTTGTCACCCCTCCTATTCAACGCCTACCTTCAGCCCCTGATATCCGCACTGAACCTTATGGAGTGTCAGATCTATAACTACGCTGACGACACTCAAATTATCATCCATATAGACAACTCCCCGGCCGCCCACACAAGAATGCAAAACATTTAAAAATTTACTGTCAACTGGATGACGGCCAACTCCCTCAAAATTAATCCTGATAAGACCGAGGTATTGGCCATCACCACAGACTCTAACCCCTGGAGCGACCTTTTTTGGCCACAAGAGCTGGGCACAAATCCTGAACCAGCCCTGGCCGTAAAAAGCTTGGGCATCAAAATTGATGCCAAGCTCTCCATGACCCAGCAGGTGTCGGCAGTAGTAGGAACATGTGTCGGCCTGCTAAGACAGCTACGGAAACTTGCCCCCTTTCTCACATTCGCCACACTTAGAATGGCTGTATCGGCCATGATAGTGTCACGACTAGACTATGGGAACTCCCTGTACATCGGCCTCCCAGATAATTTGCTGGCTAGATTACAGGTTATCATGAATGATGCTGCCAGATTAATCTTTAGACTGCCTAGGAGGGCCCATGCCACCCCCCCCCCTACTTCAGTTGCACTGGCTCCCGGTCAGGCAGAGAACCAAGTTCAAGGGCCTTTGCATTGCGCATAAAGCCATCTATGGCCAAGCCCCAACTTACATTAAAGATCGTTTAGCCACCTACACCCCTAGCAGGGTACTACGGTCCTCAGAGGCCGGCTTGCTGGCCTGCCCCCGCTTCAGCTTGATCTCTAAAGGAGGAAGAGCCTTCTCAACCTCCATTCCTCTACTTTGGAACAAGCTGCCGGAGAATCTGCGCAAGGAACACGCCCTTCTCCCTTTCAGGAAGAAGTTAAAAACAGTCCTTTTTGCGGAAGCCTGGGGCACAACCTAGTTAATAACATCTCTGGGGTGGGGCCCTCTCTCACAGCGCTTAGAGACCTGACGGTGATAATGCGCTCTATAAATGTCAATTACAATACAATACAATACAATACAATAGGGTACAGTGGTGTGAGGATTGGTGTTATGTTGATCCTCTAAACTTAATTTCTTACAAAGACATTCTATCAAATGCGGATGTCAAGTGAGTGCAAATAAAGGTTTGTGTTGAAAGATGTTGTTGAAGTCAGTTCTCTAATTGCAGAATTGGCCAGGGTATAAAAATCGTGGACATGATATTGTTTTTAGTGGAGTACTTGGAAAACATACACTGGTGTCCAAGCCCCAGGGGAATAAATAATTAATGCCACCTGTTCCAATCTTTCACTTTTGGGCAAGTCAGTTCCAGTGTCCCTTGCAGTGCGGCAGTTAGAACTTGTTGGGCCCTCCCATGCAACTTTCTGCTCTGCACATTTGTGACAGTCACCCAAGATCAAACTTGAAGTCTATGTGTAATTGTTGAGGCAAGGGAGTGCCTTTTGCTAGGGCTTGTTTCTCATGTATCCAAGTTACGATATAAAGAAATTTGACAGCTGGAGGAGGAGGTGCCGGTTTGCACTCACATCCCTTATAAATCAAATACTTTTGTGCCCAAGATCCAGAAGTTCAGGTTGCACTCTGCCAACCTGCAGGCATCATAGTGTTTCCAGCCCTAGGGGGACTGCTTGCCTGACGGTTTGCTCTCTCTGCGCCTCTGAGTCTTGCAGCGGTCTCCGATTTGACCGTCCTGCCAGCACCACAGTCCTCTTCTTTCAGCATGCGTCAGTGTCGTCAGGTCCAAGTTAGGCTGAAACGCTATGGCCAGATCCAAGTGCTTATTCATACACCTGCCATACCCCCATAGTGTACTTACACCTGCATGTTCAGTTTAGCGTTTCAGGCAAGGCACTTGGTCAGCTATTCCACCTCCAGCCACCAACATCATCGGAGGCTTCGCAGCCAAGATGCGCCTAGGGAGAATATCCTTTCCCGACTCTCCGGCAGTGGCGCATACCTCAGAAGGATCAAATGCCCATTAATGTGTTTCGCAGATCTTCAAGTGCAGTTTCCAGCAGTCGGCTGATGCCAGAGGGAGAATTTAAGGGATGATTATGTTGAATGTTGTGCTGGGCCAGCAGAGCCGAGTCACATTGCATACATTTTGGCAGCCGCCTCTGTCACTCCCTATAGTGCTTGTTTGAATCACCTAAGTAACTGTTCTCCTTTTTGATGCATTTAAGTTTAATTAAACATAGCTAATAAGATTTATGTTTCATATTCTCCTTGCGTCAATTAACTACTAGGGACAATTTTTTTTTATATGTGTGTTGTCTAATATAGAGATTTTTTTTTATCAAAGGCAGCGCCACATAAAAAATTATGATCAGTGTCACATCTGGTATATATATTCCTCTGACGGCGGGTAATCAAGTATGTAATCTTTCTCTGAGACAGCCAAATGCCCATTTGTTTATATGTTGTTGCTTTGCACATTGTTTTAGCCTCTCATTCTCATTTCAGTGGTGGTAGTACACTTTGTTTTTATCATTCGTATTTAATTCCCACTTTGCCAGTCTCAAAATGTCCTTCTTGACTGTCCCCATATGCTGGCATGTATTCGCATGTCCTTGCAAGTGTAGATGTAACATGTAAACCTTATTGTATATTTGGAGTGTACAAATCTTATTATGACTCTGCAATGTACTAATAAACACCTGAATCTTCTCTACAAATGGAAAAATATTATTAGCAATTCATTGCTTTTCATGTTTTAAAAAAGCCTTAATGCAGTCTTCAAAAAAGTTCAAACCTTTAAGGTTCGATCCTTCCTATCTGCTTGCTGACACAATAAACAGGCTTTACTACATGATCTTACTCTTGACTTCAAAAAGTGTGAAAAAGTAATAGTTTCTAATTGTATGCTACACAGTTCAGAAACTTATTTCTCTAACTGAGTTATATTCCAGGCCAATTGCTAACGGAATCATGTTCCATTTAAAATGCTTAATGATCTATCTACACAATGTCTGGTTTAACCCTGGGCGTGAAATCTGCTCCGCTCGCGGAGTTTGCAAATTTTTGGCAACTCTGCGTAGGATGCGGAGTTACTGAAAACTCCGGAGCGGAGGTTTTTTTGTGCTTGTGCTCTCAAAGTGTGTTTTCGCGCGCAGGGGAGCGACTTACTGGGATGCCTGCGATCGCCGACGAGATTTCCCATCTGTTCACGAGCGCCACGAGAATTGGTAGCCGGCTGCACGTTCCCGCGAGAGTGTGCAATCGCGAACACGTCATTCGGGCGCACCATCGGACTTCCGGCGGAAGTTTTGCGAAGATCGCGATCCCGAACACGCAGAATTTGCAATCTGGAGAAGAATCTCTCTCTCGCAGCATCAAAACCTACTCGAAATGGTGATTTTGATTAAAAAAACTCCTCAGATTGACATTTGGCTGTACTTTTTTGTGCAAGGAGTCCTTTCTCTTTCTTTACTTTTTTTTTTTAAGAGGAAGGAAGTGCCCCAGAGTCTCCAACTTCCTGTTCCTGTCCAGCTGGCTCCTCCCAGTGCTTTGTCCATCTCCTGTTCACTTTTCATTTGGATTTGGAGCTGGAAGTGTCAGGGTCTGACCCTTGCGCCTGCCGAGTTCCACATCAGGACGTCACCCCCAGGAACTACATGTCCCAGGATGCCCAGGTAGGAGGGGCTTCAGGGTACTTGAGGCAAGCACGCACGTTAGGCTGCGTGCGTAATCCTAATTGCGAGACACGGAGGCTGTTTCTCGCGGCTTCAGCGTTTACAGCGGCTTGCTGTTTACTTTCGGTTGACTGCTGGGATAAGCAGGGACAAGCCGTCTCTCGTCTTCTAACTCGCGGTCGAGGACCTGACCGGAGTTCAATTCTGGACGTGCACCGTTTCTAGCGTCCACAGAGAAGTGACGCGTGAGTGAGGCTTCAGTGTTCGTAGGAGTCCCCTGAAGCAACTCCAACGGCTGTTGGGGAAGTTTGGCTGCTCGGGATCGAGTGTTCAAACTAGGAGACTCCTCTACAGCGCGTCATCACCAGTAAGGTACTGTCGGCGAGCGCGCTGAAAATAAACTTGGTAACTTGATGGCTCTCACCGAAGTTTGACTTTTAAGACTCCTGGAGATTTCTGTCTTGGTTATATATATCCCCTAGAGGAGCTATGGAACTTTGATTTATGAATACTCTATTGGCTAACGCTACGGTTTTTCTGAACCTTTGAATCAAGGACAAGTGGGACTATTCCTTTTCTTTTTGCCTAGTTTGGACTTTTCTATTTTTTGCAGTAGTGAGACACTACATCACTTCTTTTCTTCTGGGCTCCTGCCTAGTTGTGTGGAGAATTGACATGCAGGGTATGTATGTATAAGGGAGGTGGTTTCTATGGAAATGATGGTGGTTTGAATGCAGTAATAATCTATGTGCTTTGCGTTTTAGGAAAATCCTCCTTCAGTCGTGAGCTGTATCATTGCTGAGTATAGAGAGTGGATAAGGAACCAGGTGGCTGGTGAATACCGGCTTTTCAGGTACTGCGCCCTTTAGTGAGATTGTTTGAGTGTAGTAGAAATGTCTAGCAGTACATAATCTATGTGTTTTATGTTTTCAGGTATCCCATTCCCTGCTGATCCTACCCTATTCCTTTCCCTCACTTGATCGCCTCATTACTCTGTGCCTCTTGTGTAAGAGTTGGGGATATCGAGAGGTGGACCCCTTTGAGCATCGCCTGGATCCCGTGGAGTCCCCGGGGCCGTGACAGGAAGGATCACTCTTTGTGGCTGCTGCATCATATATCATTGGATTTGAGGACTTTTGAATCTGATATTTCACAAGTAAGTTGCAAAATTGGTGTTGTTTGTTTGATTGGGGCATTGCACCTACATTTTTTTTTTTAACTTTTCCTCTTTTTAAAAAAAAGTTATTGTGGTGGGTGGCCTGTAGTTCAGTAGGAGCCTAGTTGTTTCTTTGTAAGTAATTGTTCATCTTTTATAAAGGAAACAGGTTGCACAGTTCACTGCATTTTCTCCAACTTTTGAAATTAATTAATTTGCAATATTTATTTAATTCACTAGCCCCGTAGTCTGCCAATACTATAGGCCTTTCAGCCAGTATGCCCAGAGCTACTCATGGGTGCATGAAACAACTGTTTCTGTGGTGTCTGTTGAATTTAAACATCATTTAGGGCATGGATGGCATTGGATTGAATTGCAAAATGTTTTTTTTTTGGGGTATTTCACTTTTTTCATGTGTGTTAAATAAATGCCTTTGTTGGATGTGTGTGGTGTGGTTGTTGTGTAACTTGCAAACCTTTTTTTGCCCTGTGGATTTTTGTTTTTGCATTGTTGCATTAAAGCTGTGTTGTTTAGCATGCCGCCAATGTCTGGCAATATGGCCAGCTTGAGTTCATTGTTTTCCAGGCCTCCTGCTTGTTGTGAGTGACCATGTGGCTGGTGACCATTTTGTGGTGGTTGTTAGTGTGCTGCCTTTGCCATAGGCCCGCATGTCTTTCCTTTGTTCCTCTTGGCTTACTTCTTCTTGTTGTTGTGGCCTAGCCATGTGGCTGGTGGCCATTTTGTGAAGGCAGCCAGTGTGCTTTTGCCATAGGCCTGCATTGTCTGTCTTCCCTTTCTTGTTCTTGTGGCCTGGCCATGTGGCTGGCGGCCATTTTGTGAAGGCAGTCAGTGTGCTTTTACCATAAGCCTGCATTGTCTGTCTTCCCTTTCTTGTTGTGTTGGCCTGGCCATGTGGTTGGTGGCCATTTTGTGAAGGCAGCCAGTGTGCTTCTGCATTAGGCCTGCAAGCCTTCTTTGTGGTGTCCATGCCTTGTTGTTGATTTGCATGCAATTTTTTTCCTCTTTTACCCAGCAAAAAATGCAGCACAGTTCACTACATTTTCTAATACATTTGCAATATTATTGATTTTAATTGATTCACTATGTGGCCTAGTCTGCCAATTGGTTTTCCAACCAATAGGCCCAGAGCTACACATGGGTGCATGAAACAAATGTTTCTGTGGTGTCTGTTCAATTTAAACATCATTTAGGGCATGGATGGCATTGGATTGAATTGCAAAATGTGTTTTTTTGGAGGGTATTTCAATTTTTTCGTGTGTGTTAAATAAATGCCTTTGCTGGATGTGTGTGGTGTGGTTGTTGTGTAACTTGCAAGCCTTTTTTAGCCCTGTGGATTTTTGTTTTTGCATTGTTGCATTAAAGCTGTGTTGTTTAGCATGCCTCCTTTGTCTGGCCATTTGGCCTGCTTGAGTTCATTGTTTTCCAGGCCTCCTGCTTGTTGTGAGCGACCATGTGGCTGGTGGCCATTTTGTGGTGGTAGTTAGTGTGCTGCTTTTGCCAGCCCATAGGCCTGCATGTCTTTCCTTTGTTCCTCTTTTCTTACTACTTCCATCCCCATTGCCAGCTGCAGCTCCCTGAATGCTGCATCCCACGTGATGCACAATGCCAAACAGGTTCCATCCATTACATTTGTATTTTTGTTTTTGTTCTTCTTTCCTATCCTTCCTGAGTGTATACAGTACACCATGAAATCCCTTGTTGTCAAAGTCTCACAAATGGCTACACTGTTGTTATGTTTGTTTAATAACTGAGTTAATAAAATGTAATATTAATAATAACACTAACAAGTGTGACCACACACTAAGTTATATATTATATTTGTTTGTTTGTACAAGTAGTAATTGAACCACAACAATAAATGCCACGTTTCAATTATGTTCTTCTTGCTGCTTTGCTTTTAGGTGCACAAAAGAGGAGGCGTCATCACCCATTGTACTGCCAGACAGAAGTCCTGCTGCGCACGACGTCACGTGACGTGTGACCAAAGACATCTCTTCAACTTGTGCCACTGCGTGCTGCTGACATCTGAAGAAGATGGCCCCAAAGAAAGGTACCAGGTCCTCCAGTACCAAGAAAGTTGCCAGTGAGAAGAAGGAACTGCCACTTACCAAGACTGGTGTGCCGCCCAAGATCTTTTTTGGGAAACAAAAAATTGCGCCTGCAGCAGCGGTGTCAGGGGAGCAAGCTGGGAGCAGCACCCCCGCATCAGTGGACCCACCCCACCAACCTAGGCCCAAGCCTATGTCTGTCACAGAGGCAGCCAGTCTAATCACGACAACGCCAATCAGCAGTGATGTTGAAATTGACTTATCGTTATCGCAAAGTAGTACCCAATCAACGCAGGAAACTCAGGTAAGTGGACAACAACAGCCGCAACCACCGCCCCCAATAGTAGTTGTTCCTCCCGAAGTAGGGGCAGTTCAGGAAATCGAGCTTCCTGCAGAGGAAGAAGAAGAGCAAGCCACTCTTTCAGAAGATCCATGGTCTTCCAGATCCCCAGCAAGGAAAAGCAGGGTTTGTCCATCGAGTTCTTCTGCAAGTCCCTATTCTGATGATCTAGACATCACTTGGAAGCCACCACCTCAGTCTGAGAGTGAGACGCCACGAGACAAGGCTAGGGAAAAGGAAGGTTCCAGAAAGCCTTAGAGTTATGGAGGTAGATGTAGAAGAGGAGGATGATGATGACGAGCCAGTCATCATGGACATTAGTCCAGCCCCAGTGGAGACCGACATTACCCCATCTCAAATTGCTGTGAGGGATGTGGCACGGATACCACCAACACAGATAACATCAACCCCACCTCCAGCTTCCATATTTGCATTTGCAAAGGCCCGGCAGCAACCTACATCCAGCACAACCACCACAGTAGAAGTAGGTACTGCAGAGAGTCAAACTCCACGCCCACCTACCAGTTCATCCGGCATTGGAAGTGGCACCAGCAGCTCCAGAAAGTTCAGCTCCCCAGTTTGGGACTTCTTTTCGGTTAGCAGGAAGGAGGTGAACATTGCGATATGCTCCATTTGTGGACAAGGTGTTAGTCGGGGGTAAGCTTGGTACAAACTATGGTACCGGAGGCCAAACAACCCATCTGAAAAAACACCACATGATCCACCTTAGCGGACAAAAAACTGCACCCATTGTTGTTGGTGGGGATGAAGGAGTAGAAGATCTGATCACGGTGGAAGGTGAACAAGAGGGAGACATTTTCTCTGGTACACAAAGTAGCCCTGCCCCCAGCAGTCCAGTGGTACCGGCCAGATCTGCATCAGCAACATCGCAGTGGCACAAGAGTAAGAGTCAGGCTGAGACACCAAGGGGTCCCAGGCAAGAGAGTACCGCAACGAAACGTGTGTTGAGCCTAACAACATCTGGCGTCAAGAAGATGTCACCTGCATCAGTGGCACCAGAAAAGAAAAAAATCCAGGCTACCATTGTCAGCATGTTTAGGTCGGTGGAGCAGTACGAACGCAACCACCCAATGGCACGTTTGTACAATGCGAAGCTGGCTAAAATGTTAGCCCTGCACCTTCTCACTTTTTCTTTTGTGGAAGGGGTGGATTTTCTTGAATTTGTGACAACCATCTGCCCAAAATGGAAGGTTCCCAGCAGGTCCTATTTTGCCAGAGTTGCTGTTCCAGCACTATATCACGACATGCTGGAATTGCTTGGACAAGCTTTGCAGCAGAGTGCTGTTCACACTATCCACCTGACAACAGACATGTGGACCAGTTGCCAAGCCACTGATTACATGTGCATCACCGCACACTGGATCTCTTTTGTGGGGGTTCGACAAAAGATATCTGCAGGTGTTGACACTGCTGAGATTTTTAATGCCACTCGGAAACATGCAACTGTAGCCATGTTCGCCATAGAGAAATCTCATACTGCTGCAAACATTTTGGAAGAGTTTAACAGCAAGGTCTTTGAATGGCTGCTCCCAAGAGGGCTTAACATTGTTTTTGTTGCCACGGACAATGGCAGTAATATAGTTAGGGCCATGTACGATGGTGGCTATTTCAGGGTCCTGTGTTTGGCGCACTGCATTAACATTATTGTTCCAGACTTTCTGAAAAAAGAAGACCGATTCAGCAACTTACTGACCACCTGCAGAAGAATCTGCACACATTTCAGCCATTCTTTTAAAGCCAGAAAGCAGCTGAGGATCATTCAACGTGAGCATAGAGTGCCAGTTAAAGCACTCATCCAGGAGGTGCCAACCCGTTGGAACTCAACTTATTACATGCTTGAACGTCTGTTTGAGCAGTGCAGACCAATCAATGAATATGTCATGCAAAGAGGGGATGCTACTGTGAAAGGCATGACCTAGTTAAGTGCAGAGATGCTATTTCCTTTCGAGCTCTTCACACGTGAAGTCAGCAAGGAGGACTACTATGGGCCAAGCTATCCCATTGTTGCACATGCTACAGGAACAGCTGAAGGGGGTGTCTGCAATGTACGCAGGTGTGGAGGAACAAAAAAGAAGCACATGAGTTGGTGGAGAGCTTAACCCTTCGCTTATCTGAAAACACAAGGGGAGGCATTGTGTCATCCAACCATTACATTTCTGACACAATTCTGGATCCACGGTACAAAGCAGTACTGAACACTAACACATTGATTCCTTTTTCATAAGTGGATGTTGCCAAGTACAAAACTTGGATGGCTGCGGAAGCCAGTCGCTTAGAAAAAGAACGGCTGGGAATTAGAGGCCTGCTACTCCATCCCACAACAAGTACTGCAGGGCAGCCGGCGTCAAGTTCAACTTCAGAGCCTGAGGGCAGTGTGGTTGGCTCACAGCAGTCAAAACCACCAACAACACCAAGAACAACATCAACAGCAAGAACAGGATCATCAGCCCCAGTAAAATCGGCACAGGAATGGTATGTACGGCAAGGGCTTGTTAGGTCCAGTGCTGAGGCAAAGGCAAAAGAGGCAGAGCAAAGCGGAGCACCCCTGAGCATTGAGCGGATGGTCCAGGCCTATCTGGATGACCCAACAGAGGTCTACATTGATCAAAACCCATTGGTGTATTGGTTTGGGAAAAGAGGGCAATGGCCAGTGCTCAGCAAACTGGCGATAAACTATCTGGCTTGCCTTATCGCAAGTGTCTCTTCTGAGCGTGTTTTCAGTGCTGCTGGTGCCGTTGTAACAGTGAAAAGGACCAGTCTCTCGCCCCAAAACGTGGAGAGCTTAACCATGATCAAAATGAATCAGCGCTTCATACCACCGGATTACACCATACCTGAAGTAGCACAGCAGGAAGATGATAGCGACTTAGGTCATGGAAGTAGTGTGTTAGATGACCTAATTCTGTGTGAACCACCAGAGTTTGAGGACATGCTCTACTTCCCTGACAACTAGGCTTTCAGTTTCAACTTGTTACTTTTTCTTTCTTCCTTATTTACTTTTATTATGTGTGTGTGTGTCTGTCTTTCTGGTTCGAATCACAACAAATCCATCACCGTCTTACTCTTTTATTGCCGGATTGGAGTTGCAACTATGTGCAGTCATTAAAGAAGTAAGTCCACTCCTCCAAGGTCTGCTCCAGTCCACTCCTCCTGACTTGCCCTAAATCAATTTCCCTCAAGCCAGACATTGGATGGAGAATAGTACAAGAAATGTGTGCCTGCCTCGTCAAGTCCCTCCAAAGAACATGACTAATTGACTATAGCTATTCTCCTTTCCGAGCCGGGAGGGACTGCCCCTTAAGAACAGGTAATAATGATGATGGCATGCATTGGACGCTGACTCTGAGTGATTGGTGTTTGTGTTGTTGTTGTTGTGCATGAAGTGTACTAGTATTT
Organism: Calotriton arnoldi; assembly: GCA_963921515.1. Lineage (NCBI taxonomy): Eukaryota > Metazoa > Chordata > Amphibia > Caudata > Salamandridae > Calotriton > Calotriton arnoldi. The sequence continues at coordinate 796,903 of CAWUFW010002736.1, read as the reverse complement.
AATCTATTCTACACACAAAAAAGTGACTCAAGTAAATGTTTCCCTTCTTGTTGTTTAATAACAAAATTGTACTTCTAATGCAGGCCGATCCATTGCATTTTTGAATATGGAATCTGGACTCGGTACACTACAGAGTTGGACACCATGATGACCATACTATAATCGTTGCAGTCAGTCAGTAGGATCGGAGATGATTGATGGAATAACTCGGGTGTTTCATGAAGTGGCCTAAAAGGTAAACAAGTCAACAACAACCACAGCAGACCTACATGTCTGTGTAGTGGTGGAGGTGAGTGTAGTGGTATGACTGACAGCGGTGCATTGATTTAGTTACTTAATTTGGAAAATGTTATGTTGCTGTATATGTGTGCTCTGTCTGGCTCAAAATCTAAGCTAAGTGGAGGTTGGGTGGGCGCCGCGGGCCTGCTCTGTCCTGCTGTTGTTGTAGGTTAATGCTGGAAACAGAGTAGACATGATTTAGCCATGCTGTCTCTGAAAGTGATCTTGTTGCACTCCTCCGTAATTTATGCATTTTAACTTTACTTTTCTCCTTGATTTTTCAATATCCCTTTTTTTTTTCATCTACACTTACAGGCCGGCCTTTACCCTGTGCTATACTGGGAAAAACAACTCACACTTACCTTGCCAATCTGCATCCGCCAGGCAGGCAATGGTACCCAAGATTGAAGGACCGAGTGTCCATGGAAGTAAGGACAAAGAGGAATGCCGAGATGCAACTCCCCAATTTGACCATAACATAGTAACTTAGTATCATTCATCATCTTTTAATTAATTTGATTCATTTTTTCTCTTCAATCATTACGACTGTGTGTTGTTGTTTATTATGTTTACTCTTTGCTTATATATCTGACCCCTACATCTATTTTTAAATTTTCTTTGCTAGCTTTAAAAGGAAGCCCGGTACAACAGAATAGAAAATGTATGTAATTTGGGTCTCTCTGAGGGCTGACAGGCAAGGCAATTGTATAATAATAATAATTAATAATATACTGCTGCCCTGTACTACTAGTCTAGTACTACTTATCATTAGCCTTCAAGTCATCATCATGCATGCATGCATTTCCTTTTTCTCCCTTAACAGATTTATTATGGTCGTCTGCCAAGATTGTGTGTTGTCCATGTGTAGTGTTTGTCTTTGTCAAACCTGTCCCTCAAATACCCCTTCCCAACCATTCATCAAACCCTAACCCTCTTCCCCCGGGCTGTGTGATTTATATTGAGGTGTGACTAAATTACATTTACACCAATAATTGATCACACACTTGCTGGGGCGGATGTGGTGAAAGCAACACTAACTAAAGACAGGGTGAGGATCTTCTTCTGCTCTAAGTATATATACATATATATATATATATGTATATATATCGGCCACACTGGCAACAGATTAGATTGCCCAGTGCCCACCCATGCTCAGTAGTATTCACTATTCTCTTTTTTTTCCAGAGGAACATAATTATTAACCCATTATTAATTGCCGGCATCGATTTATCATCCTTCCAGCACTAAAGGTTCGCTTGTCCACTTCATAGGTCGAGTCAACTTCAGTTTGTTGTAACTTGTACTAGGCTATCCCTGCCACCATTATGTTTTATTTTACTTTAGCATTGCTTATCAATATCATTCATCACTTTCTTCTTTTTTGGCAGTGTTCTTCTTGTGTACTTACTACTTACTGTACTTCTACTACTCGTTCCCTAGTCTCCCTCAGGTGACTGACTGTCTCATTTTTCTTTTTTTGCAAATGCAACTGTCTACTACTGCTACCACCACCCACCATGGCACCTTAGGAAACCAAACCATCACCATGCAGCCATCGCTTCGCCGAAACATCAATCACAGGTAAGAGAAGAAGTGTGGAGGAGTCAATAATGTATATACTATGGAAATTGATTAATTCACACACTCACATCCTTCCGAGTACATACTACAAAGGGGTTTTAGTTGCAGAATACATAGACTAGGAGGAGAGACTGACAGTAGTAGGACAAGTGAGGGTACTGCATCTATCTGTCGGTGTGTTACACTTTTGACAGATTTGATTCAAAAACTGTCTGCGGCCCACAGCAAAAGGAGGAAACAAACAAGGTGACGTAAAAGAGTAACCCCCCCCCAGAAAAGATTTGCATCATATGTATTGGAAAACTATAAATAATTTATTACCCTAACAAATATAAACTAGAAGAAAACCCCACAACACCTGACCCACCTCTCTCCCTAACCACAACCAATGTCCAGTAAATTAAATAAATGTCCGACCACGTCGAAAAAAAGTAAACCCAAAGTTTCCCCAACATCCCACCCACCAAAAAAAAGATAAAAAAAGGGGCAAGGGTCAAAGACTGAGGTGACGTCTAGCAGCGGGGGTGCCGACTAGTTCGCTCCAGGACCTCCTCCAGCTTGGGCTCCAGGCGCGCCATCCTGAGGAGCATGCAGCGCCGAAAGTTCCTGCAGGAACTATAGGGGTGGGCAGCAGTAGATGTTGTCGTTGATGGGTGGCGGGCGGCTGCCAGAACACGGCACCATACCACCGGAGGCACGGGCGGGCTGGCTGGGCCCCGAGGCATTGGAGGAAGAAGCTGCAGCTGCCGCCTCCTCCTCCGCCAGGGCAACCAGCCGGCGATATTCAGCCCGGATGGCCTCCAGCTTCCTTTGCCGGGCCCTGGCCGCCAACTCCTGCCTGTTGGGTTGGGAAGGAGTAGCTATATCAAGAAAGAAAAAAAAGACAATTGTAACAAATACTCTTAAATTAAATTACACACATAAAAATTATAGTGGCACAGTAGCACTAGCAATTGTGGTATCCTCCTCACTTCCTCTGCCCCTAAGATTTGGATGTGATGATTAGACTTTCAGGCACTATGAAGAAGAGTAGAAGTATTCTTCTTCTCTCTCTTGTTTAGCACAATTAATCTTGTAGGTATGCCAGCTCAGTCAGCTTGTGCCCTAGACAGACAAACTCGTGTCACAGACTCATGTTACTTTAATACTGTCTGCATGTGGGGCAGCTGTACTACACAATTATATATTTTTCCATTACGGCCATACTCTGTTAAATCAATGGCAAATGCTCAGACAATTTCAGTTTCACCCGGACTACTGCAATAAGGCACATGATGATGGTTATTGATGACATGCTTATGAATGATGATACATATACGGCGGCACAACATCATGTCACTCACGTGATGATGATGATGACATACTGAGTGATTTGTAAGTACTAGTTACCATGCAGCCGATAGGCCACCCATGGCTGACACAGTCAAATATGGCATGGGTAGGGACTGGAGCGGAAGTGGGCCTCGGAGTCGGAGGGAGGCGATTAATGATGGGTGGGTAGGGTAAATAATAGTCATGCACAATATATATGTTGTGCTTGCAAACTACTGTGAGTCAAGGGAGCATTCCATTCTGAAATACAAGTACAACCTCAAACCTTTAAATCAAAAACCTTGCAAAAAAACAGTCCTTGTTCTTTCCAGGGCTTTTTTCATTTATCAGTGCATTGCTCTTCTAGCATTATTATTATTTTATTCTTAATCTTCACCCTTGGCTTTGGTACTCTGGCACGGTTTAATTTTCTTTTACATTCTCTTCATCCAGTCTGACTCTGTTGTCACCTACTATCTATGATACCTTCCAGGCATCCATCCATCCAAACATGGCTATCATAAACCGGCTTTCACCGACAACATACATTTGTCATAGATATAACCAACCACCACCCATGCGTCCTTGCTTGCCTTAGAGTTTGACCCCTCAAACCCCCCGGAGGATTCCTTTTACCCATACAGTTTCTCCCATACTTTCTCTTTCACCTTTCACCCATCCTTCAACTACCCATGCATCCTATCATTGTCATCCGCCACCTATATGCATCCCGGGGCCCTTCCTTCACCCACGCATCCTTCTCTGCCATTCATACATGTCGTCTGACTCTTTGTCTTCGTCATAAAACTGTCTCTGCTGAGTTGAAGATAGAATAGAATAGGCCTTTAGTTACTCAACCCCCGCCGCTAATGCTAATGTTGTTAAGTAAAGGGTGTCTTCTTCAAATGTTCAGTGTTCACAACAACTTAGTCTCAGCAGAAGTACAGAAGACTAGTACTGAGTGTACACCCTTGCAGCGAGTGTATTCATCATTCTCAATAAGTAAGGAATATGACTTACCACCGCCCGCCACTGCTGCTGGCTCACCCCCTGCAGCTGCCGCATCTTCCGCTCCCTCCGGAGTGGCATGGCCCTCGCCCCTGGCCCAGTCACTGGTGGTCGGTATGCCTGGAAAAACATTTAACATTTTTTTAGAAGCCATATACGCCTCCCCTATTTATTTTTTTCATTAGCCGGATTGAAAATACATAATTAATAATACATACACCACACACATCACTATCTACAATTCGGATACTAGAGTAGAGTAGACCGTATGTCCTATCAAAAATAACAAAATAATATCCGGTTGGGCATTTTGTTGGTGGCAATTTTTTAAAAGCCTCTCAAGAAGAGGACAACCCAAAGGACTGGACTCAGTGACTAGAGCTATTGGTGCATCTCATTTTTTTAAAAGAAGAAAGAGTGACCAACTGGGCGGACATGAGGTCTCTCTTAGTTGGAAAATAATGGTGCCGTCCTCCTACTCCTCATACTTCTTTCCAGCCATGGTGCACGGTAATCAGTTGTTCAGTGTTCACCATCAACTGCTGCTACTAAAAAAAAGTACTAGGCCTGGATTCGAAAAAGTAAAATACACCACTTTGGGGTGTCCTGTCCAACGTGAGTGACCACCATTACTGATTGAGCATGATGAGACAGTAAAAGAAAAAGAAACTAAAGCCTTCTCAACTCACAAACCTGCGGAGAATACTTTACTTGGGCATGCAATCTGCACAGCAGATTAGTGCTACTAGTACTAGTAGTAGTAAGGAGTCCTTACTAGTACTAGTAGTAGCCTAGGACCAATGGGTTTTCTGAGTCCTACAGTACCACTACTAGGCAATCCACATATAAGGGGAGAGGGAAAGCTGAGTGAAACCCAGAAGAAAGCAAGCTACAGACAGACTAATACAGAGTCTGAGCAGAGGTTAGTCAGATGCAGTTTGATTTGATGTACAAAAAAAAACGGACACTAGAAACAATGTTAGTACTACTTAGTATGTAGTAGGTAATGGAGCAAAAAAAACAAGAATTTAGAAACAGATTGAAGAGGATTTTGGAAAAATTAAAATTAGGAAATGGAAATAATAGAGTGGTAAAAGTTAGGGAAATATTAATATATAACAACACCAGGAGGACTTACTGGGGCCAGCAGCAGAGCCATCAGCGCCTGAGGCCGCTTCCTGCTGCTCCTGGGAGGCCCCTCCAGCTCCCGCACCCGCCGCACTGCCAGCTGACCCAGTCTTCTTCTTGCCCCTGGATGCTGATCATGTGAGACATAATTAAAGAGACAAAAAATGATTTGTGTTAAATAAATAAATAAATATATTTGCTCTAAAAATATTTTTAGAGAGGAAACGGCAATTGCAATAACATTGACCTATCCTAAAGATCGACTTATTCGACTAGTAGTAGTCGACTACTATGTATCGCAGTCGAGTACCATCCAATCATTATTATTCCACAGTTCAATTCCGATTCCTGAATCCTAAACATACCTAGCCCGCCTATTCCAGACTTTGGAATGAATTGCAAAAAAATTATATTTGCTTCTACTAAGTTCCGATTTTATTCCCAATCATCCCTGTCTCCAACTCAAACCCCCTTTGACGGGCCAATTACTAAGTCTGCATTTTTATTCTTCTTAATGCATAGATGGACGCATGCATATTACATACACCATTGGTTGGTTGCTATTCTATTCACTCACTATACGAACAAACTACAAAAGGTTCTACTAGGACTGAAGTCATGTGAGAGGACATGTCACGCAGGCCGCTAAATTACTATATAATACTAACTACTACCACTTTCTTAGTGACAGGAGAGAGGACAGCCTGACAGGACAAAGGAAAGGACTGGAGTCTTTCCTATATGCATTACCTAACTTAAATTCTCTAACCTCTCTGTTATATCTAAGGTTTCTATACCATACATCTTCCCTGTTTCTCTGCCTTTGCTGGTCAGCCAGTGTGAATGTGTTGGGTAGAATGCTGGTGTGGATGATGATGTAATGGAATGAGTGGATTGCTGTGTGAGAGAGCGTCAGTTGGATCCTGGGCTGAGCAGCAGAGAGGCTGCTCCTGGTGGGGCCTTATTTAAATCTTTACTGGAAAACCTACTTAACATCTAAGAACAATAAACTTATATCATCTTTAACCTAACCACGTCTACTGGATCTCCGTACTACGACAGCATAAATTGGCGACGAGTTGGATCAAAACTACGCGTGAGGACTTACTTCAAGCTTCATAAGGAACTTTTATTTGTGATTTTACTTAAAAAAAGAACCTACCTAAGGATTTTACGCCTTCCCGCCCCACCAGTGTCCAGATTCACCGAACAGCCCATTGACAGGGCGTATGTTTCCTCCTGCAATTGTCATTTGTATGGTTCCTGCTGCCTTTGACTTCTGCTACCATTGACAACGCGTATGCTGCATTACATTTGCTGCCTGTTTCATGCTGCCTTTTGACACCCTGCTGCCATTTACTGGGTGTGTGTTTCCTGCTGCCTCTTTCAAGGTGTCTATTCCCAGTTGCCTTTGACACTCCGCTGCCATTGACAGGGCCTATGCTCCTGCTACTGATTATTTCAACTTCAGTGAAACCCCTTTTACTCTTCCTACAACAGTGAACAACTGCTCTGCTTACTTCATCCTCAAGACAAGAGGTAATTCCTCTTGCAACACTGAATCGTGACGTACTACGGATTTTTATTGAACTGATTTTCAAGGAACTAATTAATCCCTGCACCGGTGAATTTTGACGTACGCTGCATTTGTGGAACCGGCAAGCTTTATTCTGGGTTACACACCTGATTTATTGCATGGATCTCAACCTAGCCTGGTGCTATTTTAACTCTCTTCATTTGGTGTTTTGTGCCCTGTGATTGTATTGTGGATGGTCGTGTCTTGGGGCACGTATACAGATGCTCCCATTTTTTTCACGGAAAGTCATTTCTGGTTGTGCCTTATCTTCCGGTTTGGAAGTTACCATCTATCATTCATTTTGTGGCAGTTATTCATCTTCCTCAGTGCGCATTCTTACCGTTATGTTGCGCGATGTTCAAATCGTCCGCGAGTAGTCCATGGTCACTGCGCACGGTCCGCGCGCTCTCTTCCAAGTGAGCCTGCTCTTGGACGTTGCTTCTTCTTTCTCCTGTCTTCCTGGAATCCTGGGATCTTTGCTGCTCGGAGACGCTTTACCACTCTTGCGTGCCTTGAGCCATCCGGCGTGCGTTTTCCTGCGTGCCGCCATTTTAGTTGGGACGATCTTTCATACTTCAACCCGGATATTCCTTGCTACTTTCTCTTCGATGTCTGTGGAGCCTGATGTGTCTGAAGTACTTTGGGGTCTATTGTCTTCCTGTAGCCAGCCCTATCGCCGTCTGTACAGAGACGCTTTGCAGGTTTTGTCGCTGTGTTTCTTTCCTCACCTCTTTATGTGGAATTTCAGGTTATGCTTCGTAACTGAAGCAACTGTGTTTTTCTCACCTTCTGGCTCCACTTCAACGGCGTTGTAACTATTATTCTACCTTTTTGTTTCTCTTTGCACCTGCATTTATTTCATTCATGCCATGTCACATATGCAATGTACCGTTTCCTTATGATAGAATGCGTTGATACTTACTTAGTTTGTATAGAACTGCCATATTCTTATGTCTTGCACATGATTTTAATATATTCCTGCCTTAATTTAATCATTTAATGTATTTTTACCATATTGCCATTTACAGTTTAATGTGCTGTGATTGCATTTCTTTTTGGCATGCAGGTTTTATATGTTTTCCTGTTTGTACTTCTATGTAGAGCATATTCCTTTTTAATCTTTTGCTTCTTTATTTGACTTCTATTTTTAGTGTATTCTTTTTGCTCTTTTGTGCAAGTTATGTCTTCTGGCATTTATTCTTATGAGTGGTCTAACTTGAGGTGTGACTGCACTTTTGATTTTCAGTGGGGTGCAATCCCCCCAGATCGCAATTCTATTTGTGTTACTGTTTGGGGATTCACAATTTGGTGTTTTTCACCCATTCTTTGCTTTCTGTTTGGGTGCTAGCCACCCGTTGCTTACTTTTGGTTGGGTGTAGTCATTGTCCATTCTTCTTCCTTTTGCTGTGTTCTGTGTTCCCCATCCTCTTTGCCAGTCTGGCCAGCCGGTGTGGTTGTGGTGGTAATTCGGAGCTCTCTTTCCTTGTTTGTTTTCGTGGTCTACTTCTTTCTTATTTATGTATGTCTCTTTCTCCTTTTGCGTTTTTGGACAGTTTCCTTCCTTTTTGAAATTTCTTGTTTCATATTTGCTCTGCTAAGGAAGGAGATGTGTGTCTTATCTAGTTTACGCATTCTACAATTCTATTTTAGTGTTTTACTTATTGCATTGCTGTATACATTTTGTATTTTGCTACGTGTTCTCTTTTCTTTTATTGTTTCTCTTTAGTACCATATTTCCACCTTGCTTAATTTATCATGTTTTTGCATAATTACTTTGCATTTGCAATTCTTTCTCTTGCAAGTTTCTTTTGTATTACTGTGATGTTTCTACTTATATTCGCTTTTGCTTTGTGCATTTTATAAAGGGGGAAGGTGTGTTATATCTAAGGTTTTTATACCATACATCTTCCCTGTTTCTCTGCCTTTGCTGCTCAGCCAGTGTGAATGTGTTGGGTAGAATGTTGGTGTGGATGATGATGTAATGGAATGAGTGGGTTGCTGTGTGAGAGTGTCAGTTGGATCCTGGGCTGAGCAGCAGAGAGGCTGCTCCTGGTGGGGCCTTATTTACATCTTTACTGGAAAACCTATTTAACATCTAAGAACAATAAACTTATATCATCTTTAACCTTACCACGTCTACTGGAACTCCTTACTACGACACAACACTCTCTTACATAACCAGCCCAAGAGAGCGCAAAGTTGCAAACAAGTACAATTAGTTATTAGCGCCGAGCATGAGCACCTGTCTGGAAGTAACAATCACATAATAAATAAGATTTTTAAACATAAGTTACCTGCATGTAAGCAGCAGCAGCATGTTAGCTATTTGCGAAACAAATAATATTCGCAATAACACAGAACAGAAGAACACAATAGTAATATAATTAGCTACTCACCAAGCCCCGGGACCTCAACACCAGCAGGTCCTGCTCCCGGTCCAGGATGTCGGACCACCGGTGCGTCAATTGGTTATGGGTGCGCCGGACCCCAGAGCAGCGAAACACTGCCCGGCGCACCCTCTCCCACCGCCGGTGACGCTCCTGGAGCCCGTACCCGGACCTAGGCCTGCCACCTGCTGCCAGGGTTAAGGGGAGGTGGCGCTGGACAAAAAAACCCAGTGCGGCCACCTCCGCCTCAGTGAATAAGGCCCGTGGCTGCACCCCTTGTGGGCGCTGCCTTCCGCAAGGAAGGCGGTCGCAGCTCTCACTCCTCTTCCCCTGGCCCTTAGTTTTCTTAAGGCTCTTTGCCATGGTTCTGGGTGGGCGGGGGCGGAAAAGAAAAAGTAGGAAGTAAGAAAGTAAGTAAAAGAAATGAAAAAAACAAGTAATAGAAAAAGAGTGAAAAACGCACTTAAAAAAACACAAAAAGTAGGAAAAAACGCAAAATATACAATCAGCAATAGAGAGGGATGGATAATAAAAAAGACCAAAAAAAAGTTTCTAGCAACAAAGGATTGAAAAGATATAGGGAGGATAGAAAAACAGGCCCAGAACCATAGCAAAAAGTGAAAAAACAAGATGGCCGTGCCCATTGGCAACCGGGTGGTGAAGTTCGCGCGATATTTCCCTCGAGCATGCAAAAAGCGTCCCCGAACAGGAAAAACGCAGCGCGAATGGGCGGAACAAGCAACTCCGCGTGCTTGCGGACCTCCGCGTAGCTCGCGGAGTTTTTTTTGCGACTTCGCGGAATTCCACGTAGCACGGCTATGCGAACTCCGCCCAGGTTTAGCCTGGTTGAGAAATGAATTTAAATGTTGACGTTTATGCTTACAATTTATTAATTCATCATACTCTACATACATTTTTTTTAATTGTAAGAGCTGTCTGTTGTCTACTGAAGGAGACATTTTTAATTTTCCCATATATTTTCCTTTCCAACTTTCCTTTCATTATGTTTCTTTTGGACCACATTTTTCCATAATCACATTTATCTATGCAAATCTCCTAGTAAGAATTAAGTATTCTTTCTTCATTACCAAATGAACCAGTAAGTATTATGAATGCCCCCATGTTAACCATACTACATTTCAACTAAGCCCCAAAGCATATCTTAGAAACATTTTATTGACAAAAATACATGTGCAAATTTTACTTAATTCGAATAGTATTATCCATTATACAGTACTGTTTCCTAAATTCTACAAAGTGTGAGTAGCTAAACTATCAATTTTTGAATATAACATCAAGTAAAGTATTATTGTCTCTTAAGGTGTTAATAGGGTTTCGTAAGCCTATCAACCATAGAACATATTATATATTTTTAAATTCCCACAGTACCTTATTTGAACAAAAAAGTGCTTATTCACAAAACCAGTGGATGGTAGCCAGACTCTTATACGTTTAACTTGTTGTCCATCTGTTGATCATTAGAAATGGATCATTACGCCCGCCAAAGACCACAAATGGCATATTTATGTTTGGGATATTGCAATGGTTGTATAACAATGAGGTATTTAGCAGGCATTGTAGTGCGGGGTGTTATATCGCAGAGAACATCTGCTGCATTGACCAGTAAATTAACGTAAAGTTCATTTACATTTAAAGGTATCTCGTGAGGTTTGTGGGATCTGGAAGTCGAATTGTGAGAGCTACATTGTCATAATCCCTTTCAGAGGGCCATGGGGCATGTAGAAGCTACAGCGCTAACCATGATCATTAAGGCCTTTTACTCCTGATGTCCTGGGGCCTGTCCCGCTATGGATCCTGAGCAACTGGTCGAACACCCCTTCTGCACTTGACTCTCAGTGGTAGCTGTGGACGAGCAGTGAAAGGCTCCCTCGGGGCAAGGTGGGGGGAGTAGATATAGGTTAGTGAACAAGACAACTCAAAATGCAAAAATGCCGTAGCAATGTCAATAAATCAATGTCCAGTCAAATACTTATTTATATTCAACGCATTCGAAGAAGTATTACGATATTTATTAGCAATATCACAATCCCCTCGAGGTGAGGCTCTTGTGTTTCACTGGCATATCCCTGTCCCACCCTCTCGTCGTAAAGTGGTTGGGGTTATTCCCCATTCACTGGTGGCTGTATCCAGGGAATGCTCACTAGTAGGCCTTACTCATGAGTGCTCTTCGAGTCTTAGAAAACAGTCAAGTTTGTCTACAGTCAACAGTGACAAGTCTTACCCGCTCCAGCAGTTGGCACAGGCTCCCCCTGAGCAGCAATCGGTAGTGCTCCTGGTCTTCCATCAGCAAGGTAAGTTCAGCGCTTCCCAAACCAGGGGGGGAGGGGGAAGTTGATCATGGTGCTCCTCATCTGGTCCCAGCAATGTGGCAATGACCTCTCGGCATCCTCATAAGTCCACGGGACAGGTTGGGGGCAGATCTCAATGCTGGTTTCGACCCTCAAGTCACAACTTTCAGTTCTCCAGATGGTGGCCCCAACTTCTCAGTACCTGGAATTGGCAGCCCTTCCTGGCATACGGGGTTGTCACAGTACCAGCTGGCAAAGCATTGGTCTTAACTGCACAGCAACCTATACCACAGCAGCCACCTCCAGCATATGGGGTCACTGCTAAGGCCCACACTGGTCTTGGCGCCTTGTCAGCAGCTATTCCCTCCGCAGTGGCCCCTCCTGGCATACGGAGCTGCCGCAACGAGGTAGTATGGGCTTTACACTCCCCGTAAGGCATTCAGTTCACAGCTGATTTCACGGCAGCCCTCTCCTGGCATACGAGGATTCCCAACCTGATCCTGCACACAGGCAACAACACGTTTGGTGTACAGCTGTCTCCTCGCACCAGGAGTCCTCTTGGCAGAGTTTTCCACTGGGCCTCGCACCCTCCAGCACTCTCCTCTTCCTCACAGGGCGCACTGGTCTTTGGAAGAAGGCAGGCGCTGGTGCTCCTGAGCAGATGGTCTTAGTCTCCCTGTCCCCTCACCCAGGAGGGAGACTAGCAGGCCTTGGCCCCCAATCCTGGTTGCAGGCAGAAGTCTTGCAGAGCTTCCCTTCCTCTCACAGCCCATCTGGCTGCTTGGTAGATGACAAGTTTATGGGGTCTCAACCTCAGCTTCTTATAGTCTATTTCCAGACAGCAAATGTGATTTAGGGTCTGGGTCTTTGAAATGTTATGTGGGGGTTCTGCTTTTAAAGTGTACCCTTCTGTCCTCTCTTTTCCTCTTTAAAGGATGTCTGTCACAGCAGGAGAGACTGCGAAGCTGATAGTTTCACAACACAGGCCATTGGAGTGACTAGAGTTCACACATGGATATCAGCACCCTTTGAAGTGTACAGGGGGGGGGTCTCTCTCTCTCTCCATTCTCCAGTGTGTCCCACCCGGCTCACAGGGATGCCGCAATACACAAATCTGTCTGGGGTGTTTCCTCTACTCCTCATGTTATCACCAGGTAGGCCTTGGTTTCCCAAAATGGAACCCAGTGTCCTCCTTGTAATTTACCATTACAGGCATATTTGCGCTCAGTGTATGTATACAGTGCACACACACTGTCCAGTACTGTTAACTCCATGTATTGTGCCACCCCAGGCATACATATAGTCAGCATACACAATCAATCTGCACACACTGCTCAGTACTGTAGCCTTTCTGGATTGTCCCATGGTGTGCTACATGCAGACGCACACTCTGCTAGTACACACATTTCCTGTGCATGCACCGCACAACACTTTACCCATCATGTATTTTACTTCTCGCAAGTACACGTACACCCAGTACATGCTTTCATTGCACACTCACTGCACAGCACTACATCTCTTAAGTAATATAACCTTCTCTGGTCTACATACACCCAGTACATGCACTCACCATGTATGCACAGCACTCTATCCCTGTACTGTACCCTTCCCAGGCACACATACAACCAGTGCATAGTCCCCACTCCTGTACTGCGCAGCACTTTTGCCATCTAACTGATGTAGGCCAAGGGTGAGTTAAGCAAACAGCAGTGGAACTTTTAAATAGGCGAGTGAGCCATTAGACTTCACTCCAGTGATTCAGGTTAACAAGCATTTAAAATGCAATAGGTCTCGCAAAAATGAAAGTTAGAGCTATTCGCGTTGCAAATAATAATGCAACGCCAATAGCTCAAACTTTCAGTAATGCGAGACCTATTGCATATGCTTTTTTTTTTTTTTTGCTGGAGCCTACATGCAGGGGGAAGAGAGCTGCAATTAAACAACTTCACTGTGTCTGGAGGGTGGAGAGCGAGTAGCCTGTTGGGAATTTGGATTGCATAATGTACCAGCGTTTACTGTAAAAACGGAGAAGCAGCAGTTAAAGTAAGGCATGAATAGGAATCTCTCCCAGTTCTTTCGTCTTTACATAGGGTCGTGATTGGGTACACATAGAAGGGAGTTGGGGGGGGGAGGGGGAATGAAAATGTAACTTTGAAAATGTTGTGACCCAGGCTCGCTGCTCGGAAGCATTGCTGCTGGCATGACAAGCAATTGGTGCTTAGGAGACAGCGGCAAGGGAAGTGGTTCAGGATGGAGGAGGGGTGGGGAGATGAGAGGTCGGGACAGGAGAGCAAATTGGATTAACAGTGAACAGCGGGAGGGGGTGATTAGGGTACAGGAGAAGAACTAGCAAACTAGCTGTTGGCTCAGCACCTTCGGAAAAGCAAATAAATTGGTTTGTCAGCATGAAATAAATAAATGCAAATATGTGGTACTGAAAGCGGCGCTATTCTTAACCAATTAAAGGTGTGCTTAAAGTCAAAATGGCGCAATTTATAAATAAAGGCATGAGGCCATGCTACAAGGTGAAATAAAGAAATGCAAATATTTGATCTTTGGACATGTGACCCGGGCTGGCTGCTTGGAAGCAATGTTACTGCTGTGACAAGCGATCGGCGCTTAGGAGACTGCGGCAAGGGAAGTGGTTCACGATGGAGGAGGGGTAGGACAATGAGAGGCTGGGACAGGAGAGTAAGTTGGATTAACAGTTAACAGTGGGAGGGGGGTGATTGGGGTTATATTACATATAATATAACAGCAATTTTTATTCTTGTAAATAGTGCTTGATGTAATTTGGCAGACGTTTCATCAATATGATTCTTTGTACATATACAGTTTAATTGACTTTTATGGTTTTTTGCGAAAGCCAAATAAAGTGTTTAGATTGATTGGGGTATGGGAGAGCAACCAGCTGTGGGCTCAGCACCTTCGGAAAAGCAAATAAATTGGTTTGCCAGCGTGAAATAAATAAATGCAAATACACAAGGTACGCTTAAAGTCAAAGCAGTGCTGTTTATTAATAAACAAAGGCGCGAGGCCATGCTACAGTGTGAAATGAAGAAATGCAAATGAGCGCCTTCGGAAAAGCAAATAAATTGGTTTGCCTGCGTGAGATAAAGAAATGCAATAACGCAGTACTGAAAGCAGCGTCATTCTTAAACAATTAAAGGCGCGCTTAAAGTGAAAGTGGCGGCGTCTATAAATAAGCAAAGGTGCAAGGCCAAGCTACAGTGTGAAATACAGAACTACAAATATGTGGTAGTGAAAGCAGCACCGTTCTTAAACAATTAAAGGTGCACTTAAAGTCAAAGCGGAGCGCAACCAAACTAGGCGAGACCTAATAAGAAAAGAGTGCTCACAGAGCACCATAAATAACAGTGAAAGTAAGAACACATGCAGATGGGGCAGTGATCATGGGAGGATACAAAAGTGTAGAAGGAGGGAGTACTAAGCCTATTCACGAATTAAAAGCCAGCATTTACAAAGGACAGTAACAAGAGCAAATTGAAAAGATGGGTGGAAAATGGGCGACGCTTAAAGGCCATACCTGAATACAGCATGTCTTGAAGAGACAGCGCAAGCGCTGCCTAGGCGCGACTTAAAAAGGACCTGTCCACTCCTACTGATCACTACACAATATGCTGCCACCAACTCGCTCGTGCTGTCCGGAATCACTCACCCAAGGAACCCAAGTTCTGCAGGAGCGAAGATAATTCTCCCTATTCCCCCTCAGGGCAACCCTTGACACTCGCACTCCAGAAGCGAGATTCGGCGACTGCCCACTCAGGGGAAAAGAGATTAGGAAAAATAACAAAAGAAAGGTCAGGCTCACGACCTTTATGCTGCTCTAGTGCTGTTTGTCGGGAAGGATGCCCATGTCCATCTGATAATGCATGCTATTCCCTTTGGTACAACTTTGCACTACAGAAAAGAAAAAGTCTGTGATTATTTGTCCAAGGATACACCACGCATAAACGATATATATCATCAACAACATGCCCTGGTCAACTTACCCACAGGATTCAAAAGCGTGGACTAGAGGGGACAGCCATTCAATAACGACCAATCCGTTAAAGTCTTTCAAAACAATATCCAAAATACATACAATCCCTGATGCTTTCTCAAATTTTCACTAAGCAAATGTTTGAAGCTCCGTATCAAATATCAAGTCAAAGAAACTTGTCCATAAGGTTCAGTGCACTGACCTCAATAATTGTTGTGATGCTGCGAGGTGCAAATATCCATGTAGTTGGACACCTAATCACAATCCCTTTTGTTTATTCACAAAGGCAATCCAGACATAGTGCTATAACAAATAAATAAGCAGTAGGATCCTCTAGACAACAGGCAGAATAAACATAGAGAGAATGGGGAGGGCTGGAGCAAAGATCAGCGTGGAAAAGAAGCACAAAAAAGAATAAGCATCTCAAATATCAGAACAGGCAGGAGTTTGCAACAAAGTAAGGGAGGAGCTCCCTGTAAGTAAGCAGGAGCGGTTCACAAAAAGGCAGCTAAGGTGAAGGCAGATTGCCGAGGGCAGTCGGAGTAGATCAGGAAAGGAAGCTAGGGCAAGAGCAGATTACCAGGTACAAACGATGAGGATTCAGGGATGGCAGCTGTGAAGAAAGCCTCTCGCCACAAACTAGCGGAAAGGAGTCACTGGCAGCCACTGATAAGAAACCTGCTTGCCTCGAACAAGCGGGAAGCAAACAAAGGCAGCAACTGAGGAAAAAGCTGCTCACCAAGAACAAGCGGTCGTATATTAGGGAAAGCAGCGGGGTGAGAGCAGCCTGCTGAGGACCAATGGGAAACGATAACACTAGTACGGCAGTAAGCCAAGCAGTGTTCCTAGATTAGGTGTGGTCTATATAGACCGCACCTGCAATGCGGTCAGTAACGCAACCGCTAGAGATGCTCGAGATCCCATGAGATCTCGAGTGACGTCTAAAAGGGGCTAGTACAAAGGAGGTCTATTCCCCTACCAAACACCACATGTACTGGGTGATTCCTAACACGTGCTGCTTAACTGTTGGTGAAGTCAGTAGCCCTCCACCACTATGAGGATAGAGCTTTGGGTGCCCCTCCCTGTCCAACAAGACCGCAGTCTGTGAGACAGGCCTATGTCACTGCGTACACGCATTTTCAGCGTTTGCCTGTGACAACAAAAAGCAGCATTAATGATCCAGATAACAGTACAGTTGGGCACTCAGGGCAGGGCTACACGTCCATTACCATGCAGCGTAATTTCCATCCCAACATACATTCTTCAAAGTTTGTAGTGAGGTGGGTGGGCTACTAATAACTCAGTCCCACAAGTAGTAGCCTTGCTGTCTAGGGCCACAGAGTAGTCTGCCTGCAGATCTGACCAACCTCAGTATAGCAGTCACACATATTACGCAATATACAGCCAGTACAGCAAGAATCCATTCACCTAAAATAGCCATGAGCTATTGTCTTTAGCAATGCTTGTTTTCATTATTTTACAATGTACCAGCGATTTTCATTGCTTTAGTCAGGGCTTGAGTGCGAGGATCAAAGCTAATTGTTTGCCAATTCCTGTTTAAGTGTGATTTGTTTTGTATTACAGCTAATTAGAGGCACATGAATAAAATAGAACTACAGTATGTCCTGTGACAGTTCAGGCAAACCCTACCACAGACCAAAAACGTGCCTCTCTATCCAGCAGTGTAAGGATGCTCTTAAACTGTGTGCCACCTACGAAGTTCTAAGAAGTATTTGTTGTCTTGCAGGAGCAGGTTTGCTTTAGAATTAATAAAGATGATGAGACCTTCTGCTGACCTGCAGCCCATAACTATACTGTTCTTTTAAGACCATATTAGCCTGGCAGTGGGATGATGCTTGGAGCTACCATAAAAGTAGCATCAGCTCTTAATTACAGTGGGGGACAAAAATTAAAACTGAAGTAGATTTAGTGAGTTTTCCCTGGCTCAAGTCGAGCAGAGGAGACCAGAAGAGAAGAAAAGACTCAGTGATTTCCGAAGTCTTGCAAGCACAGAAATGTGACTGATCCTAGAATGAAGTTGATGTGACTGATCCTAGCATGAAGTTGTTTACAAGATATTGCACAAAGTGCAAAAAAGTAATATTCTCAGGTGAAGAAAGCTGGAGAGTAATCTCCTCGCTTTTGGACTGTCACCACAAAAAAGATCATAAGAGTTTCTTTACAAGCCTTACAGACTAATTTCATTAGAGAAACTTTGATTTTAATTGTAGTTTTTTGCACATATACTTGCTGCCAGAGTGTTTCGATCAATCAAGAACTTCTCCAAGTCTACAATAATACAGACATGTGTTTTTGCTGCATGTAAAGAATAAAATAAAACATATTATGATTATATCCTATTTAAAATTATAACTGCGGGGGCGTGGCCATGCTCCCAACCAGCCCCATTTATCCTGCGGAATCCTGCCTCATACAAGGGTAATTTGCCCAACACACTGCTGGAGTACCATCCTGACAAGCCCCTGCATCCCGTAATCTTGCCTGGGGAACTCCTGTGTCCTGTTGTGCGGCATTGCTCTGGGCTCCACGTGCGGGCTCTTAGGCCTCCGCTGGCTGGTGGGTGTTCCCCTCCCCCACTGGACGGGCCTGTTGTGTGCACCCTGGCGGGGCTTCGGAGTTGTGGGAGGCAGCTGAAGTTCTGCACAGCATTGCTTGGGGCAGCGCCGTACGGACGGCACCTGCTGTCACTGCCCCTGCTGTGGATCGGAGTACGGCCTGTGGAAGCCTGCCGTGGCTGTCAAGTAGGTACCTGGGGCAGCCTTGGATCCCCTGGGTTGTGCCTTCTGTTGTTTTGGGACATACACAGTCTGGGCAGTGTTGGACTCTCGGGTCTTGTTTGCCTAAATGCATTTTGTGTGCTTGGCCATCTGGGGAGTAAGGGGTGCAACTGACTGCTGCTGGCCGCATTACCTTGCCCCCTTGAAGCACGGGGGGTCCTATGAAACTGCTGCGGGAGGGAGATCGGGGTGTGAGTGCACCTTGAGGTTCTTGCTCCTCAGCACCCATGGGGAGGAATAAGCAGGCAGGGGCCACCCAGCGGAATATAATGGAACATTACACAACTCCGGCCCCTGCCTCGTGTGCATTACGCGACACACCTCTGGCCTGGGTGGCAAGTAGTCTGAGATGTCCGTAGGGGAGCCCTCGAGAGCCAAGCTGTTGGAAGTCATTTAGGGCTCTAGGGTAGCCCTGGAGAACAAGATAGAGATGGTGGCCCTTAAAGTAAATCTTCTGTGCAAGGTCTCTGAGAAGGTCCAGTTGGCCAAGGGTTTGATTAAAGAACTTCAGACTGAGGTGGCTACTTTGAGGAAGCAGGTGGCTGTGGTCACGTCTCGGTCTGGGGACCTGAAGGCTAGGATGGAGGATGCGGAGGGACGGTCCAACCACAATAATGTTCACTCACTGGGGTTCCCAGAGCAGGCCGAGGGGGCGAACACTGAGCAGTGTGTAGAGTCTTGGATGTGTGGCACCCTGAAGTCCAGTGGACTATCCCCCATGTTCATCATTGAGAGGGCTCACCGCCTGGTGGTGGTTTCACCTCACCCTTGGGCTCCTCTGCGGGCCATCCTAGCCCGCATCACAAACAACAAGGACAGGGGTTGTGTCCTCAGGGCAGCCAGGGACACTGATACTGTCAAATATAAGAACCAGAGGATCTCCATTTATCCAGATTACACCAACAAGGTACAGGGCACCTGAAAAACATTCCTGAAGATTAAAGCCAAGCTTCGCACGATGGGCCTCCACTACATGTTGTTTTACCCAGCCAGGCTGAGAGTGATCTCGGGGGGGAGGGGGGCAAATCAAATCCTGACTATATACCGAATCCTGGAGAACTGGAACCTGGAGGTCGGCCAATGTAGAGGGTTCTGACTGGGGGGTGGGGCTGCTTCTGAGCACTTACGGTCCCCTGAAAAGGATGATCCTACCAGGGTGGAGATCCAGGAGGATGGGACCATGGCTTTGGCCCAGTTGGCCCAGTGGATGGAGTCAGGGGGTACTTCCCCAATGCAGGAGGACGATTTGATGTCAACCTAGTCTGCGGCAGGATGTGGCACTTAATGTGGTCTTAACCTCTGCAATGCTAACTAATGATTTTTTTTCTCCGCTGGCAGAAAGGACTCATTGCAATGTTTGTTTCATTGCCTGTAGAGTGTTGGGGGTTTGTGTGCATGGTTTGTTGGATTACCTGGTAATCATTATCAGCATATGCTATACTTAGGTTTTTTCTGACTGCATGATATTCTGTGTGTGGGTCGTGTCTTTGTGGGTAACCTCTCCACGTTAGTGATAGGCCATGGTTGGGGGAGTTAAGTTAGGCTGTGGGTTCTGACAGCAAGCGCTCAGTTGGGTTTGTTTTTTGGATTCCGCTGTTTGGGATGGTTTGTTGCTTTTTATAACGGTGTGGGTGTTTCAATGGTGCAGATATTTTTTTTATGTCGGTTTCTGGGCTGGACATTCTGGGTGGCAGTTTCGCATGAGAATATGCTATGTCTATGGCTGATAAACGGAACCCTGTCATGTGGAATGTCAGTGGGCTGCGAGGGTACTCCAAGCGATACAGGGTGCACTCATTCGTTAGGCGTTATAAGATCTAAATCGCTTGTCTCCAGGAGACACAACTCATGGGGGGGAGACACTGAAGTTGCAAAAAAAGTGGAGGGGTGAACTTTTCTCTGCTTCATATTCTTCCTATGCTAGGGGGTTGGCCATCTGCGCGGCTCCCGGGGTCCCCTTCAGGCACACCTATATCGAGGCGGATGTGGAGGAGTGGTACTTCATGGCCAGGGCATCCTGGATGGTAGGGAGATCACACTACTAAGCTCGTACACCCCAATGTTGATGATAGGCATTTCTTTGAAGGGCTGCAGGACATGCTGGCTGACAGTGTAGCTGCACCCATAATCTGGGTGGGAGATTTTAATTGTGTGTTGGATGGGACAGGGTACCAAATCACTAATGGTGAGCTCGTTGAGGTGGGTGATGTATAATTTGGGTCTACTGGATGGGTGGTGGTTACTACACCTGGGAGGTCGCGAATATACCTGTCATTCCTGGATTCATAATACTTACAGTCGTTGGACCGGTTCTTGGTGAGAGATTTGGATCATGCATGTCTAGGTGCGGTGTTGCACATGGTAAGGTTCCTTTCTGATCATGCCCGATGTTGCTGACACTGGCCTGGGGCAAGCAGTCGAGCTGGGTCCGGGCATGGCTTATGCCCTCTGATCTTCTCACGGACGTGACCTGTAGAACGGACTTATGTACTGCTCTGGAGAATTACCTCACTGGGAACTGGGGGACCATGGACACCAGGGCGATCATGTGGGAGGCATTAAAGGCTATAACTCTGGGGGGGATGCATTGTGACCATCTGCGGAGTTCATCAGTGGCTTATAGCGGACCTGAAGACACGGGGGGCTGGCTAGCTGACCTACAGAAACGGGAGGTATGCTCGGCTGATGTATGCGCGATGACTTTAGTGGTCCACAGGGAGCTACACTCCCTTTGGGATACATTGGATAAAACTGCATTGAAATCCTATTGTCAGCTGTTACACAGGGAGGGTGATAAATCTGGCAAGCTCCTGGCTTGGGTTCTCAGGCGAGAAACAGAGGTACTACCCATTTTATCCATACGGCACGCATGGGGTCAATTGCAGACGCAGCAGTGGGAAATTCTATTGCCCTCCTGGACCACTTCAAGTTGGTGTATAGAGTTGGCCCACCGGACACTGTGGGAGAGATGGATAGGTTTTTGGCCAGAGTGGGGCTGCCTCAGTTACGGAGGAGGACATCACTTTGGAGGAAGTGGGTGCAGCCATTTAGGCGCTTAACAGGTCCAGGGCTCCAAGTGGGGATGGGTTCCCAGCAGAGTTCTATTGGGCCTTCTTTTCTGTCCTCAAAGATAAACTACTGGAGGTCTATATAGAGGCGAAGGAGAAACGTCTTCTCCCTCCAACTATGCGAGAGGGGATAGTGTGTTTGATGCTAAAGCCTGGCGGAGACTCCGCAGACCCTTCTGTTAACATGCCCCTCACTATGCTCAACACATCTTAAAGTGCAAAATATTGGCAGCGAGGCTGTGAGGGGTGATTCGGGAGCTGGTCCATGAGGACCAATGCAGCTTCATGCCAGAGCGTAGCACCACTCATAACCTCCATAGGTTGGTCCATGTACTACATGACGCCTTGGATAGAGAGAGGTAGATGGCTTTGGTCTCCCTTGATCTTGAAAAGCCATTTGATACAGTGGAGTGGGCCTATCTAATGGCAGTCTTCTGCGCCTAGATACTTCTGAATACTGACCCATTTATACTTATCAGCAGGGTGGGTGGTGAGCTTTCTGAAGTGTGCAGTGGCACTCGTCAGGGGTGCCCTCTCTTGTCCCTTTTATTCGCCTTAGCAGTTGAACCCCTTGTGCTGCTGCTACGTGCAGAGCTAGAACCCTGGGGGATTAGGGTGGGGGACATTACCCACATTATTTCCCTATACGCAGATGACACACTGGCGTATTTGCAAGTGCCCGGGGAGTCAGTTCCTATCCTGATACAATTACTGGGGTCCTTTGGTGCGGTGTCGGGTTTTAGGAACAATATCCGCAAGTCACTCTTGTTCCTCTAAGGTGGCTTAATTGGGAAACAGTTGGTCCAACTGCAGGATGTGGGTCTCCGTTGGGAGTTGGAGGATTTTCAGTACCTGGGAATTTAGGTTATGCACATTGAGGCCCAGCATCAATGTAAAAACAAGGTTAGGGTGTTGACGGAGCTAGAGAACTCCATTAAATTTTGGAATAAGCTTCCTCTCTTAGTGATGGGATGTGCGGTTGTAGTTAAAATGGTTTTCCTTCCTCGCTGCCTGTACCTCATCCAGAATTCTCTGTTTCCGCTGCAAGATCATTTTTTTCGCAAGTTGGATAGCCTGCTGGTGAATCTCCTCTGGCAGGTAAGTGCAGCAGGGGGGCGCTGGCAATGCTCAAGAAGGACTTGGAGGATGAGAGCTTAGCAGTCCTGGATTTACATTTCTACTATTATGCTGCTGCTAGATGCCTCACAGATTCGGAGAATTGGTGGAAACGGCTCCTGGGGACAGAGTTTGGTGGCGACACTTTGCCTCAGCTGTTGATGCAAGGGCAGGTTGGACCATGCATTTCCAGATTTAATTTGAAACACGCAAAACTTTAGGAAAAGGTTCTCTATAGGGCCCCCTTCAGTAAGGAGCTACAGTTGTGAGATCTGGCTCCCTTTAGGACTATAGATATGGACATGTCTATGGAACAAAGGTGGGGGCGGTGTCTGGTGGTGGGTGATATATACCCCTGAGATACCTTCCTTATGTTTCCGGATTCTCAGGAGTCTTTTGGGGTTGGACCAGCCTACTTCTTACATTATGCTAAATTGGAGAGTGTCGCAAAGGAGCTCTGGACGGATTTCCCAGCGGCGCCTCTGCCTTCGGGGGTGCTTGATGGTCATATTGCGTGGAGAGAGGCTACCTAATTGGTTGTATGATGGAACAACGAGTTCCTCAACCCCGCATACCTAAACAACGCGGTCTGAATAACAACCGTGTCTTAACCACGCATTGCTATACCACGCTTGCCTTTACAACAAATTTTCATGGTATAGGGGTATGCGTGGCTAAGATCGCCACTCCCCTCCCCACCGCCCTAAGGTACAAACTCCCCCGCCCATCTCCCAACCTAAGGTGCAAATACCCCTACCCCCTCACAACCCCCACGCTGTGTCCTCCCCCTGCCCTAATGCCTAAAACCCTGTCCCTTAACCCTGTCCCTTACCTTGACCCTAGCCAGCCCTGACCCAGCCCTAAAAACTGCCCCGCCGTCCCATAAGCCTTAAAAACTACCCCGACTACCCATTCCCCTCTCCTGCCGTGAGGCCTAATACCCTAACCTCTAATTAAAAAGCTAACCCAACACTTCCCCAGCCCTAAAAACTACTCCGACCCCCAGCCCTGAAAACTACCCCTGACCCCCGCCCTGAAAACTAGCACCAATCCCCCCCAGCACTGAAAACTACCTTCAGCCCCCAGCCCTGAAAACTAGCCCAGATTCCCAACAGCCCAGCAAACTACCCCGACCCACCACCCAGCCCAGAAAACTACCCCGACCACCCCAGAAAACTACCCCGCCCCACCCCCAGCCCAAAAAACTACCCTGACCCCCAGCCCACAAAACTACCCCTGACCACCCCAGCCCACAAAAGTACCCCGACCCACCCCCAGCCCACAAAAGTGCCCACAAAACTACCCCTGACCACCCCAGCCCACAAAAGTACCACAACCCACCCCCAGCCCACAAAAGTACCCCGACCCACCTCCCAGCCCCACTCACCTCACCACGGATCTCTACCTGCTTCCGTCCATCCGTAGCTAGACTGCCCGACCCCCCAGCCCACAAACCTACCCCCGACCCACCCCCAGCCCTCAAAACATTCCCAACCCACCCCCCAGCCCACAAAACACCCTACCCCCCAGCCCACAAAAGTACCCCGACTCACCCCCAGCCCACAACACAACCCCGACCCCCTCAGCCCACAAAAGTACCCCGACCCGCCCCACTTACCTCACCGCGGAACTCCCCCTGCTTCCGTCCATCTGCAAGCCCTACCGCGCATTACCTTAACCACGCACATGCACTTTTTCGTATTTAGGCCTAGTGTTTGCCAACAATGGGTCCTAGATGGCGCATATTGCGCACTGTAGGAATACATTTTCCAGGGTGATTGGCCCGCTGCTTCGTTTGCCCCAACCCAGGAGGGGTGGTTTTCTCTTGCCACTTCTGCAGATTTTTTTAATGCAATGCGTCCTGATGGCTACATATGGGGCCGAGGTCTAGGGCATTATCAAATGTAATACAATTCAGGCGGAAGAAAATAGATTTTGCCGAAGAGACTTGGGGGCACCCATCTCAACCTCCAATTTTATCTGTAACAGTGAATTGAATATACCTTTCAGGGGCGGGTCCTCCACTAGGGCGGAGGAGCGTCGACCCACTGCTGCACGCAGTGCGAGAAGCAGAAACATAAAATGGTAAAACTACCATTTTATGTTTCTGCTTCTCGCACTGCGAGAAAGCAGAAGTGTTTGGTTATGGGGGCTGCTCAATGAGCAGGACTGGGCAGGGGAGGAGTGGAGTGGTGGGCCCACTCATGAGTGAGCATGACTAGTTTGGTCGGCCCTCTGGGGCTGCCCAAACCAGCCATGCGCACTCTGCCCTTTCTCCATGCAGGCTGCAATGCAGCCTACATGGAGAAAATGGCCTCCGCATAGGCGCCTGGCTGGGCCCCGTCCCGACCGATCACAACGCTGCCATTGCAGCATTGTGATTGGCTTAGGTGAGAGGAGGGAGGCTGCCTGCATCCTGTCCCTGCCGGAGGTTGGAGAACAGAAGAAGGAGCCAAGAAAACGCGGGACTTGGCCGGCCGGCAGACAGGTAAGTTTGAAAAAAAATGTAATTACATTTACCACCACCCTCCACCCGCGATTAATGCCAGCCGCGACTGATACCTTTTATTGAACATTACATCAGTACTCATCCCTCTTTATTATGGTTAGCAGTTTGGAGAAACAAAGAGGCAAGTCTTGCAAGAGATATTATTTTAGATTGCCTCTCTTGCAATAAAGGCAAGAGCATTCCTTGGTTCGCAGTGGTGGAATCCCGCTTGATGTAAGGGTGGCTACCAGCATCTGTTTGAGAATCCTGGGGGTTGCCAAGCCATTAGTAAAAGGCAGTTGCAGTTAGCCCTGTTTAAACTTTTTCGGGACAAAAGATTGGCCTTGGAGACTAAGAAGCAGAGTGCTGCTGCTTATAGGAATAGCGGAATGGAGAGATCGATTGCAAGGTATTAGATTAAACCTTTGGGCCATTGGGAGCGCAGCCTATTGTTTCGCTATAGGACTGGTACTGTTAAATATCTGTTATGCTTCCCTTTAGGCTTCAAGGTTAACATTGATTCTTTACCTTGCCCGTGCAATGGGAGTTCTGGTCAATCCACGCAACACTTTAAAAGAATTTGTGGTTTCTATTCTTTGTATACAAAGCGTATTTTGCTCCCCCAAATCAAGAGGCATAATTGTACTGATTTTAAGGTAGCATCTAGTATGCTGCTTCAACTTAATGATGATGAGTCTATTTTTCATATATGTGCTTTCTTGAAAACTGCTGTCTGAGCTTGTCTTTTGATGAGTACTGTCTAGATTTGTATGCATACTTAAGCAGCTTTGCCCCTTGTTTGGATGTCATGTTATGGTTGTTACTTTTTGGATCTTATACTTGTATTTTTATGAAACAAATGTTTTAATTATTTATGTATCATTGTACATTGCATGTGGTTTTTATTGTGTTTATTTGGATACTTTTGTACCCGAATAAAGATGAAATTGATTGAACCCCTCATCCTGTCCAGCCCGGGGGCGGTGGTTTAAAAAACAAGCGCAGAAGCCCGCACTTGTTTGATTTAGCCACAGATTTGTGGACCCCGCAACCAGGCCTAGGTGTCCGGGTATCCCTACCCTGCCCCTTATGGTTTTTTTTAGGACTCGGAACGGAGTCCTAAGGCAGCTACAACCGCTTCCAGGTTGAGGTGGTGGCAGCCAATCCGATCTCAGCTTGAGATCTGTCGGGATACATGGAGGCTCCACGTCCCTAGATGTACAAAGATTTTGAGTATTAATTGCTCAAAAACTACTGCACTCTTTCTGGACCAAGATCTAACTTTCTGCCAAATTTGGTGTAAATCCGTTCAGCGGTTTAGGCTGTAGCGGTGACTAAAGTTCCTATGGGAAAATAAATGGGTAAAACGTGTTTTGGGAGACTCCTTTTTCTCAGCATCCCCCACTGACTGATCACCCCGAAACTTTCCATGCCCACATTAGCCAATAAGCAGCACCTTTTTGGAAAGTTTTGTGGAAATTTGTCAAACGGCACCAAAGTTATTAGCAATACAAAAATGCATTTTCTATGGAAACACGATTCTAACTATAACTACCCAGTGGCAAGCGACACTGGGTAATATATATAAATAAATAAATGTATTCCCATTGATTCTGCTATTTTCGTAAAAAAACTGACTGGGCACACTACCACAGTGATTTTCAAATTTATTCTGCAACAAACCAAAGCGTTTCAGCTTTTGCCTTATTCACAATAGTTTGTTATTCACCACAGGACCATAAGTTGCAGTAAATACATAGAAGAGTTTTTGTTGTAGACACAGAAGAAAAATTTAGAAACATTTTTTCAGTGATACAAACGTTTTCACCATTACAGTTTCACCTCTGTGACTTGAAAATCATTAGTTTATAAAAAAAAAAAAACTGTTGACAGCTGATTTATAATCCCTGATTTTTCTTATTCATTAGTTAAGGCTTATTTAAACAAAAATATAACCCCTGTGGGTGCTACCTTTATCACTTATTTCCAATTTTCTGAAATACATAAGAGTGTTTGGCTGGGAAAGTCCCCCCTCTTCCCGCACCCTACATGGTATACAGGCGTGTATCCCTAACCTGAGTGACCTCAACTGCCGTTGAATCTCGTATTCTGACTTTTACTGACCCAGTTATCATGGTAATCAAGCAAATCTCTTGAAGCCTAGGTCTGTCCCTGGTAATGCCACGGTCCAGAAATTGTTCTGTGACCTGGATGGGCGCACCAAGCATGCCCTCTTTCTAATGACATGATTATTGCTTGTGGTGTGGGTTGCTTGCATAGATTGGCAGTGGCAGCTAACCATTTCTTGTGGATTTATATTCCTGATCAGACCTTATTTCTGCATTGGAAACAAGTATGGCCTACTGTTGCCACTCCCCACCTGCTTCAGTGTAGCATCAATCTTTGCGCTGATATTCCAGTGTGCGTGTCAAGTGCATGCGTACACTGTATGTGTGGTACATACATGACAGCAAGACTGAGAGCAATGTGGATGTTTATTGGAATCTATAGAATCCATTTTGGATGGCTCCTGGTTTAACATGGCATAAGATGAAGGTCAGAGATGGCTTCCCACAGACAGTGGAAGCGTATTGCTTACATTCTTGAAGCCAGAGGGTGGAGACCCAGATATTTAAGTGAGGGAGGAAGGAGCCATGGCTACACTCAGAAATTCTATGAGGACATTTTAGCGAGGGACCACCGATTAGATTTTTCTGAGCACTGCCATTGAGTAGATGGAAAGGGAGAAGAGGTAAGTCAACAATGTTTCCTGTTAAAGATGAAGAGGTTCTTAGGCATGGCTTGCACTTTTGTCTGTCCTTGAATGCTACCTCAGGAAAGCTTATGACAGCTAGGTGTAGAGTCTTGACGCTTTATTATGCTCATGTTTCGGATACTCCTGCTTGGAGCCAGCTTCATCACTAACTGCTGTGAGAGCCGTCACCTTACACCAACCTTTTTTATAATGAGAGCTATTTCTAGTCAAGGAAAATCATTCTGAGCTACTAACAACTTCACTGCACCATAGTGACCACAAAAATTCCAGGAAAAGCGTTATCAATATGTACTGCTTCCACATGCCTAATGAAATAACAACCGAAGTAGCAGGCACATTCTGGCACAAAGTACATAACCGCAGCAGTAAGGATCTCCAACTCAGCTCGAGTTACCTATCAGCTTGAAATATGGTTTGGAAATGTAACTACTTTGTCTTAATCAGCATATCTCTTTCTGAAATAAATCAAATATCTCTTCCATTTTTGAGCAAGCAAACTCAGTTTTCTAAATTAGTTTTAAAGCTAGTCCCCAAACATTAAATGGTAATTTTTTCAAAGTACTTACTTGTACAAATGCTGCACAGGCACAGAATCTGCTTCAAAAGTACAGGCTTACAATCATATGCCGTGGATGCCCCCCATAGTGGATGAGTAAATCACGCAAGGCTGTGCAATTGAGGTCAGTACTTGATGATTTGGTTGTGATCGGGGCACACTTTTCAGATTAAAGAACTGTGTGACTAAAAGTTAATTCAAGTGATTTTCGTTCAGAGTGGATCCAGGATCCCTTTCAGTATCTAGTAAGGTTTTTTTTATGATGTCTGAACTTACAATCTATGCTGGTGCTCTAGCCAGATATATCTGGCTGAGGAGACCTGACAAATTATTTACGAGTTGAAATGTAGACATCCCACCAGCATTGGTTATATGATTGTGTCGAATTTGGAACACTTTAAATCTATAGGATAGGATTCATTGTTGTATTATGCTACGATGCCCACAAGGGGTGTTTCTTCAGTGTTTTTATTACATCCTTGAATATATCACTTGGTCACAAGCAGTGTGCATCGTCTGCACTGTCTTTGTTTGTTCACACCTGTATATGAAAAGAAGTGATGAACAATGATACAAATGAGAACTGAAAAGCATTTGAGTTGTGATTTTTCATGAAAATATATTTGTATATCCCCTTTTTGTGTTATCAAATTGTGCTTGATTTGTTCTGACAACCTGGGATACACTATGGAAGATAGCATATCTAATAAGTCCCACAGGACATATGTTTTGTATTATATGATTACCCTTGTCCTATGGGGAATAGTGGGCTTGTCCTTGTATAACTGGTATATCCCTGATGTGTGGGACACCCTATCAATGGGAGTGTCACTGAGATCGAATGACGCTGTGAGAGGTCATCTGGTCTCCACAGGTGCAGTTCTAGTGGTGAACTGCGTGCCAACTGGAACATCTACAGTCAGAGGACTAGTGCTTCTGTTGCCAGTGTGCAGTGACACAGACTCCATAAACTAAACACAAACAAAGCCAAACCGCAATAAGGGATAATCCTTACCAGTAACACTCTTTTTAGTTAAACTATATGCACTGATCTGCCAGTTGACAGGGGAAACCGCCTAGTGAAACTTGCACCTGTGCCTAATTTTACCTAAACCCAGCTTATGGAGACACGAGGGAGGAACCACAGAGTGTGGAGGAGGGCACTGGAGGGTGGGGTAGGGGCACAGCCTTTCAGTGTAAGCCTTGTAGTGAGATTGTTTAACTTTAAGTCTGACACTTATTAGATTGTGTAGAATTTCATACCATTGTGATTGTAAAAGTATTTATTTATAAAAAGACAAGTACTAAGCTAGATGGTGAGTTATTAGATATGTCGATTATTCATCGGGTTCTGAGTCTATGCACCCCCACAGTACCTTCCTGAGAAGCCTCTGACTGCTCGCCCTCACTATCTTGAGAGTAAATGGGAAAAGGGTATATTTGGCTGAGTTTGCACAACTATAGTAGGATGGGCCCCAGGACAACTGGGGCAAATGATCTCAACCACCATGGTAGGGGGTCCAGTAGTTCCTTTCTGCCTTGTGGCCACCCAAAATAGGGTCTGACATACAGTGAGTGAGAGAGAGATTTTGCAATAGTTATCTTTATTCACATAGGAGTTTTGTGAAGCAATACATATCACCTATGTAATTTATGAGCACTGAGCAAAAGAAGAACAGACAAAGTTATGAAGTTCAAACTCCAGCCGAGCAAAGTCCAGCTAGATGCATAAGCGGACCCTAAATCTGATAGTGTTTATTTAGGCTCAACGAAGCCCTGATTGCAAGGTCCTATATGTGGAATCAAAAATGTAGAACTCTAATCCCAGCTTACACATATGACCAAAAATGTGTGATCCTGGATAACTGCCCTACCACCACCATACAGACTTTGGGTCTCTTATCTGCCAGAACTGGTGATGTTCAGAAACAAGTTGAACTACAGCCTTGACAGTTGTGACCAAAGTGATCTTTAAAGTGCCCTGTGCTTTTTGCAAACTGTCTCCAACATGTAGCCGCTGGACTTTCTAGGATAAGTTTGAAAGCAAGAACTGTGCAATTCAGAATTTCCGTAATTTCTAAAACTAAGGATGGTCTTGGTGAATATGACAATCGGGGAAGGTGGCAGTTTACAATTAAAAATATATTCTGGCAACAGATGATCTGCCTCATATGTACAGAGGTACTAAAACACTTTCCCAACTTTGGACTGCTGCAGTGAGTTCTGAAATTCAGAATTATTATGGCATGTCCAGAGAGAGAATCACATTTTAAAATATCTTCCATGACTATGAATACATTTGGGAACTTTATTTTTACAATCATGACTGTTCGCTGCAGGGGGAGCTGCAGTGCAGAGTCATAGGCACAGTCTCAATCTGCCTATCAAAGCACATACTCATTCACAAACACTCTCTAATGAAATTCATTTATCTTTTTTGCAGCATACCTCATGATTAGCTCACACACTGTGAATGACTGCCAGAGGCAGAACAGCATGGTCAGACCAAAAGGGTGATTTGTCTGCAATCACACTCTGTCCAGGTGTGTGGTTGCAGCAGCCTACCCTATCCAAGGGCGTAAAACAGGCCCCTGCAGTGCCGGGGGGGGGGGGGGAGAGGATTCTTCTGGGGCCCCAATACAGTCCAATGCTAATAAATATCTGTGAGATATCAGAGACTCAAGGCCCCTTAATCAAATTCTGTAGAGGGCACAATAATTATAATCTTATAGCCCGCTGCTGAGTGCTAAATGGGTTGTTAAAGGCCCTGAATTGGATTAATAGGCCTGCAATGCATGTCCTGACCAGTAACGAAAGAGAGGGCCTTTAATAACAGGTATAGCCCGGGGAAGATGGGCTATAATGCTATTAGAACATTCTGCCCACTGTGGGTACAATCTTCTAAATTAAATAAGGAGAAACAGAAAGCCAAACTTTGTACTGTTAGAGCAGGAGTCTTATACCAGCCGTTACTAGCTCTGAGCCACTTCATTGTCTTCAATGCAGCTCCCATCATTCCACGTTGTGCCGCTGGCCGTAGCAGCACCCAATTTGTTTTTTGCTGTGTTGCCAGCTCTCCGCATTAATTGTAAAACATATAACCGGTCTGGGTTAGCATCTGGAGAAAAGAGTTGGTTTTCAGGTTTCAGAAATAGAAATTAAATCCAACCAATGGAAAGCCAGAAAAGAGCAGTTTATGAATATCAATATGTACAAGGAAAGAAGGGTCGGCCTACATGCAACTGTGCTAGTCGTCAAAACAGTGTGCCATTCATAAGTGCTATTGCTGTCAGTGGACTACATAATGCTGTTAGTGGCATGAGTACCAAACCTGATTTGCAACTGTGGAAAATGTACACATCCATGAAATGCAGGGACTAACAAAACATGATGGATAACTCTTTAGGCCAATGCCTAATGGGTGCTCACCTAAACAAACCAATGGCTGAAGGGAGATCCTCACTGTTAGTTGTATGTTTTGCTGACATGAGCTCAAGCTGACACCAAGCTGTCAAGCAAGATCTAAAGATTTCTTTACTCAAACGTGTCTTCTAGCTTCATTGACTGTATCAATGCTTTTGTTACAGGTTACAAAATTTAGTTTCAATACTACCATCTCTTTTTCCCTGGCTTTACTGATCGCTGCTGAAAAGATTCAATAGTTCATGTTCAAAGGACTGTCTGTCATAACTGCTCTATGAAGAGGATGGGCATGTGATTACATCCTTTTATCTATCTTACACAATTATTCCTGCTTCTTCAAAGTAATTCAAATAATATACACATTTCCTGGAAGATGGAGGCCGGTCCTTCACATAAACCAACAGACTGGTAGTTTTTCCCAATAGGTCCATTGGTTTATACTATAACAACAGCTACACCATGACGCTTCCATTCAGAGAGGTATGATTTGATCCTCTGATGCCAGCTTTATAATATTGCAGGGAAACGCCCATGAAAATATAACTGAATGACACAGAGGATGCTGTAAGATTCATTGCGGATGCAAGTCTTTAGGCAGTGTTATGAAACACAGGAGATAATACACTGAATTATTTTATGATCGGTGGTACCAGCCAAATAATCATCTTGGGGGAGTGGTAGTTTTACCAGATTATCACTCTTTTATTCAGTGGTATCTCCAGTATGTTTGGGTTTTCCTTCAATTATTGCAGCGTCCATAAGACTGATCATACTGCAGCCAGAATATTTTACATCCAAACTTGAAATCTATATTCTTTGTTCGAAGGCAACTTTATTCTCAACCTTCTGCATTAGCTTGGTGCTCCGTTGCCGAGGGCTGATATTCCACCAAAGATTATGCCTTCCCTTTCACCGTGGACTCTTTGCCAGGCTTCAAGATGTTATTATTTCTAACATGGTTTCCCAACTTTTTGACAGTCCAGGAACTCTGTCTCAACCCATGCTCCATAGAAGAGGCAACTGAATAGTTATTCTGTCTCATTTTCTACTTCAGAGTTATTTTTATACTGTATTCTAATTTTTCCTTTTTGCCCTCATTGACCATCATTTCTGTAAAGTTTTGTATTTTTATGTTTTTTTTTTTTTTTTTTTAATGTTTCTTGTCAACTTTTGAGCAGTGGTCCAATTACACTTTTTGAACAACCAGTACTCAGCTCTTAAAATTAAATAAATACATTTCGTAAGTGGCATAACTGACTAATACATTGTATCCATGACTTATTAAGCAGAACAAGATCCCAAACAATCTTCCACTAGGAGTTCCCCTACTTGTAAAAGAAAACGTTTATAAGTCTTTTGTGCAACATCAATGTATTTCTATGCTTGCATGCTCTACCACTACTAAAGGCTTCTCAAACATTACACTGACAAGATCGCACTTCCCACAGTAACCCAAGTTAAATGGTACCGTGACTCACAACCTGCATTTCCAAAGTTACTAATTTTTGTAGGACTTATAGTGATGGCCAATGGAGTAACACAATTGTTTGGCGAGTTTTCCATTAATATAAACTTGCAGCCCTTGCAACATAACCCATTTTTTGTTTTGAGCTCAAACTGATCAAAAGTTAATACATTTACTGTACTTGCGGTGCTATGATGGGCAAAATATTTAACAAAACGTAATTGTCGCCATAACTATCCATTTATAAAGGCAACAAGGTTGCCCAGACAAAGTAGATATTATCTTTTGATGGAATGGGGAGGGGCTTTTGCTGTAACAGTAAATAAAAAATGTTAAATATTGAAAAGTATCCCACACGGGGTGGATAAACGGACTCCTTTGTCTTTCCTGTTATTTCACATTTAACACTTATTCACATCTTAGACACTACAGCCTATTCACAAAGGCATTTTGTAGAATGTAAAGCAGTACTCCTACAATGAGAATATTCATGTACAATAAGTATAAACAGAAAGTACTAACCCTCTTGGTACTTTTGCTAATAGGGAGTTGGAACTTTTCAGGCTTATTCCCAAAGACATGTAAGAGTACGTAAAAGAGTACTCCTGTAGTACTATTTCCTATATTCATAAATGCTTTCATCAATCGGTCCCATAGTTTTCAAATTGCAGTTGATTTAACAGGGTACTTATTTTTTTAATAAAAATTACAAATATGTTGTATTTTTTTTTTTAGGTACTGGGTTTTGAATCTTAAGAACCTCTTACTGAGACACTTGTGTTACCTGGCTGCTGCACAAAATGCCTTTCCTTGCTGAATGATTTAGTCATTCCTGCTGCGTATGTACGCCCTAATGCATAATCTCAGCGGCCCTGGTTTTAATTGATTGATGTGCATGACCAGGAGCTCACAATATAGCATCATGCTGATCTCACTGAGGTCCCCACTAATGGAGCTAAGAAACCCTGTTTTAGGCTCCTTGGTCTCTTCAATGGCTGTGTTACACAATATGGCTAAGTACCAAAGAAGACACATTTACTGAGTGTGTTGTTAGGATTTAACAAAGAACACAACAAAGAAAATGAAAAAGCAATCTATGTAAAAAGTATATAAAAAAAGTGTATAGCATCTTACAAAAATAAACAGGCAGAATATGGAACAGAAAGTACAAGGCAAAGGGTCCATTACAAGCTGCAGTTTTATTATAGGGTTTTTGTACATAAAGCACATCTAAAATTGATGTGGCCAATGTACTTTCATTAAAGGTAATATTAAAGGTACAGCTTCTAAGAACAATATAACAACATTCATATTAGAATGGAAATTGAAGTATTTAAAAGACAACATTAAATCTCTTTTTTACAATTATATTTACAAAATGGATCAAAATACTATTTTCCAGACTAAATTAACACATTTTGAGTGTTAGCAGATTGCTGTAAGAGTAAGTTAAAGGAAGATTAGTTGTACAGTAACAGAAGATTAAAAATATCTAAAACAAAAGACCATGAGCAAGGTTTTAATGAAAGTAATACTTGATTATCCCTGCAAGCAGCTTACATTTCCATCATGTCTGTGAGTTTGTTTCTATATACCATATATGTAACAGAAAACATATTTACAAGTACAGTATAATTATAATGAAACTTGCATGCAGTTTACACACAAATACGGGAAAATAGCTTATTGCCTTTGAGGTTTTGTTCTTTAGTTTTAGGTGTGTATCCTCAAACCACACACTTTCTCAGTATGAAAAATACCCTCTTTTTACTTCAGACATTTGGTTTTTGGAGAAAATATTAACCATGCATTGACACATCAAAAAAGTAATAAAGCATTCCTGTCGTGGGTGCTTTTCATTTTGATAACAATATGCCCTAACCACAAAATTGTAAATGTTTAAATTGTATGTGATTAGCCTGTTGATTCAAAATGTTTAATAAAGGTCCATTAAAATCATGAAACAATTAAGTCATATTTAGTAATATTGTAAACCATCCGTCAAACATTTGAGAAAGCTTGATATATTCTACAATTAACTGATGGACTAATATGTTTGTTTATTACAGTTTCATTAATTCTGAAACACAATAATTTATTCCAGCATCTGCATATGCACTGCTTCTGAATTAAACAATGTGTCTCTGCATGTTGAGTGCATTCATTATTTAAACACCATTTTTCTCTGAAAACTATGACTATTCTTGAAATTAAAGTTAGTTTAAAGTTGCTGACAATATTGACTTGAAGGAAACCTGTAATATTTCAGTAATCTGTGTACAGTAATAACCTTTTATTATGATTTTTATAGCAAAAGTCTTTCCTTTTTCAGCTCTTTGCCCTTTAATGGTAAAAATGTAAGGCTGCAGACCCACTAATTTGTACACACAGCACCTTAACAAGTGCACTGAAACATACAGAGTCAACAGGTGTGGTGGCTAAACTTTAAGCCAACTAGAATACCAAGTATAGTTGTTCTTTATCCAAAGTGGATATTATTAGAATACCAATAATTCACTTAATTGAAAATCGTGGTAAAAATAATCCAGATTGATAATAACAGCCAAATGGCATTGATAATGAAGTAGAAACCTCTTAAATCAATGTCGATGTTTTGATGTCAAATGTTTAAAGCTGAAGAGGTAATGTCTGGATTAAATATATTACAGAATGTTTTATATAAGTATCCTCTGTATTTAAAGAGAGAAGCATATCCCAAGCCTAGCACTCTGATACAGGTACCTGTTGGGCATTTACAATAATGTGTATATATGTACACCATGAAATTAACAAGACCCAAAGGTGGTATTGTTTGTTAAAAGATTTTGTTTTTGTTCACAAATGAACCTTTTCTAGCACCACACATTAGAAAAACACAAAACTAGCACACCTCTGGTTCTAAACAATTAAGTCTAAAATAGAATATATTGCAAAACCGATATTATACAGCATCTTGTGGTATTTAATAAACAGATAAATATTTGCACTGAATAGGCTGTTTATAGTGTGACATACCTTGTTTTCAAACCTATACAGAAAAAAAGCCAGAACATTAGTTTGTGTAGAACTGAACAGGAAGGAAAGTCAATATAATAGAAGATAATGAAGGGAGTTAATAAAAGTTAGTGAAAAATAAATTAGGGCTGTTAGCAGTCCTTAACTCAGCAATAAAAAGAGATCTGAGGCTTGTGTAGAAAAAACATGAGATTGCATTTACATGCAGATGTACACACTGTGAATTATCAATGCACAAGTTTTATTTTCTATTGCTTGACATTCAGTTATGGCTACAGTATTATATATAACTTATTGTTATTGTACTTTGGAAACAAGAAAATCCATAAAGGTGCCATAAAATGGACAACATTTAAAACTCTTTGCAAATAAACCACCAAACACTGCAATTCTGTTACAATGTAAAGCCTTGTCTGGGGCTTGCCGTTTATTGAATAAAACTGGGAAAATTTGATAAAGCCTCTAACTGCCCAGATAGTTGTATACAAAAATCGGTCTCCATTAGAGAGCAGACAGACACAATGAAATACGAAGAATCAGCCAACTACTATTCCCAGATTATAAATAGATAATACGATGTAAAACTAGGACCACGTCTACTTTTGAACTTTCAAAGCAATCTCTGCATGTTAAAGCTATTTTCCAGCTCTGTATTGCCATTATTTATCTCAATTTTTGTCAAAAAGTGGAGTTGAATGTGCATACTCTATTGGTGCATTATTATAAAAGCTATATTTTCTACGGTGGCCATGCTTCAAGTACAATAGCTTAAAGGTGTTTTTCAACCACAAATATTTACAGAGCACTGGAAAATATTTAGCAGCATTTAGGATAATATCTGAAAATGTAGGAATTTACCACATTCAACAATGACATTAAGATCTCTTCCTATGTACCACTGAAATTTGTGAAAGTTTACCAGGAAACCTCTTCCAGTACCACCATTTCTAGGACATTAATTCTATGATTAAGCAGGAATGTTGTGTTTCATTAAAGTTGACTGATTCATTTAGTCTATGCTCGAATGCAGTGAGTGACTAAGTGAAATTAAACTTCTCTGAGTATATACACCTAGAGATTTTGTTTAATAGTATATACTAACGGAGAATACACTTTGCGTTATATTCTTTAGATAACTATGAAAAAAGAGTTGTCCTCATTTCCTCTAAATTATAAAATAACTGTTTTAGGAATTAGTAGTACTGATAAATTTATATGAAAGTTTTGTATGACTATCCATGATCAGCACAATGGAGTTTATTTTTATTGTTAAAGGGACATAATAATTTCACCAGCAGCTTTGTTTGTAATGAGCTTTATATACATGTCTGGAAACTGATTTCTATGGGATTGAGGTCAAAATTTCATTGGCACCCTTTTTTGTATAAAATATGCACAATCATCCGCTACCTCATCAAAAGATTGAAATGCAGCAGATTGTCTTTTGAATTATGTTTTGCATTTTCTGTTTTGTAAATTGCCCCAAATCAACTACTTACTGCTATTGTATGTGTACTTCTTCTAGAAAAAAGAGTAATAACACAAAATGTATTACACTAGAAACAAACTTGTCAATTTGAAATCTCAAACGTCAGTATCACAAATATTTTCCTTTGGTGTAGTATTGCCCTTTTTTTATACATTTAAGTAACTATTTTCAAGTTTTGAAATCTGTAAAGTGTTGCAGCATATACAAAAATGCAAAATTGGTTTTAAGAGTTGGGCTCACCCTAACAACCAAGGTTATTGCTGTAGCTAAAGGCTGCTACACCTAGAACATAAAATATCTAGTAATGATTGGTAGCCAAACACACCTGAGTATAAGCTAATATTACTGTGCATTTTTAAAGAAACCCTCTACCTCCTTCAATTTAAAAAATTTACCAAATATATAGCTTTAATTTTCCACTCAAATGTCTATTTGCAAATCAGACACACTCACACTGCAGGGTGCTCTAAAAACAATGGTATTTGTGAAGCCTTTTAAACCAGTGACAGTAAAAACAAAAGCCTAGAATGTGCAGCGTCAAAGGCTTTACTGTCAATATTTATCTTTAATACAACACATGTATGAGTTTTACCAGTCACTTTTGTACAACTAAACAAGGTGAGTGTGCCAAGATCTTCAATGTTTGTATTAATTTAAGCAAACGTTTCATAATCTGTCATGACTTGAAAATATTTAATATATACAATTTATTTTAGCAATAGGCTTATTAACTGCTATTTGTGTGAATATTTTAGCTGCAGAGATCTTACATACTTTTCAAAGTATTAACCTTTTTAACAGCTTCAAAGGATCAGTTTATGGTTCATAGTATAATTAAATTTGGTTAAAATCATCTGAAGCACTATAATTAGCACTGTTCCATGGCAATGCTGATGATCCAATATTAAACGTAAAGGAAGTCCCTAAAAGTACTAATAAACAATACAGATCACAATATTGAAAGATAAAAATGGATTGCAGCGATAGCAAATTGAGAAAAGGGAAGCTCTTCTTAAATGTAAAAAACCTGTACTTTAAGCTAACAGTATACTTAACATATCAAAGTCATTCCAATGCTATTTGTTGCAAGATTTTCTATCTAAGCAAGTCTAATTGTATTCCATCGTGCAGATTTAGTGTAGACATTAAGTAAATGGGCATTTCTATTATTTCATCATTTTGATGTAAGCCAAAAAGAAGAGCTGGAGAAACTGAAATGTGTTTTATTTTTTCAAATTAAAGTAGAATTGTTTCTTATTTCCTTCCACTAAGGGTTAACATGGATCATCACAAATTGCATCTTCAAAGGGCCTGGATGGCCTGAGACTCCCATTGGTGATTGGCAATCATCTTTAAAATCCTTGCACCCTTTTAGAGAGACAATATCTGATGCTGAGGAGCAATTTTCTAACTTATTTTAAATACACATTAATCAATTTCTGATCTTCGTCAAATTACTAGTAAAGTAATCAAAATGTCTCCACTTACTTTTAAAATGACACTATACCAACTGGATTATCCTCAACCAAGGGTTTTCCAGTTCAACAACAAATGCAGTGTTGTTACCTCACTTTTTATGTTAGAACCCAATGCTAAAAGTTGCTCAACTAGTGAATGATAGTGTGTACCAACTCCAGATAATAGTCATGCCGAAATGTTGTGACACCCAATGAAATACGGTGCATAGTAGACAACATTTATTTTTGGTCAACCCTTCAGAACAGCTGCTGCAGTTCTGTTTAGACCTTCCTTGTGTTAAGGAAGGCTCAAGGCTCACAAAATAAAACCATCCAGGCCGTCCTATATCTCTAGACCAGCTTTCCTATGATTGCTCTGCCACGCCTGGTCGGTAGCATGTAGACACATGTAATGTTTACATTCTCACTGATTCCCATACGGGTAACAGAGCAAATTGTGTCTATCCAAAAAGAACCTGGTGGTATCCATCTTGTGCTATTCTACACATGCAGTCACAAAACACTTTGGGCCTGATTTAGATCTTGGCGGATGGGACACCCCATTACAAACGTGACGGATATCCCATCTGCTGTATTACAAGTGCATTATATCCTGTGGCGCTTGTATTATGGCGGCCGGGATATTGCCACGTTTGTGACGGAGTAACCCATCTGCCGAACTCTAAATCAGGCCCTTTGTCTTCTCTTTTCAAAATATGGAACTGCTGCCTCCTCTTCCTACTGTTGACTGTTTTCAACATACCAAGAAACTGTAGCAAGAAAAGTCAATGTCCGAAATAATTAGGTCTTTTGGTTTATATGACAATTTGGTGTTAACCTCTAAGCGAGTGTTATTATGATCCTGTCTGATATGTAAAAAATTTTTATATGAATCATGGTTTAAATGTCAGCTTTCTCTGAGTGCTAAAAATTATCAAATTAAACTTTATACATTGTGGGTTCTGGGATTATTACTTGGCTGGTTCTTGCAATAACAATCAAGTGATGTGATTGACATTCCTTAGCAAACAAACAAAAACTAAAGTGAAAGAAAACCTGTACACATTTGTATTTTATTTCCCTGAGGGATCCAAGGACACCCGCAAGTGCTCTAGGTACATATTGCACTATAGAGGAATGAAAAACGTGTGCAAACAAGAGCAGTGCTCCCTTATGGAAGCCTGTGATCCAATCGGATTCTACCACAGCTCTCGTCTCACATTTCGGAATGTCAGAACACAAAACAGCTAAACCTTTAATCTATCAACATTTTTTTATACAAAAGTACATTTCTGTTATGGCACATTTAATGACATACGTTTCATAGACAGATAGACAAATTCCATCAAGAAAATAATACAAAGTTTCCTTTTTGAGGTTTCTTTTCTTAAAAAATTACATAACTTTCTTTCATTGTTTCACATTACAAAATCGTTTTTTGTTTATCTTCAAACAAATCACATTTTATTGCAGGAACATTTCAAGTGCCATACATATTTATAGAAGGGCTAAAAAATAGAAGTCTCTCTAAAGTGGTCCAGACAAGGCTTTGTATAGAATAAAATCTTTCCCCACCTTCCAATGCTTATGTTTTAATACATAGCCTTTTTTTTTTATTAATTGGCATTATCAATCTAGAAGCAGCAGCACACACACCTACACATTCAAAGATACAAGCACACATACATTATATACATACACTGAGAACCTTGGTAACATAAGATGGATGTTGCGTATTAAAGAGCAGCCTTCTAATTCTTTGACATTCGATTTAGTTGCAGCAAACTGATCAATCATGCAATCGCAAAATATTTGGGAATCTTTTGTGCTGGCAGAATGGACATTATGCTCTTTTTGACCTGCACTTGGTGATCTAATGAGAGGATATATTCAAATGATGCCCTGTCTCCTTGGTGCACTTCTTAACACTGGCCCAAATTGGGAAATTTGTAGACAAATACATGGGGTCTCTGTGATTGTCCCCTGACATGCATAAGATAATGGAATTTGCGCATGGTTTTGGATAAAAATAAATAGCATTTTGCTGCAAAACCAATAGCATTGTCTGCTAAGCTGCTGCATTTGAAATACAAACATGTGGAAATATAGGTGAAATGATCACATAAAGATACAGAGATAAGCCAGTCGTGCACAGCAGTGAAAGGGAACCAGACAAAAAGTCAGCAGAATTGCTGGTGATCTGTGGGGCTGGCATCAAACAGATGACAGGACAGTTCAGAATTTCCTTGGTCAGTAAACTCAGAGTCACCTAACTGAATGCATTTCTCAAAGGCCCAGTCACAGCATGAAAATGCTTTTGAAGTGCAATAAAATAATATTAGAACTGCCCTTTTCACATATAGTTAGTGCCCCTAGTGCTTGCAATACTAAAACGTGTTATTTCAACCAAATGAAGGTAATCTACCAGAATGCATAAATGTTCATTAATTAGAATGCTACAGAACCAACAATGATGATTTTAGGAAATTATTAATACATTCGAAAAATTTACCCTGGTCTGCTGAAGATTCCACATTTCCTGTGAAGTCTGCATCAGGAAGATGAACCAGAAGTAGAACATATATTTCAAAACACAGAAGTGTCCATGGAGATGTAAACGTGAGTGCCACTTAAACCCACCAAATCTAATGGTGCAGGCTCCTCACCTGAGGAAGAATCAGTCAACCTCCTAGGCTTGCTGGATCAGAAATTCTGCCTGGTTCAGAATACGTTTTGTGAAGTCCAAAGAAACATATCTGAAATCATCTGTTAATGATATCCTCCTGTGTAGCCTCTCTGCTGCAGACCTGAGGACTGGTGGGAGAAGTAGCTCATGTAGCATTCCACTGAGCAAATGCTGGGCAAACAGGCATTTACATCACTCTTGCATAGAACAGAAATGAAGGATATATACCGAGGACAGTGGTTTGTTCCACACTAAATGCAACTACATGTTATTGATGTATCACAAATATGGACAAACCACAGTGAAAACACTTCTGCACAATTAGAAAATGATGGGTTTCTTTTAAATTATGACAAGCCTCACATTTGAAGGGATCTTGCCCATACACATTCCTGTCAAAAGAGGTGTTTTCCAAATGACTGGAATAAAAACAAATCCAGATGTGAGTGAAAATGTAAAGTTTGTGTGGTTACAGCATAGTAATAATGTTTGCTCCTGGAAATGCTTGTGTGAATGTGCATTTTCACATGCAGCTCAGTTCAAGTGCTAGAGTCACAAAAGAAGTAACAATTTCACTCGTTGGTATCCAAATTCTATACAAATATGATTTCACCCTACAATTGCTAACAACAATGAATGTAACAAAGCTTTTGCTGGACTGAGACCCTTACAGTTGCATCTTGCCACTTGCCATCTAAATCAGGGCTCACTGTTTTCAAATCTCTTTTTCACTTATCACCGAAGTGTGTGACACTTTTTTCGGGAATTAGACCATCCACAGCTGTACTTCCTTTATGGTGTTTCATAAATGTAATAAATTCAATAGATTGATTTAACTCTTCACTTTGG
This sequence comes from Calotriton arnoldi, assembly GCA_963921515.1. Taxonomy (NCBI): domain Eukaryota; kingdom Metazoa; phylum Chordata; class Amphibia; order Caudata; family Salamandridae; genus Calotriton; species Calotriton arnoldi. Next base: position 754,135 of record CAWUFW010002736.1, on the reverse strand, counting down.
TTTGTTTCATTGTTCCTTTTCATCTTCACTGATTCGACTTGTACATTCATTCATTGTTGTAAACAACTGTATGTTGAAATCATTCATTTTTAATTTAAATGCCACTGAGTGGAGCTTTTGTTTTTGTATATAACAATAATATCCAAGTTCCAAAAGGAATAGAGTTACCCTGTAGTTAGTTACACACAGTTAAGAAGGTGACATCTTGGACGAGCTCAGACACTTACTATGATAAACAAACCCACATACCTTACCCGCAAAGTGGCCTGGTGATTGGTACATTTATTACCCTACATTTCTGTAGTCCCAAATGAAGATTCCAAGTCAGCAGCTTTAAATGTATCTGCCTGCAACTAGCCCAAGTGAGTTTGAAGACTAGGGGTGGGGTAACCAAGCAAACTGTATTTGCAAACCTGTGTCTTAACCTCAATTGAGTGCTAGCAACCGCATTCAGAATAGGGCTGAGCATAGTCCTGATGTTCTGTAAACAATAGGGATGAAACAGAGACTACTTTGGCAGGTCATGCTATTCCTATGTACAAAATGTGATGGCGATTAGCAGCAACTCTCCAGTATGCGCCAGGGTCATAAATTGATCTGTCTCAGATGAAGTGCTAAGTTGTGAGTAGCTATTTACTCTTTAGTGCATAGAATGGTCTTACGCCTCGGCATGACTGTAATGGATTTATCAAGGGTTTTTGCCTCACTTTGAACCATGGAAACTGGTGCAAGAAGATAAAATTAGACATTTGTGAACATAAAGAGAAATGAGGAATAGGTTGCCCTTTAATACGCTTGTATGCAAGGCTGGTCATATTCAGAAAGCTTTTGCTAAAAGGCAAGTATTGGTTGTCATTTTTGTTTTTCAAACAGCCCAATTCAATGATTTCAGTTGGGAGAATCCTACTATGCCAGATATTCCAAACATTATGAAGAAAATAACTAGTAAAAACAACAGTACAGCAAGTGCAATACATTAAGCAAACAATGATACTCCATGACCTCCCAACAGTTCCTAAGGTGAGAGGCCTGAAAAGATGCTGGAGTGGTGAATAGCAGAGTTAGTGAAATATAAGGATAGCATGAAAATATCAGTTAAAATATACCCAACCCCTAGACTAGGCAAGCAGTATTGTCCCACAGTACATGTATGGCCAAACGTGGGCTGAGTGAGGTGTGGGCTAGTTAATGGAAGTCTGCTGCATCTTAAAGAAAGTTTGGTTGGGGGTGAAAATTATAGAATGTAGGTATACATCCAGCTAGTGCACCAGGGTTAACACTCAAGAACCCTGGGTAAAATGGCTGACATGAGCATAGAGAAGATGATGAGTGATGATATGGAATCAACATGTGGGCATGTGTTAGGATAAGTATTCTTCAATACACTAATAACAGGATTACAAAATTGGTTATTAATATAGCGACATGGCCTTTTGGTAGAAGAGCAGTTCCTTGGTCCGATTTTGTACAAAAGACTTCTTCTTGGGAAATATGTTAGTTTAGAAGGAATAGGCAGACCTTGAGTGGATTGGATTTAAGTACTGTAAACAATACACTGTTTCTTAACAGCCATTCCAAATATTCCCCACCTAGTTCACACGAAGATAGAGCACACTCGGCTCTTTTTTCTGGTAAAATGACTATTTTATGCCCCTCATTTTAATGCTATTTAAATTCACATAGTGCACAATCTGCCATTAGCATAATTTGCAGTTTCCACAGCTTCTGTTGTAGTTGGCTCCACCAGTTTCACCAATGCACAAAATTCACAATACCCTGGAAAATATTTCCACAAAGTAGACCAAGCACCGCACAAGAAGTAAACCCTATGCCAGGGAAAATCACTGGGCTTGCCAGAATGTGCAAAAGTCTTATATTAGTTTGGCATCTTGTAGACCAGTGCATATTTTGGGAACCCTCTGAGGAGTGTCGTTATTCTCTCCATAGGAAAAGTGATCAGATAGATGTTTCTGAATATTTCAGAAGACGTCTTCTAACTGGTTGGCTATATTAAAACCAGGCCTCACTATACCGAATGACAACTCAAACATTTGCCAAACTGAACAAGGCACTGTCAAGCAGTTTCTGCTCTTATATGACTCCTTTTTGCAGTGTCTTATCCGTATGTGAAAGTGACATTGACAATCGTTTAAGTCGGGAGGAGCGTTGTTTTTTTTTTTTATACAGAGATATAATTGCAAGCACATGTCCTCTAGATAAGGCCACTTTTGCTTTAAGTGTCAAAAGGACAAAGTGAGACAGAGCCAGCAGGGGAACCTCTGAAAAACACAAAATAGATAAGATATAGCAACAACTTCAACTACATTTGTTTAGTAGCTCAACTTAAAGAATATAAATGACTAGGGGAAAATAATTTTCTCACCCCGTAACTGTGCAAAGATGACAAGGGAAGCCATAGAACAAGTAGGTAAAAGGAGCTGTACTTACAGCCCCAAAGGACACCAGAAGGTTGACATAAGAAGGAAAACAAAGCTAAAGTGAAAGGAGACAAACACCACTAAGCAAAAAGTGTAGTGAGAGCTACTGCAAGCAAAGGGAAACCAGTACCTAAGTGAGCAGGGGCAGATGCCAATGGCTCACAGAGCTCCAGAGAGAGCAGCAAATCATGCCTCGTTGCAAGGCCATATCTTTTGCTTACTCTTACAAGACAGACAGGTAGGCAGTACCATTTACTGGGCTGTCATAGGAGCACAATCTCTTTGAAGTAGTGCGCAGAGGTCAACCTTGTGTGACAGGTGTCCTTTTGCAATTGCAGTATATGTGCCCAAACTCGGACTATAATCTTGAAAAAGAGAGATATGCTTTATTTTTATTTTAAAAAAATCAAGTATTAACCATCTGATGCTTATTTGGGTTTGTGAATAGATAGGGGCAGGTTCTAGACTGGTCTAAACTGGTCTCTAGCCAGTGTTATGCTGTCATATGTTGACTTCCACTAATAAAACACCCCTTTCTTTTAATTAAGAAAAAGAAATAGGAGTCCCACAGTTGATCTGAAACTGTTTGCAAAAGCCAATCCAACTCTGAAGATTTTGGTCTATGCAATGACAAGCTGTGGAAACTAACTCACCAAATTATCTTAAACAGTGATTTATACATTGCAGAAGATCCTTGTTTTATTATTAGGTATTTTAGACCAATTTTGAGCCAGGCTGTGACTAAGCACACTTTAAAGGGTTTTGTCTCTTACAACTTTAATATCTGAAGAGAAACATTTTGTTTTCTTCGCACTTGTGCTGCTTTCCCTCATCCCTAGTGGTTGTGAATGTGCAGCCACCAACGTAATCTCAGAGATGATGGTGAAGATAAAGCTAGATTTGGAGGGTAATGTTTAACCCACACCGAGGCACATCTTTGAGACTACATCCTTGAAGGAGAATGAAATAAAAAAGTTGGGTTATCATTCACATGTAATAGTGCAAAGCTTATTGCAGATAAGAGGATTGGCAAAATATGTTTAAAGCATCTTACTTCGGGGTGTTTCAATAGCTACCAGTGCCCCTAATTTGTACCAGATTTTGATTTATAGGCAATAAAAAACTATATATGTCAGTTTTGGGTGTTTCTGTGCTGGAAATCGTCAAAAGTGACCGTGCTGTTCACACGGATTAATTGGATAAAGAAGGACCCACATCCTCACAGCACTGAAAGACCACCTGTGGTGATGGTGCAGCCTTGGACTGCTGAAAATCTACTGGTGACGCAAAGCACTGTCCTACTGAAAGCAATGTCATGTTCATTAAATCTTGGTGATGCAGAGAGTGAGTTGCCCGAGACTTGCTTGTACACCAAAACTGATACTCCAATAATCATAGATAACAGACTGGGCTAAACTTCATGCTCATCATAAAATGTCAGAGATGTATAACCAAGGCCCCACTGTGTACAATGGACCTAAGCCTTTGAGCAGACAGCCATTTCCCTCGTGCAATTAATACCTTTACATATAGTCATGACCCGAAACCATATTATGAGCGATATTTTCACCTTACACACTATCCCAGTGCTTAATTGGAACAAAGTAGTCTAGAGTGGCCACAAAGAGAACACTCACTCCTAGTGATTAGAATTTGGGCATACGAACAACAATGCTCAGCGTGTAGTGAAAGCTATGTGTGCACTCAGTATGGCAGCTTGGTTAATGTCTTGTGGTATCCTATGAGAACTTGGTGTTGCTCATTTTCTCATCGGTGCCTTTGCCAAATAGAATGTTCCTTAAATCTATACTATTCTATGTGTGTCAGTTGGAGTTACGAATTGTTGAGCTGGCGAGCCGTGGATAAGGTGCTGTTTAAATAAAGCCTACTTTGGACTGCTGACGAGAGTCATCTTTTCCACATGTCTGCGTTCCTGTTTCCGACAATTACATCATAATACTTTTTGTAGCGAGTGTTTGTGCATTTGCACCCCCCACTTCTTACAAAGGTTAGTGTCTGGAATGACCCGATGAAATCCTTTGTTGAATTATTTATATGGTGACCCTCATTGTAATACCAGATTTAAAATGACTGTGCTAAGTGATGGGGCTGAGTTAGTCGTCGTATTGAATATATAGGAAAATCTCTTTCCAGCTGTTATTGCTACAATCCTGAGAGGGCAGTTACAGCAAACAGTGAAGACAACTCTTTCTGTAAGAGAACAAAGAATAGTGCACACAGGTGTAAATCAGTAAACGTTAAGTGCCAGTGTTAAGTAGCTCTGCTTTGGCAGTAAAGTTAGTGCTCTGGAAATTACTTTCCTAAATTATTGCTATTGGACTTTGCCACATCGTATTGTTCCATGTGGTAGTGCCAGTACAAAAACCTACACAAAAACTTTTTTTCATGAGTTTTAGGTAGGGGATTGCACTATAGCTACCCTCAATTTTCAAACGATCAATGGCTTCTTCTTTTTGTTGCCCCCTTTTTTGTGTGACTCATCTCAATTTATCTTTTCCCAATTAATGCTTCGTAAATATCAAAGACAAGAATATTAACATGTTTCCATCACAAGTATGCCGTATTTTGAAGGGACCTATACTGCAAAATATGCTGCATGCAATTCCTCCTTTATATATTTTTGTTGATGTAATTTTGGCAAAGTATTTAGCATTTAGCGGATATATGGACAGCGTACTGGGCAGTTATAATTTAAATCAAGTTTAAAAATCCCTGTACTTCCGGCGGTAGAACTACCGCAGAAAAGAGCAACACCACTCTGGAAATCAAATTTTACATTTTACATTTTTGAGTGCAACGATTTCAGAGTATGACCAGCCTTTTTTTTTTTTTACCGGTTATGTCGAAAACAGCAGCATAAGTCAGCTCCTACCGTACCTCCCAAACTGTCTCTCTTTTTGTCTCAGTTAAACTTGTATTTCTGGTGCACATGCAACACAGACAACTTACACAAGCATTTCATTTAAACAGGATGAGCTGGAGGAATGTGCAAAATAAAAGTGCCATATTAAATTCAACAACAAAAAGCAATACCAGTCACTAAAAGTTACATTAAAATATTAATTAAAACAATATATAAACAATATTCCTCTGCGCTATATATAATAAGTCTTCATGCCCAGTTACCCTGTATTGTAATATAATGCTAATTGCAACTTTTGGTATGGACCCTTTTCGTGCTGTTCTGTCTAATGGCTTTTAGTAGACAACACAAGTATTATAACCTTCCTTCATGATGCAGTCAGGACGTAACACAGAAAATAGCACCTCCTGCTGTTGCGTAACCCCTCTTGCAGGTCACCTTGTGCAGATGGTCTACTTTAAGGGACATCCAGATAATGCTGTCGAAAGTCTGCGGGCAGTGCATTACTGAGAGGTGGCCTTCTCACTCGAGCCCCTCACAACTTTGAGCGACGCAGACCAAGCATGGCGGGCCGAGACAGAGAAAGGGTCCATAGTTGTAGGCCATATAGAAATAAAATAATAACAATACAAAAAACAACGCATCAGCAAAACAAGTCCATCCGTATTGGTGTGTTCACTGCTTCCCCTTCCTTTAGCCCCGGCCACCAAAAGAAGTGCAGCGCGTAGGCTCGCCCGGTCCGCGCAGGGCCGCGCAAAGTGTCAGTTTTCTCATTTTGTTAAATGTTCCTACTTCGGACATTCCAGAAGTACTAGACTGAGACAGGTACCCGTTACCCATCCATTTGCATGGCTGCTTCAAACTCTGAAGTGAACAACTCTTTGTACAATGGAGGGAAGTGAAGCCGCACAATGTCTGGGTATATTGCTTTAAATGCCATCAGCTTTTCTGTATGTCGTCCGGATAGTGCTCGCAACGTTGACACTTTGCATATTAACTGCAATGCAAACAAATGCAGGAAGCCAAGGTTATCAATGCACAGGAAACAAAGCATATGCAATAAATGACTATGGGAGGTCGCAATTATTTCAAGTGGAGAATTTAGCAAGTGAAGAATGTTTTAAAGGGAGGGATTTTTCTCTCCAATTTCTACTTTAGTTATTGTTCATGTACAAGGTATTTCATGTAGCGTCCAACTCAGTCAAATGAGTTGAGCACTTTACACTAAACATTTTTTTTATTTCAGCAGCAACCTCTCAAACCTGAAGGCTAGTGGGTGTGTTTGGGGGAGGGGGCCCAGTTGCGAACAGATTACAGTACTGGTGGTTTGTTATGAATACATTGGAATATTCATTTGGTGCAGTACCAATCAGAGTACTGTATTTTTTAAGAATGCACTTTAAATATAGTTACAGTTTGAGATGAACTACACTACCCAGACTCAAACAAACCATAGGATTAGAAAAATCCGTACCCAGATGTCCAGAGTCAGCAATATTGCCTCTAGTCCTCCAGTCAACACAGTTTACTTTTCCTTTGGAGGTGAGCACAATTATTCAATATTAGCCGTGGTAATAATAAACGTGCTTTTGCAAGCATGAACAGATTCAATATTTTCTGCTTGTATTTGTACTTGTGATGTGCAGGTTGTACATTCTGATCTGAGCAGTGACACTCTGTGCTACTACACAAACAATCACAAACTGCAAATTGCCATAATACCATAAGGCCCGTTGAGTGGAACCCCAATATCACAGCCACCAGTACTGAGAGGTCCCTGCTCTGGTGACTGCATCTATTGATTAGAGGTGATAAGACAGAATCTCTGTAGAAAGCCTATCTTCTTAATTACATCAAGTTTATCAATGCCTTGGGCTGTTAGTGCATCTCACTATTGCAGCAATCTCCAAGCGTACTTGCAGCAACAGGCTCTTCACCTCTGGGGCCAAGGGCAACCAAGCACAGACAGCATGTACTGTTTATTAAAAGTGAATCAAATTATCACAGGCAGAGGTCACACTGATTCTCAAAATAAAAGTGCTAATGCCCACGTGGCCCTATTGCAGCACCATTTATCTTACTTGCAGACATACTCAAGTACGTGGACCCAGAGGCTGTGGGGTTACAATGGTGCCACATACCAGACAGCTGGTTGTTGGAACAGCCAATTCTATTTGCATCACACACTATCAGGATCCAGTGTAATATGCCTTGCAAGAACAAGATTTACAAATGGTCGGTCACAGAGCATATCATGGTCAAGAAAGACTGGATTCTCACTTTTGTTAGGATCCCAGCTTCCCGGTGATTCTTCTGAAGGACATGCTGAAGGGCCTGCTGTATCTTCTGCTGGAGTTTTTCGATTTTTATCTTCTCTTGAAGCCATGAACGATCTGAAGGACAAACGATTATTTTTAACACCCAGATTGAGTTGAGCATCATAATTTGTAACATAATCCTTCCAATTTTCTTCAGTAAGTTATTCATGAAGCTTGCCTTAGATAAACCACAGTGTGAATGTCAATGTATAATTTTAGTAAAGAGCACGTTGAGCACAAAAGGTACCATTAGGAATTTGGTCCTTGACTACCCTGCCAGACACACTAAACTGCGCAAAAGTGACCACAAGAGACCCTTATTTGCCAGATTGATTCTGCCTTTAACCTTGCCTAAAGAGACTGTGGTTTAGACAGTAACCAAAGGTGCTGATGGCACATGGGAAACTAGGTCTTCGTGTCTGGGCCCCGTGATCTAGTCAAAAACGTTCCCTCAAACTAAGCTGTACAAAGCACAGACTCCATATCCCACCCCTACTTTGATGGATTCTATATATTACTTTGAGTGATGTTATCTGCCAAGCCATATTAGCAGCCACACCACAGCATATGCTCTTAATATCTAGAATATATATTTAAAATATAATAAATACACCATAGCCTCTTCCTCCCTTTATGACCCGCAACAGGGTTCAAACAGTCTAAAGTGACTAGGCACCTGCCTACCTGAGTCAAATGCTTATTAGGGTACCAGCAACATGAAAGTTAAGGAACACAAAAAAGTCATGGGTCAGATATTTGAATTAGCCTAGGCCACTGGTATTCACTCAGGGCCACATTCCAGTACATTGTTTTCTTGCTCATCATTCCACCTCAGACAGAACCAGCCATATGCTACTCAGCCTTGGTTCTGCTCCAATAGGAAGAACTGCCAGGCAGTGGTGGCTGGTGACAAAAGTGGTGGGGCATAATCCTTGGTTTAAGTTCCAGTGAGCAAGCGTTACTTATTCTTGGAGGGTTTGCTTACTCATTCTCATTCTAACCCACTAAGTCGTACTCATTCCCACTGAGTCTTCCTTAATCCTGCTCACTATCACCATCACTCATTCCGTTTCATTCACTCACTCAGCCCCACTCATTCTGACTCTCAAGCTCACCATGACTCACTCATTCTCACTTAGTCTCAATCAATCTCACTCATTCTGACACTCACACCTTCACTGACTTTCTCTCACTTTCACACACACGCTCACGCTAACACACGGTCTCTCACAGACACACACATTTGAAAGTGTTTTTTACTTACCTTGCTGCCTGCACAGGCCCTGTTTAGATTTCTGTTGTCTTTTTCTACTTCTAGCGCTGGAGCATGAAACTGAAACCTCGAACCTGTGCCGTAGCAGATTCGAGGTTTTAATCTTTGCTCTTTCAGCCACCATTTCTCAATGCTATGACGAGTTGGGAAAGAGTGTGGTGACTGGCTGATTGATGTGTAGCCACAGGCACTGCACGGCTAAAGCCTGCAGCACTCATGGCTACCTTTAGCTGTGAAGCTTTAGCACATGGCATATGGAGGAGGAACTGAGCTGCGATTTCACCAGCCCTACATAATCTCTCTGATGGCTAGGGCAGGCACATTTATGCACCTGCGCCGGCCATCAGACAGTGTCAGTAGCTTCCTTGGGCTGTTGCGGACAGCATTTTTATTATTATACCAAGAGTCAATAATAATAAATTATTGACTCTTGGTATAATAAAACCAGGCCAGGCCAGAAAACAAGGAGGCATAGCCCTGGGAGTCACCGCTGCTGCCGGGCCAGGTTTCCTCCTAAGTGGAGCACAAGCAAGCCTAAACTGGTTTCAGTCTGTTCCTATTGGAGCATGAAAAACAAAACGTGATGGGAGGAATGCATGCAAATAGCCTGACTGGCAATCTCTCTATAACATTCCAACATATCGATTTATACCCACTTTGCCACCTCAGATTAGACACAGCCATATGCAAATCAGCCTTGATCTAATAATAATAAATAATAATAATAATAAATAATAAACTTATAAAGCGCATGGTTACACTAACCAGTGTGTCCCGCGCTGCGGCACAAATTCAGAAACGCTGGCAGAGAGAAAGGCACGAAATTTAAACCAGAGAGCTCAGAGACGGAAAAAGCCAAGTCTTGAGTCTTTTCCGAAAAAGTGTCTCCACAGACTCCACACGGAGCCCCGGGGGGAGTTTATTCCAGTGTTTGGCAGCTAGAAAACGGAAAGAGCGGCCACCCATCCTCGCTCTTCTAATGCTAGGAATACAGACCTGCCCTGTCCCGCTAGATCTCAACTGACGGGAAGGAGAGTAAGGGGTAAGAAAATCATGCAGGTAGGTGCGACCCTTTCTCTGTAAGATACGATGGCTCATACACATAGCCTTAAACAGGATGCGTTCCCTTACCGGGAGCCAGTGAAGGGAAACCAGGGCCTTTTTGGAGGAGGCTCTCCTCGGTAACATTAAAACAAGACGAGCCGCAGCATTTTGAATACGCTGGAGTCTTTGCACACACTTGGAACTGGCTCCCAAATACAGGACATGCCCATAATCCAAGCGTGACGTCACCAGGGCATGGACCATAGTTTTCCTTGCTGCAACTGGCAATACATCTAAGGTCTTCCAAAGACCTCTCATAACCCCTAATCCAATAAGAACAGTCAAGCCCGAAATGCCAAGCGAGGATTTCTCTGGACAGGAACACAAGCAACCCAAAACCGTTTTTCCACTAGATGGGCATCGTCCGTCGGTTGCACCTTGGCTCCAGTGCCACAGTGAGCATGGGACCCATGTCTGGGCATATCCTTGGCCTCTTGGTTGCTTGTGTTCCAGTTCAGAGAGGACCTGGCTTGGCATTTCAGACTGAACTGTTCCTAATGGACAAGGACCAAGGCTCATTTGCATATGGCTGGGTCTAATCTGAGGTGGCATGGTGGGCAAAAAAGCGATGGACTGGGAAGCGGCCCAAAGTAGTTACCAGTGGCAGAGAATAACTTTTTTGTTTACTTAAGTGCAGCGACCTAAGTTCAACAGTATGCTCAGGAGTGGGACCCGTGCTTACTGTGTCACTGGAACCAAGCTGCACCCAACTGAAGAGCACCAACTAGGGCAAAACCAGTCTTGGGTTGATAGTGCTCCAGTTCAGAGAGGACCTAGCTTGACAGTTCTGGCTGGACTGTTCCTATTGGAGCAAGGCTAATTTGCATATGACTGGTCTAATCTGAGGTGGCATTGAGGGAGAAAAATCTATAGACTGGGATGTGGCCCAGAGTAATTACCAGGGCTGAGATGAATCCAAGCATTCTAATCATCACTTTTTTGTTTACTTTTGTATTGGAACAGGACCAAGGCTAAATCGCATATGGCTGGTTCCTGCCTCAGGTGGCATGATGGGCAGGAAAACAATAGAATAAATTGCGACCCAGGGTAATTACCAGTGGCTAAGATTAATTCAAGCAATCCACCCATCTTTTTTTTTCTTCTTTAGTAAGAGCGTTAAGTGGGCTTGGTATGCCAAGACTTTAGTCCTGTGCTCACTGTCACAGGACTCAGGAAGCAGCCAACTGAAGAGGCCCATATAGGCCAAAACCGGTCTGGGTTGCTTGTGTTGCCACTCGGAGGGGATCTAATCTGGCAGTTTGGGCAGGACAGTTTCTACTGTAGCAGGACTAAGGCTGATTAGCATATAGCTGGTTCCTGGCCCAGGTGGCATGAATGTCAAAAACAATGGGTGGGGTTGGGCCCCACAGTAATTACTAGTGGCCAGGCTGGCTTTGGTGCTGGTGGCGCCCTGTGGGACAATCTTTATTGGTGACCTCCTTTTCCGTGGATTCCCTCACTTGCACTCTCCAATGGTGCCCTTCATCTCTTCGTAGCCCCTCTCTCACATGTATTTAATTTCTTTTATAGTGCTACTCCTACCAAAGTAGGGTGTCAGAGCACTTTACATCACGCACGCGCACGCACACACACACACATTATACAGAGCCAATGAATCATACAAGTGTGTAAATCAATGTACAGGAAATGTTACATAACAGCATATTTTAAGAGTGCATGGTCTGGAGAAGCACATACTCATAATTTAAAATGTAAACAGTGGCTGGGGTTGACTTTAATATTGAGAATTTATTTCTACTCAAACAACCCCTTTTTAGCACCTTAGGATAACAAAGACTTAGGAAAAACATAAGGTTCTAAACCTATGCCTTGCAGTTTTCATGCAGCTCTTTAGTGCCAGTTCAAGGCTCATTGTGCTATATTAAAAGGATTGTAATTTATGAATTGCAAGTAACAAAAGGATCTCTGTGACGAAAGCAGTACCCCAATGAGCTATCTAAAATACAATTCTGTGATCTTCACGTCACATGTGCTTTGCAGTAAGCACATTAACCCTCTGCACTACTTTGTGATGAGATAAAACTAAGATCTCTCCAGAAGGTATATTAATCACCATAGGAAGATTGACATTATTATTATTGCCTGAAAATTGCTGGGAACTCGAAGAACTATGCAGCAGGTGCTTTTAACCCTGCAAGATATTTCAAAATATAGCGCACACCTGAAGCCCCCGAACTTGGCGCCCGGTGCAGTGCCACAGGTTGCTTTGCACTAAAGCTGGCACCGCTAGTGGCTAGGATTAATTCAAGTTTACCTCAGAATAAGTACAATAGCAACCTATGAGAAGTATGCTCTCATGAAGAAAATTGGAAATTTTGGAGTGTAGACTGACTCTAACCAGTGGCAGTGTAATAATCATTATTCATTGGTGGCAATTTACTGACAGAAAAACAAACTATGGAAATTAGGAATTTAACATCACATAGACAAAACTGTCATCTGGCCGCATATCAAGATGGTGGCTTGAAACCAACAGCACAAGGCATGCTGGAGCTTGTAAACCCGTACTTGTATTAAACAGAGAAAGGTTAGGTAACAAAATATGTCATTGATGCATAATGCATTTATAACGTGTTTACTATAAACATATATGTTTTAAGTAGGCAGTTACAAAAGTGTTAAATTACAGAACAACGTATTCTCATATGGGTAAATCAAATCAGTAATTTAGAAACATGTTTGTGTTTAAGCTAAGTAAGAATGTCGCACTATTCAGTCAAAGCACAGGATTTGGCCTGATGATTTACAAGTCGTGAAGTAGAAAATGGAAATCTAAAACCATTTAGAACGAATTACTGGAATTCTCTGTGTCTTTACTTCAGTTATGATGTGAGAGAAATGTCCATTCACTAGGGAGCCAAAAGGGTGGGGTCCTGAAAATCAGTTTCAGCAAAGCCTTTCACTGACAGAAAGTGACTTGAGATCTATTAAAAACGCCTTTACCCGTCCATTTCAGCACATACCCTATTAAAACTGGTACTGTGAGGGTCAGCTGGAATGAAAAAACTGTTACGAGAAAACAGATACTTGACCTTGCCTGCAGGAGCTGGAGACCCTCTAAGTTACATCCATCATATATGACATTCAATTTAGGATTCTCAGTAATGAAAGAATTCTTCAGCTCTTTGCACTTTACATATTTGACACTGAAGTGTCACAAATTAACAGTTGTAGTATGGAAGCTTTCCAACAGTAATCCTTTCACAGACAGTGATTTTTGTTTTATAAAAGGAAAAGCTCTGCTAGGTAAATTTTGGACAAAAGTATTTCTAAGCAGAGACATTTTTGGTGCTTGGTTAGTGTACATTATTCTTACAAAGTTAAAGATCGATGCTACAGGTTCCATTGTTTTCCCATACTGGAGCATGTTTAATAGTTGTAGAGAAGACTTATTTAGTCACCTGTCAGGTCGGTTTCTCAAACAGTGAAGTCGTTTTCTCATGGAAGTTTTTATTGCACATTTCTGTTGTTGTGCTGTCTATTTATTAATCTGTACCATCTTGACAGCTAATATCATTACATTCATCTACATAAGGAATCAACTACATTGTTTTGAGGGGCCCTGATAGTGGCATGTATGAGTATGTTTAATTCCTTCGACAAGAAACTATTCTCATTTAAATACTTTATGCATTCATAATGTGCTGTTTGTGCAATTATATCTATATAAGGACCACTTAATTATGCATTGAGTTACCAGGACACACGTATGTTTTCCTTATTCTCTGTCTCATGGGAGGCACTACAGAGATATACAGTTTATTAGAACATTGGAATGTGGAGCACTCCATTGAATACAATGGAGTGCTCAGAGCTTCTACGGGCCGGTAAAGGCCCGCAGAGCAACATTGCAATGTTGCTTTTGTTCACAGCTATTGCTGTGAACAAAGGCCTCTCGGAGCTCGAGGGGATTTAAACCCCCTCGGGCTCCGAGAGGCCTTTGTTTTATTTGTTAGAACAGTCTGCCCTCTAGTGGCAGAATGTTCTAATAGCCTTATAGCCCTTCGTAGCTGGGCTATACCGGCTATTAAAGTCCCGCTCCCTTGTTAAAGGCCCTCGCCGACGCTGGAGCGGGCCTTTAATAGCCAGTATAGCCCGCTACGGCGGGCTATAAGGCTATATTAGAACATTGGAATGTGGAGCACTCCACTGAATACAATGGAGTGCTCCGAGCTTCTACGGGCCGGTAAAGGCCCGAAGAGCAACATTCCAATGTTGCTTTTGTTCACAGCTACTGCTACAGCTGTGAACAAAGGCCTTTCGGAGCTCGAGGGGATTTAAACCACATCGGGCTTAGAGACGCCTTTGTTTTATTTGTTCGAACATTCTGCCCTCTAGTGGCAGAATGTTTTAATAGCCTTATAGCCCTTCGTAGCTGGGCTATACCGGCTATTAAAGTCCCGCTCCCTTGTTAAAGGCCCTCGCCTTCGGCTCGGGCCTTTAACGCTGGAGCGGGCCTTTAATAGCCGATATAGCCCGCTACGGCGGGCTATAAGGCTATAGTAAAGACTGTCATGTGATGTGCATAGAAATTTGATCTGTAAACAGTCCCACATGGTTCAGGATTTCTGGGTCTCGCCATTCACGTTAGGTTACTTTCTGACTTCTACTGGGAGCGTGTACGTACCTTGTCTATGAAGCTGGGCCTACATCTTTGCTCATAGTCAGGCTTGCACAGTAGGAAGATGTCCAGCCGCCTTACAGTGTTCCCACATTTTCCCAAGAAGGGACCATAAATGGGCTTAGAAATAATGTTGTTGTCAGGAAAAACATGATTTGCTGAAGTCACACGTATGTTATAAGGCTAATGAGATGTTTTTTGGGTTACAAACAACGTCTGGAGGAGAGTGAGGCTGTGGCAACAGTAATAAGGAACAAGTGAGGCTTGTATGCACTGATGTTTGGGCTCTCAGCGGTGCAATAAACGGTAGGAGTGAAGAAAGTATTTATAAAATAAATCTAATGGTTCGACATTTCTGTTTCCTTGCCCACTAGCAGGATTTACTTTATATCTTACCTGCTGACATTAAGACGAACGCAGAAAACAACGCAATCTCATCCTCTGTCAGGTGCATAGAACATAGGCTCTTCCCAAATTCAAAAACAAATGTAATGAAGTCTTCACAACCTAAGCAAGTAAACAAAGAAGAAAGCTTAGATTCTCAGCCAGGATCTCACAGGTGACACAACAAGCTCAAGTAAAAGGATAATGGATAGGGGACAATCGTCACAAGTAGTATGCCTTGGAAAGATCACTGGAAAGTAAAAAGTGGCCACAACTGTTGGGCACACACATGTGGAAACAACTGTTGTAAGCACAATAGGCCATCCAGAAAATTACAATACCTCTAGGAAGCACAACATGGTACTACAGCTGGGGATACTGCCACCATATTAAAACTACTTTATTATTATTTGTTATTATTAGTTACAATAACAGTTTGAGTATGCATTGTATGTGAATGTTCTAGTGCAATTTATGGCACACAAAAAAGAAAACCCACTGCTAGCAAAATAAAATGTGCAACTTTCTACGGATGTCCTATTGCACCTGCAGAAATTCCAAATAATACAATTACTGTCCCAAAACGTCAAATAAATTCTGCCTGTCTGGACAGACATTTGTTCAATACCCTCATTGATCCATCACCAATGTAGGCCAGAGTGAGAGATTCCATGGCGAGCAAAAACATTCCTCGCCTGAGCTGTACTTTGCAGCTTGTATTTACATTCTCTCTGTAATTCTACGATCTAGTGCCAAAGCCCGAAATTCCATCTTATTTTTCCAAGTTTTGTGGATGTCGACTACAGGCACATCCTGAATGCCTTAATGTGATGTCAACCCGAAACCCACAATGCCACACTCCGAAGCCAACTTTAGACGGTATACTTCCCTGCATCCGCATTCGTGTGAAGTAGCACATCTGTTTTATGTTAACGTTAAAGAAAACATTTTTGCTATCCTACGTTTTTGGAAGGTAGGCTGGATCCTATGTGAAACTACAAAAGATATAAGCACAGAAGTAGTGTTCCAGGTAACATTTTATCTTTTGCACTGTGATTCTCATTATAGATTCCTATGCTGCACATCGTATCACAGAACAGACAATTTCACTTTGACGTCGAGCTGAGCTTATAGTTGGGGGAGTAGCAAAGAGCTTTCATGTTATTATCGACCATGCTGCAGATCTAATCGCACGTCACTTTTATAGCTGAAACACCAGGCTTAATGATTGCATAATCGCTATGTAGCTGCCCAAAAGCAATAAAGAGTATTATGGTGGTCCTGTACATTTGCCCTCAGTTTAAACCCTCCATTAGGGCAATAAATAGTACATCAGTGCTTTTCTAACATCCAATGTGGGTAATAATCTATCAACTGTAAAAAAGAGAAATAATGTTGGTTTGGGGTGGTCTTCCTCCAACTTTTTGTCTTCCTCCTCTGTTTCCGAATTCGTTTTTACTGGCCTTAGGACTCTGAACAATTTACCACTGCTGACCAGTGCTAAAGTGCATGTGCTCTCTGCTCTAAACATGGTAATATTGGCTTATACCCAATTGGCATATTTACTTATAAGTCCCTAGTAAAGTGGTACTATTTGTACCCAGGGCCAGTAAATTAAAAGCTACTAGTGGTTCTGCAGCACTGATTGTGCCACCCACTTAACTAGCCCTTTCAACATGTGTCAGGCCTGCCATTGCAGAGTCTGTAGGTGAACTTTAAACTGCCATTGCGACCTGGCAATAAAAACCTTTTGCCAGGCCCAAACCTTCCTTTTTAATACATATAATTCACCCTAGGGTAGGCCCTGGACAGCCCAGAGGTCAGGGTGCAATGTATTTAAAAAGGTGGGACAGGTACTTTCAAGTTTTACATGTCCTGCTAGTGAAAAACTCTAAAATTCGTTTTTCACTACTGCAAGGCATATCTCTCCTATACGGTAATATTGGAGTTGCCTTATTATCTTTTATAAGTGTAATTTCCAAATGGGAAGAGATAACCTATCCAAGTTTGATGTGTCTGGAATCACAATTTAAAATCATAACTAATAGTGAAATCAGTTTTAAATTGCCGTTCTGAAAATGCCACTATTAGAAAGTTGGCTTTTTCTTGCCTTTGTCATTTGGTGCCTGCAGCCTGTCTCTGGTCACATGAATGATAGTTGGGCTTTGTGTATTTCTCCTAGACAGCCACACACAATGGGCGATTAGGTGTGGCTGGATGGGTCCTCACTGGCAAGATAGTAGGGAGGAGCTGGGCCCAGCCTCACTTACACCTGAATAGGCTGTGTCCTCTCGCCACACAAAAGACTGTATACCCCCTGACGTTATTCTAGAGCCAGGGAAGGCAGGATGACGGGGGGCTTTAAGGGGAAATCTGTAGAAGCTTCTCCCCCACTTCAAAGGCACAACTGGGTATAAATAATGGACCTCAGACACCACCACTTCTGGACCTGTGGTTACTCCTGTGCTGCTGAAGGACTGCCACTCTGCTGGACTGCACTTTGCTGGATTCCTGCTTTGCTGTGCTGACCTGCTGTCAACTACCCTCTTGTCTGGGTGAAAAGGACAGGACCTACATCTCTTGAACCCAGAGCTAGCTGGCTGGCCTCCTGATCTGAAGCCTCAGGTACATAATAGGCTTCTAACAACCTTGCACCTGGACTCTGTCATCTGTGAGTCTATCCTGCCAAGTGGTGCCACCCCAGTTCCAGGTAGCTTCCACGTTCTAAATAAGAACATTCATTAAAATTTAAAAAAATTTAAAAAATTGGAAGTTGTACCCTGTAGGACATGCTTGCTGGATTCCAAATGCTGCATCAATGGACGTTCCTCTTGAACAGTTGACTTTGATCTCTGTTGTTGATTTTCTATCAATGTCCTAATCGGATGTATCCTAATCTGATGCAAAAAATATAGATCTGGTACCAGTATTCACTCTGTCTCATCATAAGCTTGGGACTACTTTGATCATCAAAGGCCCCATAAACTCTTCAACATCAGTATTATTCACTGTCCGAAAGCATGGAGTGGAGCACAGCAAAGGTTACACCAGTCTCCACACAGAGTAAACCCTTCGTCTCAGGCAAGACCTTGATGCAGATATATCCTCAAATAGCAGTGCTGCAGCAGTATGTATCAACCCTGTTCTTAGGGAGGAGCAGAATATCCACTTGTAGGTGCTCCTAAGATATAGCGGGTAGAAGACGTTAACTCTGTTTCCCACCATATTAGTAAAAGTTACTTACCATACCACTTACCAAATGTAAAAAAAATAGAGCAGGGCTCTAGACCTGCATAACATTTCTCTTCATGTTATCTTACCTAATGATTTGAAAACGTCTGAGCAAGCATATTTTCCATCGAAGTATACTGTGTTGTTCTGCGAGTCGAAGGCACGGCACATTCTGATAAAAACTACTTCTAAAGAACCTAAACATAAGAAATATATTGATCTTATTATTAATTATAAGATACCATACTTCCATTAAACAATAAATATAATCGGTAAACTGTAATACATGATGCACAGCATGCATTAATACAGAATAGTTTAGAACTACAGAAAACTAGAAATGTAGAGTCAGAAGTAACGCTGGGCCATTATATGCATTACTATGGTACAGTAAAGCATTGAAAGCAATACTAAAGCAATCATTGCTATACTGATGTATTTTGTTAACATAATTTAGACTTTTTAGTGAATAGTCCTCACCCACCTCGCATGCAAGGCTATTCCAGGAGTTAATTGCTCACATGGTTTCAAAGGTTTCCCCAATATGGAACCAAAATGATCTTTCTAGTAATATCCTATTATGTCTGGTTTTAGCATCACCAATAAGTCTCACTTTCTAAAGAACAAGTTACTTACCTTCAGTACCGGTGTATCTAGTAGAGACATATATTAGTTGTAGATTCCTTACTTTAGAATTTTCCCCAGGCGTCAGTCTGGATCCGGAGATTTTTCAACAGCAGTACCCCTGCGCGTCGGTAGGTGGCTTCGGTCATCGTGGGCGACGGGATGACGTCGCGGGACCTATATAGACGCTGCCCATGTGCGCTGATGTCCGTTCTTAACACAACTTTCCATGCCAGAAGCGCAGAGCCATGAAAGACACTGACTACTGATGCGTCAAAACTAGGGCCCTTTAGGGGAGTCCCTATCCCTAGAAATCAGTTTGCAGAGTGGGGAGGATGGGTGGGTCAGTAAGGAATTTACAAATAATATATATCTCTACTAGAAGCATCATTACCAAAGGTAAGTAACTTGTTAATCTGATAGAGACTATTAGTTGTAGATTCCTTACCTAAGAATAGATATCCCAGCAATACCATCCCCGGAGGCGGGTCTGCGAACCAAGATCACACTAGGAAGTCCTGGGGACCGAACGGGCAAAGTACCCATCCCTCCAGACTTGGCTGCCCAGGCAGTACTGTCTGGTAAACATGTGCAGGGATGCCCACATCGCTGCCTGACAGATCTCAAGGATTGGGACTCCGTGTTCTAACGCAGTGATTGCCGCTGTTGATCTAGTGGAGTGAGCACACAACCCCACAGGAGGTTCCTTCTTCGCCAATGCATAGCATATTTTAATGCAGAGGACAACCCATCAAGAGATGGTCCGTTTTTGCACAGTCGGGCCTTTTTTGGAGCCCACATAGCCAATGAAGAGTTGATCATCCACCCAGAAGTCTTTGGTACGATCAAGATAAAAAGACAATGCACGTTTTGGGTCCTGACGATGGGAGTCTCTCTTCTTCCTTGGAGAGATGCAAAGGCGGGTGAAAGGTGGGCAGAGTGATGGATTGTCCCACATGAAAGAGCGTGACCACTTTAGGAAGGAACTAAGCTTTTGTCGAATAGCCACTGTATCCAGATGGACAGACAGATAAGGAAGCTTGGAAAATAGAGCCTGAAGCTCGCTAACTCTGCGTGCAGAGGTGTTGGCAATAAGGAAAGCAGTTTTAAGAGCGAGAGGGCAGTTATGAAGAGGCTCGAAGGGAGCACATATAAGAGAGGTCAAGATTAAATTCAAATCCCACTAGGGCATTACAAAAGGGAACAGAGGAAACATGTGAGTAAGGCCCTTAAATAACCTATTTACTTTAGGAAACTTGAACAAGGAAGGCTGATCTAGAAGTCTCAGAGAGGCAGCGATAGCTGCAAGATAACCTTTAAGGGTGTCCAAAGCAGAGCCCTGCTGGGCCAAAGAAAGTATGTACAAGAGAACCTCTAAAAGAAGGGCAGAAAGGGGATCAATGGCCTTTGCTGTGCACCATGCCACAAACTTGTTCCATCTACAGGCGTATACCGATTTAGTGGAGGGACGCCTGGCTGCAAGATGACATCACAGACTTCGGGTGGAAGGTTGAAAGCTGTCATCTGCTGCTTCTCAATCTCCACGTAAGAAGGTGGAGGCTGTACAGGTTCAGGTGAAGAACCGTCCTTGCTGCTGTGACAGAAGATCCTCCCGAAAGGGCAGTCTGATCAGAGGATCGATGGCCATGCTCAGAAGGTCTGAATTCCAGACTCTTCGTGCCCAATCCGGAAGCACAGGAATGGCTTGAGCCCGTCGTGCTTGATATTCTTGAGCACTCTGGGCAGAAGTGGTATAGGCAGAAAGGCGTAGAATAGGCCGAAGCTCCACTTGTGACGAAAAGCGTCGCTGAGCGAGCGCCGCCTTGGAAACTCCAACGCACAATACTGGTGACAATGCTCGTTTTCTGCGGAGGCGAACAGATCTAACCAAGGCTCTCCACACCGCTGAAAGAGACCTTGTGCCACCTCCCGATAGAGACACCATTCGTGATCGACCAGGCACCGATGGCTGAGTTTGGCCGCTCTGGTGTTCAGAGAACCTGCCAGGTGTTGAGCCACCAGGGTCATGCCCTGATGTTCCAGCCATATCCAGAAGCAGAGAGCCTCCTGACAAAGAGTCCACGACCCCACCCTGTTTGTTGCAGTACCACATGGCAGTGGTGTTGTCTGAGGAACACCAGCACCACTTTCCCTTTGAGAGAGGGAACGAATGCCTTCAATGCCAGTCTGATCGCCTGGAGCTCCAGAAGGTTGATACGGAGACCGGATTCTGCCGGAGACCAGACGCCTCTGATCTCCGCCTCTCCCAGATGGCCGCCCGATCCCAGGAGCAATGCATCCGTCACTAGCGTTAGATCTGGTTGGTGAAATGAGAGGATCTGCCTTGGTTCGTTAGCCACCACTGCAGTTGTTGTGCAATTCCCTTCGAGATCTGGACATAGTCGGAAAGATTTCCCTGATGCTGCTCTCACTGGAACTTCAGGTCCCACTGCAGAGTCCGCATATGCCACCTGGCATGATCCACCAGCAAGGGGCCATGATCCCCAGCAGCCTCAGAGTCAATCTCACCGAAATCCGGGATAGAGGCTGAAACAACGGTATCATAGCCCGAATATCCCAGACTCGCTGCTCGGGAGGATAGGCCCGAAACAGCACTGTGCCCAGAACAGCCCTGATAAAAGGGAGCGTCTGCAGGAGAATCAGGTGTGACTTTGGCACGTTGATAGTAAACCCCAGCGAGTGCAGGAGGTCCCCGTAGTCTAAAGGTGGGAGACGACAGCCTGGGCCGAGCTCGCCTTCAACAGCCAATCATCGAGATTGGGGAAGACTGGTACCCTTGATCTGCGCAGATGAGCTGCGACCACCGCCATCACCTTTGTGAACACCTGAGGTGCACTGGTAAGGCCAAAGGGAAGCACGGTAAACTGAAAGTGCTCGTGTCCCACAGTGAACCGTAAGTAATGTCTGTGGGCAGGCAGAATGGGAATGTGGAAATAAGCATCCAGCAGGTCCAACGCTAACATCCAGTCTCCTCGGTTGAGGGCAGAAAGGACCTGGGCCAAAGTGAGCATCTTGAACTTCTCCTTCCAGAGACAAAAGTTGAGGTTCAGGAGGTCTAAGATAGGATGCAGGCCTTTATCCTTCTTGGGCGCCAGAAAGTAGCAGGAATAACAACCACGTCTTACTTCTGGCACAGGAACCCTCTCTATGGCCCCCTTGGCCAAGAGAGCCGCAACTTCCTCGTGGAGAAGCGCCAAATGATCCTCCGACATTCGGTCATAGGAGGGTGGCATGACTGGAGGGATAGTCTCGAAGGGAAGGGAGAAGCCCCTGTGGACGATCTGTAGAACCCAGCTGTCCAACGTAATGGATTGCCAGCAGAGGAGGTGATGGCGAATCCTGCCTCCGACTGGCAGTTGATGGGCCTGAAACATCAGACTAGGAAGGTTTGGAGGCAGTGGCAGGGGGGAAAGTGTGGACTGGTCTGCCCGATGGCTCCCTGATCCAAGAGAACGCTGGTTCCCATGTCCGAGTCATGCAAGCTGTCGCAGAGACTGGACAGCTTGCATGACTCGGTGGCTGGGCTGGACAGGACATAGCTGGGTGCCCCTTCTGTAACCACAAAAGGGACAAAAGACAGACTCTTGTGGATGGGTGGTAGCCGTGAGGCCTAAGAATCTGGCTGTAGCTCAAGAATCCTTGAAGTGCTCAAGCACTGAGTCTGCCTTGTCACCAAAAAGGCGATTGCTATCAAAGGGCATGTCCATCAAAGTAGATTAGACATCCCCCGAAAAGCCAGAAGTCCTCAACCAGGCGTAGCATCGGAGTGCTACCGATGAGGCAACTGTTCTGCTCAGCGAGTCAGTGGTGTTCAGTCAACAACATTTGGTGAATTTGGCTGCGTCTGCACCTGCCTGGGAGAGAATGGCCTGGGCCTCCTCCTGCCAGCGCTCCGTCCATCATCTCCTTGTGTTTGCTTTGTTCGCCCTAAGTTGGCAGGGTATGTCCAGACGTGTGTCCCTTGCTCACTTCACTTTGCCACTGGATTCAAGCTAGCCTGGCTGATGAGGGGTGTTACCCCAAAACCGGTCCCAGGATTCTTGTTTCCGGTCCAGGCAACACCTGGCTTGGCAGTTTGGGCTGGACTGTTCCCATAAGGAACAGGGTCAAGACTGATTTGCATATGGCTGGGTCTGAACTGGGGTGGCGAAGTGAGCTAAAGAACGATGGTGGATTCAACCCAGATCTGTGACTGTGGGTGAGTGTCTGAAAAGTTTCAGCGCTCCGTCCATCATCTCCTTGTGTTTGCTCCAATATACTAATATGAACCATGTGGTTAACTGTATCAAATACAGTTAACCCAAGAAGTAAAATAATGATAGATGAGAACTAATTATGACAAGCAATAGTAACGAAATTAGGGATGTGAGAGACTGGCATTCACTAGAGTGGAGAGCACAAAAGCAAGATTGATTGATCTCGTTATTAATTATAAGATACTATACTTCCATTGAACAATAAAAATAATAGGTAAACGGTAATACATGATGCACAGCATGCCTCAGTACAGAATAGTTTAGAAACACAGAAAACTAGAACTCTATAGTCAGAAGTAACACTGGGCCATTATATCCAGAACTATGCTACAGTAAAGCATTCAAAGCAATAGTAAAGCAATCATTGCTATACTGATGTACTTTGTTAACATAACAATTTAGACTTTTTATAGGGCGAAGAGCAGCTTAGACGCACAACATTATTTGGAAGTAGAGGAGAAATAGCTGATGTATTTTTGTTGTGTAAGGGGAAGTACACCAGCTGACTCAAAGCATTGTAGGTTAATGCCAATGTGGAGGGAGGAATTGAATAATGTGGAGGGAGAGGTTAGGGCACAGCAGGATACAGAAGGCATTAGAGGGGCAATGGAAGGGTCGGCAGCGCCTAGGATGGGAATACTTTCACCTGACCATGTGATAGATACTTTGGTAAAGTTAAAAAGGTAGGCTGATGAAGTAGGAGATGAGACATAGGTTGCTCTTTGTGTAATAATGTAGTAAAGTCTATGACTGAGAAGTGTTGTTGCAATGGTGGTCTGTGGATGGAGGTGAGTTGGTTGTGGGGGTTAACTATGTGGGTGCAACAGAAGAGAACTAACAAGGTTTAGGAAATCCTTGACTTGGCAGTCAAAGAGAACAGTGTCGACGATGAGTGATCATTTATACTTGAATATTTAAAAGTGTGTGTGATTTCTTCCATTTGTGCAAGTATAATCATATTTAAATTGAGTGCTGCTAGAAGATGATAGCCTGGGATGTGGCTAGTCAGCAGCTGGGATACAGGTGAAGATATGACAGTGAACATTGGAAATATGGTTGCTGTGAACAAACTGAAATTTGCTAGGAATGAAAGGAATTCATCTGCTTAAGGAATGCAGGAATACTATGGAAGAACTTGTCTCTTAGGGATGGA
The DNA here is from genome assembly GCA_963921515.1 of Calotriton arnoldi. NCBI lineage: Eukaryota > Metazoa > Chordata > Amphibia > Caudata > Salamandridae > Calotriton > Calotriton arnoldi. The sequence goes on along the minus strand of CAWUFW010002736.1, from coordinate 729,807 downwards.
ATGTTAGATATGGATAGAAGATGGTAAGGAAGGTAGGTTGATTATTAAATTAATGAGGGTCTGATCGTGGAAGAGGATTGATGGTCAGCTCAAAGTGACTATTGTTTTGAAAAGACAATAATATAAAGAGAGGTTCAAAGTAAACGAGTAGGGAAAGCAGGCGTCTACATAAACTGGTTGAGAGAAGAGAGTGTTCTTTCTAGAACTGGTTTGAATTCATGTCTCTGAGGGTGATGGCGAGGAAAGGTCATTGGAGTCCTAAGATACTGTCGATGTCATCAAAGAGACTAAAGGGGAGGGGAAAGGGCAAAAAGAGAAGAGTCAGATGACGTAGTATTCAATTTGACTGGTGTGTGACCATGATTTTTAGGTATTCTTTAGAGAACATGTGTGAAGGGGCTTGCTTAGTTTGGGGGGCAGTTGTTGTGTCCGAGTCGTTTTGAATGCTCCATGTTTCAGAAAGGGAGGGTGCAAGTCAAAATGAGCTATAATGAGGACAGTTTTATTGCAAAGTGACTTATTACATAAACAATGAGAGAGCGTTTGGGTATTGGAGAGCCTGGTCCCATAGGTCGGCAATTTACAGAGCCATCGGCTGTGGTGGTGGGTGGTAATTTACTAGGGCAGCAATAGTGTTAGTGGATAGGAATTAGAGGTTGGTGTATTAAATAAATAGCCACAATACAGTCATAGAGGGACAGACTCGTATGTCTACTGTAGTGAGGTGCATTGATTATGGCAAAGTGGTTTTGATGGCTGTAACCTGTGGCGATTAATGTTATAGCGATTCTGAAAGACATTCTCACATGCTTATTCTCTGGCACATTTCTGGTGCCCATCTGTGGTAATATTCTGACTTGGCAGAAAAAGAACGACTGCTGTTTATAGCCTACTTGGTATGTGCATGGACTCTGACATTTTAATCCATTTTTCTTTTGCCAAATCCTTTGTGGGTTGTAGGTAAAATATGTGCTGTTTGAATAGTGAGCTTGTTTGGACCTTAAGGGCCATATGTAGGTGGGCTAATACCGGTCGGTAACGGCCGAAAATCGGTAAATTTCCCGTTACCGACCGGTATTTAGCCCTTTGCGATGTAGGAGGCCGGATTTAAGGAGTCGGTAATTTACCGATTCGTTATTTTAAGGAATCAGTAAATTACCGATTCCTTAAATCCTATGTAGGGAGCACTCAAGTGAGTGCATTTTTGGTTTAAGGATTCGTTATTTACCACCAACTACAAGTTGGTGGTAAATACCAAATACCTTTTAAAAAGCAATTTTGTGCTTTTTTAAAGTGCCATGTGGCAGACATACATGCCCTTAGGGCATGTATGTGCGCCACATGTGCACACATGCACGATTCAGGGTGCAACAGGGTGTCAATTTGACACCCTGCCACACTTGAATATGCTCCCCCTATTACCGATTCGGTATTTACCGAATCGGTAATAGTGAATGGCTTCCCATTCATTCCTATGGGCCTCCAGGCCCATAGGAATGAATGGGAAGGTATTACTTATTACCGATTCGGTAAATACCGAATAGGTAATAACGAATATTACCGAATCGGTAAAATTTACCGAATGTTTACCTACATTCTATTTACTGATTCTTAAAGACCGAATCGGTAAAATTCGGTATTTAGGAATCGGTAAATAGAAATTACCTACATATGGCCCTAAGTCTTTACTGAACTACAATTTTTATACAGTCGATTAAAATCGGGATTTAGATGCTGTGGGACTGTAGCAAAATCATATTAAACTTTTGTCACTTAAACAATTGTACATGTGAAGTGACTCTTTCTTTTAAGATAAGCACACCTCTACTCCTCCTCCATCCTGTGCGATATTAAATTGGGGACATCCAAAATGGATGTTCTTGGCCCCATTACTTAGACTCACACAACACACAGAATTCTACACCCATACATTTGCAATATACTCACTGCACATACAGACACACAGTGTCAGTGTAAGAATCAGGGTTCCACATGTTATGTTATGTTATATAGTTTGTAAAGCGCATGGCTGCCCCAGCAAAGGGGCGTCCCAGCGCTAAGTACAGACAGCAAGAGGAAAACCGGCCAAGCAAAACGCCACTACCCGTTAATTAGAGAATAGATACGTTTTTATCGCCTTACGGAAAGCTGCATGATCGTATATGCTTCTGATGCTCACCGGAAGAGAGTTCCAAAGTTTAGGAGCTAAAGCTCGAAACGAGCGTCCTCCGGCTTTCTTAAACCGCGGAATGACCACCAGGTGCTGATTAAAGGAGCGCAGGAGGCGAGTGGGCGTGTACGGTATAAGGAGGTCTGCAAGGATTTCAGGGGCTTGAGCATTGAGAATCCGGTGAGTAATGCACAGAGTTTTAAAAAGAACACGCTTTTCCACAGGGAGCCAATGGAGTCTGTTGATGAACTCTGAGGTATGACAAGTCCTGGGGAGCCCAAACAACAGTCGGGCTGCCGCATTCTGTATCCTCTGAAGGCGCTGTGTCTCTGCTCTATTAGCTCCCAAATATAGAGCACTGGCAAAGTCCAGTCTAGACAATATGGTAGCCTGGATGATGACCTGCCGGATATTGGCCTCAAAGAAGCCCAACAGAGGTTTAAGACCTCAAAGGAGTCCGAAGCAGACTGCGGCCACAGCCTTGGTTTGGGGCTGGAAGGAGAGGGCCGAATCAAACCAGACACCCAAATTTTTAACTGTTTGCTTAGGTAAGGGTGGAGAACCCAAGACAGAATGCCACCGTTGCTCACTCCACAAATGGGTGTTTTTCCCCACCACCAAGATTTCTGATTTGGTGGCGTTAAGTTGGAGACAGTTAGATGTCATCCAGTTCGCGACCTCTGTCGCGGAAATGGATGACATCCATTCATATACAGTGGAACTGTACATGAAAGGAGCCAGTAGGGTCGCCTCTCCTTGACACAGAAAAAGATTTGGTCACACTACTGATTCCCAAAACATAACACCACCGAGTATCACTGCTATATGTGAGACACCCAAGGCATGGGCAGTAGTCCAGTGTTCACTATAAGGGCATGTTTTGTGTGGTACTCCAAATCACAGAGCAGTTTCTGGAACTTGCTTTACCATGGACAGACCTAGGTCTCTGCGCATATGCTAAATTAGCATCATGCCAGGGACAAAATAAACGTTAGGAAATTTGTTTCACATGCAGTCAAGCATTTGGAGCAGTAGTCCACCCCAGTTTACCATGTAGGGGGCACATGGTAAACTGTCCTAACAGTCACCATTCCAAGCATGTGTCTATTTACCTATGCTAGATTCCATCCAGTTTTCGTAGTGCCAAAATAAAGGATCGCTATGAATGTTCTTGGGTGGTTATTCAGCATGGTGTTGTGCAGTGGTATTTCCACAGAGTTTTGGAAACTCGTGATTTTTATCTGCTGGTTCCTGCAGCCAAGAAGGATATCTGCCATTTCGAGTGCCAAACCAGATTTTCTTACCCCCTATTCTGGTGGTTTAGCAGCATCTCAAAATTAATAGTTTAAAAGCAGCTGATAAGCCCATTAACAGTGAAAAACGGGATTGATTACATCCAAAAGGGCATTCTGGATGGTATAAGCTACTCAGAAGACTGGCAGGTTACTAGGAAATCTCCTGCAAAACTTGGGGAGCGGTAGACCAATGCACCTGAGAAGGAATGTTTGGCACTGGGAGAAATGCTAAAGCCGAGGGCTTCTGCTCTCTCAGCTACTCCAGCCTAAATGTCGGGCATTTGAAGACCTTTCTAAAAATAATGGTGATCCTCCTAACCCCCGCCCACTCTGTCTGCATGCATACAAGTGGTTATCTGGGATGGCTAACTGCAGATCAGGGCATGAGTGCTCACCAGGGCTTTAAGTGGGATGAAAAAACTGGGGGGTCCCTTAAAGGGGCGTGGCCAATGTAATTAAGGGTGTGGCTTAAAAACACGTAAGCTAAAAGTCTGTGCTTAGCATTGTGTGCCGCCCGACTTGTATTTTGCTGTTTCTGTCATTGCATCCAGATATATGATATAACAATTAACATCATACCTACAACAAGTCAGGACTATTGACTTTTGTCAATGGTTGTTAGTTGCATAAGATAAATAAGCAGCAACTATAGCTTGTATATAATATTGAAAAAGCGTCCACTTAAAGCCCTGGTGACACCACGACAATGTTGCTGCTCCTGAGTTTCAAAAAGAGAAGGGGAATCCAGAGAGAAAATAACTCTTCATAAAGGATTTCCCTTCCCCTACAACGCTCACCTGGCATGACGTCATGCCGTAACTTCTCCACTAGTGAGAAGTGAGCAGTGTGAGCACGCGCAGATCGATGTGCCTGCTGTCACTGCAGTCCGGAAAAAAAACGGACCGCCCGTGCCAGGGCACAAAACAGAGCCCGATAGAAACCCGTTTCGAGCCCCCCTTTTAAAAACTGCCGGTGCTCAGCACCAGTGAGACCTGGCCCACTTAAAGCCCTGGTGCTCTCTCATCCATGTCTCTGTCAAGAAGAGGGCATCCAATTTACTCTCCTCCAGTAAGTTGAATATGTCTAGTGCACGTTTATGTAAGGAGCGAGTGTTAACCAGGTTGGCTATTAATCGTACAGGTTCAATGTCTGTATAGTCATACTTATGGTCTTTCTGTTAATAGGGTGTAGGCTACACATACAGTGGACACAGAAAATAGGGCCTACACAATCTAGGAGGAAAGACGAACAAGCTTTAGGACCCCCCCCCATGCCTTTTAATGTGGACGCCGTATTGACAAATCTGCGGTGTCCATTGATGGCCAAACCAGCATGGTGGCTGGTTCTGGCTGCGGACGGGCTTGCCTTTGGCACGCCTTTGGCGCACCCACTGGGCGCGTCCACCGCATGTCTGCACTGTGCCCATGGACATATAGGAGGTGAAGACTCCTCTTCCTTGTTAAATTGTACACTTGAGCGCGGCAGCCCCAAAATGGTGCCACGCTGTGCTCAGAATCTCCCCTCTTCCATCTACCGTTTCACTACCTGTGTACAATTCACCCCCCTTATTAAAAATCAGACTTCTGCACAGATTAAAAGGTAGGATTATGTTGCTATTAATATGCTGCGTGCAATGTAACTGTGGGCTCGGAACACTATAGATATAAACTCAAATTCAGTGCAAACAGATTCAAGGTACAGTTTTTAGAATCAGAATCAGTGCACATAAAATGAATTGCACACTAAAAACACCTAGTTATGGTTATTTTTCTTGATGCATTTTTTTTTCATGTTTTAGTCTGGACTCAAAACTTAAGCCAGACCTATTGGCTTTGCCAATTCATATTTTCTCTGTTTATTTCTTGTTTGCATTATTTACCTAGTTCAGTAGCGGTCGGTGGTGGGAGTTCCGCTGGGCGCTGACGTGGGGCAGGGTGGGGGGTAGTAAACTACGGATTATGGCTGATTACGGCCTCACTGTGGAATGCTCTACCGGGGTCCCTGCGACAGGTCAAGTTAGAATCCTGTTTCAGAAAGGCCCTGAAAACGTGGCTCTTTATGGCAGATCAATAGGGTTTCGATTGACCCCGGTGCTCGTTCTGGTCGCTATTACCTGCTGCTTCAGCGCCGGGACACCCCTGTTTGGGGTAGCTGTCGCGCTTTATAAGCTCCAGTATTATTATTACAGGTAAGTAAACATATAAATAAATAAAACAAAGTTCGTTATGCGCGCTGCATCGCCAAATGCGATGCAGCAGGCGTAACGAACTTCGTTTTATTCATTTATATGTTTACTTACCTGTAATCAGCCGTAATCCGTAGTTTACTACCCCCCACCCTGCTCCTCCCCCGCCCCACGTCAGCGCCCGGCGGAACTCCCACCACCGACCGCTACTGACCTAGTTCTATTTTGCTCCCCAATACTTACCCCACCACCACCTCACTGCATGGCAGACAGTTTCTCAATCTGACTTGTTTATGACGTTCTGGATGAAGGCATGAGAGTCCTTAAGTAACAGCTGACACGATTGCAAAGAATTTGGAGACAGTTTGGTAAGTACTAAATATTGGGATGCCGTACTTCTATCACCTCTCACTATAAGTATCGTGCTGTTGAGATGGTGGATATATGGGCTGAGAGGTTTGTACAAATCATAATGGGAATGCCACTGGTTTGGTTAAAGAAAATCTAGTTCAATATTTTTATGTGCACTTAATGTTAAAGTTTTAATGATGATGGATTATTAGGAATACAGGGATCAGTGAAAAGGTGGGCTCTTGAATCGAAGACCTGCATCAGCCACTTAGTCATCTATGTGTCTTTTGGCATACAATCTGCAATGAAGGAGAACCAACCTGCATCACGTCACTTCCTAGCTGCATGGAAGCTCAGGAGGAACAAACTTATCATGTCCTGCAGCTGCCCTGCATGCACAAATCCAACTCTTAAAATGTATAACAGCTTTGTTTGAGAAATAAAAGCTTTACAAATGTTGATTCACTTATAAAATGAATAAAATCAATTCAAAGCATGTCCTAGAAATGGACAGAATCCAAACAATTTACTATATTCTTTTAGAACAGTCACTCCCTAGATAAAGCGCAATATCCAATACTTGGGGTCTAGATCTCATACCAGCTTTCAGAAGCACAATCTGATCATTCTGACAAAGCTCCATGAAGCCGTCAATGCGCTTGGCGAACTCCACCACATACTGAATGGCCTCCGTTATTTTCACCGCACACAACTGCCACATCACCTCCCGGTGCTGTAATAAAGGGGAAAAGTTTCATAAATTAAAACAGCCCCTTGTTTAGTATTCTTACGCTGCATGGGGTTGGGTGGTGGGGGGGATTTGAACTCATTTTGACTGATTTCTGGATTCTTTTAACTGCAAGGCTCACTGAAGGGCGCAAACTCTTCCCTTTGACATCAGATCTCTATGTGTTGCATTGTTAAATTGAAAACTACATCTGTATTTAATTAGCATACAAATTAATATATTACTAAAGGGATACTGCGGCAAAACAAAAAAAGTGACATATTTCATGGGACAGCTCACTGGGGATAAGTTGAGCCTTCTGTATTAATTAAGAAAAAAAAAAAACAATGACGATAATCTGCCGTTGTGGGTTTACTGGGAAACCACTACCTGAAAGAGGGAATAAAAAGGCAGCAAACATTCACCTACAACTGTACCTTGCTTTGATAGTTTTCTATTTCTTCCTGCAAAAACGTCTGCCATGTTATTTGTTGCAGCTCTTCTCTCAAGTACTGACACGTTTCCATGTGTGACTTAGAAATATTCTGAGCAAGATGTTCTGTAAAGAGAAAGAAAACACTGAAGTCGAAGCAAAAGAGCTGACGTGTCCAAGCAACCTGAAACGGCAGATTTCTCGCAGATAGCCTATTTGGTGGGCAGCTTCTTTACCACGCTTGGCTCCTTCGAATTTACTCCCTTGATTTACCTGTGCCTCCTGCCAGGCCTTTTGGCTTTTGTGCAATGGCCGAGCAGTGGGTCAGCCACATTGTTGAACAGGTGAAAGAGGAGCTATTATAGCATTTAACTTTCACTATTATTTTTAGTGTAGTTGGATCAAGTTGGAGGTGTGGGGGTGGAGGGGCATATTGTTTCTAAATGCCCTTCCTCAGCACTGATTCAGTGTCTGTATTCCATGCGGCTCCCTGAATCCCCTCCACTGCATTCTATCGTTTTGGACAAGTCGCCTTTCTCTGAGGAGAATTCAGCCTGTGGGTTAAATAAGAGAAAGAAACACCACAGGAGGTCCTGTGAGCACGACACCATTAATCCCAGTAAGTGGAAGGCAGGGGAGGAAGTGCTTTCAAATGAGAAAGTTAAATTGCAGCAGATCAATGCACCATCCTATACGAAGAGTCCATAAATCATCACTCCAAAACAATACAGCACAATGCCTACAAATGAAGCTCAAGAGCAAACACCAACCTTATGAATCAAATCGGCTCTGCAGACCATCATCCCATCCATGAAGAACGTGTGTGACTGGAAATTGACAGCATACTGACGTGAATATACTGTAAACCAGTCTGGTTACAAATCTCTCACTACAATGTTTGCATGCTGGCCCCCCTTTCACCTGCCCCCCACTTAGTACTGCATCATTTCACACCCTGCCTCATCTTTTACTGATTCTTGATACACAGAGCTTCGTCCAATTACACTGCCTTCATAGCTTCTACTCAACTGTTATTGCCACCACCACCGACATGCATCAAACTAATAATTTATCACTGCTTACCTATTTCATTATCGTTTTCCTCATCACAACAGAAAGACACGCTGGGTTGTCAAGCCCAGCACATCTGGCCCCCATGGGGGTGGTAAGCCTAGCCCTAGCTTTTCCCTCACAACCAGTGCCATTTTTTTCAAGATAATAAGGCCTCCTGGGGTGCCAAACCCAGAGGGCATGGCCCCCCATGGGGCTGTGGAGCAAAGCATCACCTAACTCCCACCTTCATCACAATGGAAAGACCTGCCCAGGCGCTGAGCCCAACAGGCATGGCCCCGGCATCAGCAAAAAAGACAGTGCCTGCCTGGTACCAACATGAACAGGTATGGAATTGACTATGACCCTCCCCTACCCCACCTGTAAGTCTACCTCACCGGGCTGCCTTCTCTAATAGGAGGAGGAGCAAGGTTGCCCGCCTCTCCTGCTCACTGTATCCCCTCTACCTCCAGCTGCAGCAAGCAATCTCGCAGCCTACCCTTAATGGCCCCAGTCACAGAATGCATGTGAGTTGTCCATGTTGGAGTGGTCAGAGCTCTGGTGTTTTCCAGTTTAAACTGAAATGCCAATTGACATTTCGGAAGCTAATTATTGGATATTTTTGGTATCAACTAATAACCGGAAGGCATAGTCTTGGATCATGACAGACCACAACAGATGGGTAATTGTTGGGAATTTCACGTTTGAGCTGACCAGTCAGTCTTGCAGTACTCTTGTCATATGATAGACAACTCACACGTATTGAGTCAAACAGTCTGTGTATTAAGTGACTGGCCAAGGTGTATGTCTCCATTTAGAGCACCAAGTTTGATAAGTGGTACGTCTAGGTTCGATAAGCTGCCAGACAATAATTGAGGCCAAAGGGTTCTTAAGATAATGAACAATGTTATACTTTTTGTAGAGAGTGATGTGTGAATATTCAAGTTATGAAAATAATATATGAACGTCACCTCATCAGATCCGCCAAAAGGGCCTCACTCAAAGACCGCCTAGACAACAACGCACACAACAGCAAAGAGCTCTTCAACATCGTGAAGGAACTCTCCAACCCCAGCTCCAACACCAACGACATCCAGCCGTCGCGAGACCTGTGCGACTCACTGGCCACCTTCTTCCACCGCAAAATCGCCGACATCCACGACAGCTTCAACACCACGACCGCCCCGGCAACCACCGAGACCACTGCCCCCACAACCACCAACCGCCTGCTCTCCTGGACCAACATCAACGACGAGGACACCAGCGAGATCATGAACACCATCCACTCCGGTTCACCGCTAGACCCGTGCCCTCACCACATCTTCAACAAAGCCAGTACAGCCATCGCGCCCCATCTCCGGAAAATAATCAACATCTCCTTCGAGACAGCAACCTTCCCGGAAAGCTGGAAGCACGCCGAGATCACCGCCTTACTCAAGAAACCCAAGGCAGACCCCAAGGACCTCAAGAACTTCCGACCCATCTCTCTGCTCCCGTTCCCCGCGAAGGTCACCGAGAAAATCGTCAACAAACAACTGACCCGCTACCTCGAGGAGAACAACATCCTGGACCCTTCCCAGTCCGGCTTCCGCAGCAACCACAGCACCGAAACCGCCCTCATCGCCGCCACCGATGACATCAGGACCCTGCTAGACAACGGAGAAACAGCAGCCCTCATCCTCCTGGACCTATCAGCCTCCTTCGACACGGTCTGCCACCACACACTACGAACACGCCTTCACGACGCCGGGATCCAAGAGAAGGCCCTGGACTGGACCACATCCTTCCTTTCCGGCAGAACACAAAGCGTCCGCCTCGCCCCTTCCGATCCAAGGCCACCAAGATCATCTGCGGCGTACCCCAAGGCTCCTCCCTCAGCCCAACGCTGTTCAACATCTACATGGCACCCCTCGCCCACGTCGCCCGACAGCACAACCTCAACATCATCTCCTACGCCGACGACACCCAGCTGATCCTCTCCCTCACCAAAGACCCTGACACCGCCAAAGCCCACCTCCACGAAGGAATGAAGGCCGTCGCCGAATGGATGAGGACCAGCCGCCTGAAGCTGAACTCGGACAAGAATGAGGTCCTCATCCTTGGTTCCAACCCTTCAACCTGGGACGACTCCTGGTGGCCAACATCACTGGGAACAGCCCCGCCACCCACCGACCACGTACGCAACCTAGGGGTCATCCTCGACCCCACCCTCTCCATGACTAAGCAGGTCAACGCCGTTTCCTCATCCTGCTTCAACATCCTCCGAATGCTCCGCAGGATCTTCAAGTGGATCCCCACCGAAACAAGAAAAACAGTCACCCAGGCCCTCGTCACCAGCAGGCTGGACTACGGAAACGCCCTCTACGCAGGAACGACGGCTAAGCTCCTGAGACGGCTGCAACGCATCCAGAACGCCTCTGCACGTCTTATCCTCGACATCCCCGACGCAGCCACATCACACCCCACCTGAGAGACCTGCACTGGCTCCCTGTCAACAAGAGGATAACCTTCAAGCTCCTCACCCACGCACACAAAGCACTCCACAACTCCGGACCAGCCTACCTCAACAGACGACTCAGCTTCTACACCCCCACCCGCCAGCTCCGCTCGACCAGCCTCGCCCTCGCCACAGTCCCCCGCATCCGGAAAACGACCGCCGGCGGCAGATCCTTCTCCCACCTCGCCGCCAAGACCTGGAACACCCTCCCCACCAACCTCCGACAGACCCAAGACCTACTGGCCTTCAGAAGACTCCTCAAGACCTGGCTCTTCGATCAGTAGCAGCACCACCCCCCTCTTCCCCCAGCGCCTTGAGACCCTCGCGGGTATGTAGTGCGCTTTATAAGTGACATGATTGATTGATTGATTGAAATTGAGAGCTACTGTGCAGCAACTGTAATTCTAGTATTATTTCGTCATGAAAAAGGTACAGTCACTGTCCTAATAGGCACTCAAATATGTCTAATAAATCATCCCTTACACTGCTTCTTGACCCATCCTGCTATTCCACACTACTTCAGATTGACTCTCCCCCACCCATACACCTGAAGAAAGAGCCTGGAGTACACGTCTGAGGCATGTGTCCTGCTTAGTGCATTACAGTGCAGCCCCTTGACATCCAGCACTACCAACAGTTGCATCTCCATAGGATGGGAACCATCATCGCTCTGGTACCAGATCCCTTCAGAAAGCAGAGCACTTGACAATATTACCTCAAGGATACTACTGCCAAAGCGTGTCCAACCTTCGAAGTTAGATGGCGGCACGACCATGGAGATACATGCCCAATTCAATGCAATATCAGTGTTTAGGGTTCTGTTGGAGTCAAAGTTTGTTCAAAGGGTATGGGCCATAGCAGGGCTGGGGATTTCAAGTAGAATTTATTGCTTGGGATTGGAAATTTAGAATGGGTTTTCCCATTTCTCTCTTTACACGCAAGTACACGTCAATGGAAGAACAATACAGTGCTTTGTTTTTTAATTGCAGTTTTTTTTAAATAAAGGAAGTAATTCCATTTGATGTAAAGGGCAACTTTATTATAACCAACCGTTTTAATGGAGTCCTATGTGTGGTGTGGAAGACAAACACCTCCAAAGAAAGATAAGGAAAAAAAAATTAATATTAGTTAAACTTAAGATCATAATTATGATCAGAGTAATGAGTATATTAGGAAAATAAGGATTTTTTTCTAGATAACCAGGAATCCCTCTGGGAGAAGTAGGGAGACTCTAGCTGAATTAGCTCATTGATCAAGGAAGCAAGTGTCCTTGCTGTTCTTAAATTAGTTTACTATGTTTTTCAGATTTCCACACTGAAGTAGAAAAGCAAGCACAAAATATGGAACTTGTAAAAAGGCAAGTGTACACCTGAGCATTCCCACAGAATAAACACTGCTGCATCCCTTTTCGCCTCGCGGGAAGACAATGCAGCCTGGATTTATAAAATCTTTGTGATGCCACTAATTATCTCTGCTGCCAACCAGAATTAAGTTGGACATGTGTTATTGTGTATTTACCTAGTTCTGCCATAGATACCGTTGGCGAGGTCTCTCCATTTGTAAAAGAGCAGTATGGGAAGAAGCCCGATGCTGGCGAGTAGTCGCAAATGGGTTCTGGTTTGATGCCATTGATATCCAGTCCTGACTGGTCAGGGGATGGCTGTATGTCCAAGTAGAAGCTGCTCACAGCAGAGTCTGTCTTGCTACCATCAGGTGTGTGCCCCTCGATATAATTACTGAGGTCGTCGTGGAGCTCTGTCAGACCGCTGGGGGAGATGTATGTTGGGGTGAGCGGCTCTGCTTCTCCGGGCTGCTGTTGGTGATCTCGCTGTTGCTGTTGCATTCTGTGCTTCTGTACCTCAGCATACAAACTATCCCTCTGTTTCTTTGACATACGGCCAAACTTAACCGCTGAAAAGAGAAAGAAGTTTAGAGATTAAACAGAGTTTGTTCCCAAAACCCATGTGTTTGAACAGGCAACATGCATACTCAGACTAGGAAGGCTTATGTTCCTGGTGTTGCATGTGGAACTATGGATTGGGAACCAGTATAGTGCAGGCATCAGAATGTGCGCCTCAATCAAGCTTCAGAGCACATGTCAGGACCAGCGGACTCCCATACTTAAACCTCTATGGAGAAGTGCAGCACAGGTACCTATTCTTATACTCACTTCACACAGGTTTCCTAATTGTATGTTGAACTAACAGCTTGTTCTCTTACAAGTCGGCGTGAGTTCAGATCCCATGTGACTAGGCTAACCAATGCAAGGGAGGTGTGAAACACTGTACCCTTGGTGAGAGAGGAGAACAGCCTGGAAAGGAAGAAAAAACTACAGAATAGTTCAGCCCATAAGATCTGAAAACCCAACATATGGTCATGGAGGCGCTGCCCTGCATCAGAAGAACTCATGAGATAATGCTTGAATTCTGAATTAATTTAGAGGCACACATATACAAACTCCCCAGGTTAGTCTATCTAACACATCGCTATTTACAGCTATCTCTGAGGAGTAATAATTTGAATTTCCCAAACACAATAATATATGACCCAGAACTTGCCAATTTTTGAAGTATGTGTAACAGCTTACAAAATGCGTGCGCTTGGAGGTTCTGAAACCAATGTAACCAACATGAAATACCCTAGGAGAGGGGGCACATATACTAAAAGTGTCAACTGACTTGGCTTAGACTAGATCTCATGTGCACCTCTAAAACCCTTAACTCAGTTGATTGTTGAAAATCATCTTTAGAAGACACTGAGCCCTTAGTCGCCCTTGGGTGGCATGCTCCTTCATATGGCATACTCCTCGCTTGTGGCCATGGGTGTGGACAAGAACAGGCTCAACCTTACGAATAAAGGGGTTCTTGCGGAAAGGACACTGAAAAGGGTGAATTAAGAGTATGAGGGACATGGAACAGCTGCAAAAAAACTACCTAATGGCTTGCAAATGTGTTTATTAATAGATGCCAATTGGTAGGATTAAAAAAATAAACTGGTGGATAATTCAACCTGTGGACAAGGTTGACATGTTTTAGCCCCTCTCATAAATCCAAGGTGGTTCTTGGACTTTCTTCAGGACCACGATCCCTAAATAACAACACTATTTAATAGGACAACGGATGGATTCTGTACTCCAGGAATCTTTCCCGATTTTCCTCCATTGTTCTTTTGTATGGTTCTGAATCTAAGCAACATGAGCAGAAAAGTAGGCTATACACTGCTTGGCTTGACACCTCATTGATAACAGGCCATCAACACTGCCTGCTCTGCTGATTTCTTAAAGAGGTTAAGCGTCTGGCACTCTATTTTTTCTCTAGGAGACACTGCTAGAAAAGAAGACATTTTTGCCATGTTTTTTCACGGAATTGTCTATCTTGGCCACTTAGAAGGATGATGCATTGCCATCCATGAAGGGCTATCCTCCCACAACTGACTTTACGATTGAAAAGCTTAGAACGGATCTAAGCCTTGGCTTCCTATAGTTTGCTTTAGAGTTTGTCCTCTTCCATATCCTTTCAGTTAATTATAGTAGTAAGCAGGGAGTGGAGCATTGGTGGAGGCATAAAATGTCTTATTGGTTGTAAAATATTGAGCTTAAAGCAGATCCTCCGCATTGCCAATGCCACCTCTGATATATGAAATAATAATGATGCCCTAATTAGGATCCACACTCATTCTTTTCTTGCTGGGAGGTGGCTCCATGGTGGACCATTTGGGCTGCTCTAGGGTTCCAGGACCTGCTGCATTTAGTACTCAGATTTATGTAGGCAATGGGCTGGATTATCTACAGCTTTTATGTTACCATTTTAGGTCATCATAAAGGTGTCCATACTCCGAAACTGGTCGCAGTTCGGGCAGGACTGTTCCCATAAGGAACAGGGTCAAGACTGATTTGCATATGGCTGGGTCTGAATGGGGTGGCGAAATGAGCTAAAGAACGATGATAGATTCAATCCAGATCTGTGACTCGGGTGAGTGTCTGAAAAGTTGCAGAGCTCCATCCATTATCTCCTTGTGTTTACTTTGTTCGCCCTAAGTTGGCAGGGTATGCCCAGACATGGGTCCCTTGCTCACTTTGCCACTGGAATCAAGCTAGGCTGGCTGATGAGGGGTGTTACCCTGAAACCGGTCCCAGGATGCTTGATTCCGGTCCAGGGAAGACCTGGCTTGGCAGTTTGGGCTGGACTGTTCCCATAAGGAACAGGGTCAAGACTGATTTGCATATGGCTGGGTCTGAACTGGGGTGGCGAAGTGAGCTAAAGAACGATGATGGATTCAACCCAGATCTATGACTGGGAGTGAGTGTCTGAAAAGTTTCAGCGCTCCGTCCATTATCTTCATGAGTTTGCTTTCATCACCTGAACAGAGCAGACAGCATGTCGGCAAAGACACTTCCTGACATGACCATATAAAAAACACGCTTGTGCACTGCGTGGTCCAAGGTCCCCCATGGTGCACACTGCACCCAATAGAAAAACCACAAACACAAAATTCCTGCAAAGGCGTCTGTAGTTTCAAAAGAGCAGTACAGATACAGAGTACAAGGTTGAATTTCGGGGAAAAAAGGAATGTACTTTTTTACTTTATTCTTTTGCTGCTGTAATAAATCTTAACACTGCACTTCATGCCATCCTCTGATGCCACTTCCCCATACCAAGGTTAAAACCAATTCACAAAATGGGTGCCAGCCAAGTAACTGAAATAATTACAAAAAAGTTACAAATCAAACTTTGAAAGAGTTTTATCTTGTCAGTTCTATCTCTTGGGTTACCCAAGCTGGGAAGGTTAGTGGCCGGGTCTGCAACCACAGTACCAGGTAAACGTACAGCTCTTGACCCTGTCCCATTTACTCCTATAATGAGAAAAGTGTGATTACTGTATTGGACAAATCACAACATGCTTCCATTGGCCTTCTGCCGTTTTTGGTTGCTGGACTAACTTGGCGAAGTAACGTGGCCAGCACCAGCACAGAAGGTTCAGAAACACATGCATGTGCTGCAACAGTCGCACGTGACAGGATAGCCCTTTAATGACAGGGGCTGTTTAGCGCACAGTTCCCAAGAGCAAAATGTCAACATAAGAAAGGGTCGGATCGGTACTGCCATGATTTCATTCATAAGACTGGAGTAGAACTGAAAGGACGGATAAAAGTAGAGCTTCCCACTAGTACCTGCCCCTTCTCCCGTAGGTTTCATTTCTGCTTCCCCCTATCTTCCTCTTACTCCTTCTTTCCGCTTCTGTGTTTTTCTCTCTCTTGCTCTGGATTAAAGTATGTTAAGGAAAAGTAAGTACCAGTCCCCACCGGCTCAAATAAAGCATTGGACCAATAACACTCTATTTGGTCCCTTAGGCAGCAGCTGTCTCTTCATGCTGAAGATGATGCTGTGAAGCAAATCGCTTTGACTATGCAATTGTTTTGGGGTGAGGCCCGGCAGCTGTCAGCTCACTTATGATCCCTTGCGCTCTCGTTTGCACCCCGCACTGCAGGCATGAGTTGTTTCCTCGCATTCTGTTCTAAAGTAACATTGGCTCACTATAAATTTTTAGGTCGAGCCTGGGCAGCGCATGCGCTGCCCTGAAAGGCATGCTGTATTAGAGTAGGCACTTGAAGCTCTGCCCACTCTCCGCCCATATTTTTCATCGGCTTGTGTCTTTGTCCTCTTTAAATGCTGGCTTCTGATTTGGTAATCGGATTGTTAGTTCCTCCTTAGTACCGCCTTGTCTTCATTTCTAACCTCCCATGAGGACTGGCCCTTTTACTTCTATTGTTACAACGTCTGTGTTAATTAGTCTGTCAGCACTATTTCCTTAGTGAGTTTTGTCTTACTGCAGGGCCGACGTGCTTTGCAGCAAAAGTCAGGGTGCCATATGCGCTTTCACTTTCGAAGCAGCCAGGACAATGGCGGCCGCTTCTTTGCAATGCCATAGGTCTCGCATTTAGGAGATATTGAGCTATTGGCATTGTAAATGACAATAGCTTAAACTCTCACAAATGTGACACCTATTGCTTTACAATTTTTTTTGTGGGTTGTATCCAAGCGCCTCATACCGCGCTTGCACTTAATAGAGGCCATGCCCCTTTCTTTAGAAGCGGCTCGTCTAAAGAAAGGGGCATGGCCTCTATTAAGTGCAAGCGCTGCATGGGGTGCTTGTAAACCAACAATATTTGCAATTCAATAGGTCTTGCATTTGCGAGAATTTAAGCTATTAACATTTACAGTACTAATAGCTCAAAGTCTCGTAAATGCGAGATCAATTGCATTGCAAATGCTTGTTTAATCTGGTGCTGCGTAGCCTACCAATGCAAAATCATGTTCTATAAAAGCTGCAACCTCGCTCATAAAACAATTGAACTTCGATGTAACCACAAAACACAGTCTTAGTGGATGATACCAGGTCCTTTTAACAGCAAGAAGTTATTACAGCACCCCGGTCTTCCCTCTGCCTATGGCACCTTTACTTTTGCATGTTCGCATCCAAGCAGATAATCGGTTTTGTGAAAATGACCCGCAAGTTTTATTGTGGGGAAAAATGTTTTCCACTTTCAAATCATTTCTCTCCTGCGAAGATTCTGTTTCTAGAAGTACTATTAAAAACCTTCCAAATTGTCCACAGAGCGACAATTATAAATGACACTGAGACCACGCCCCCATCTCATTTCACAGCAGACGTCAGTAAATTGTTTCAGGACTTCTTGCAGGAAGCGGCTGCTCCAGCAGAGCAGTGATTCCTGTGCTTGCCAAGTTATAGTCTGTTGCCGTCGTGTGGCCGAGTAGGTTTTTCTGTACTTGAGTTTGCAGTTTTTATTCCCAAAAAATCTTAGCTTAGTGTTACTCCTTAGACTCTGAAATATCAGCTAAATTCTCTCACAGGTATTTTCAGCACAGAACACATTTACACTACTGATTTTGCAATTAGTCTAATGGAAATGTAGCTTTTCATGTTTCAATTGCTATTGCTGTTAGGGAAATGTGTGGCCTGTGAACCATCACGTGTATTCCAAACATGAATCTAGAAGAACACAGACTGTGTGTGACACTCTGGCCCCTCCCTGCTCTAGTCTCTCGAGCCCTTGTGCTGCCTTTCTATCTTGTCACCAAGTCTCTGCCCCTCTCTTGTAATCCCATGTCTATGAAACGATTTCTCCTTTTATTATGCGCTGTGGTCAGCCTATCTCTCTCTTCCTTTTTCAGGTGTCTCTCTCACATCATTGGGCCTGTCTCTCCCTGCCTCCGGTGTTCTCGTTCTCTGTCTCTTCAGACATCCATCCCTCAGTCTTGTTCTCTTTCTCATGCCTGTCGGGCTTCAACCTTTCTTTCTTATAAGCCACCAGATCTCAAACTCACTCTTTTGCCCTCAGCTCTCCCTTGAGCCCCTCTATTGCCTATCTCTCTATACACCAGGCCTCTGACACCCCCTAACACACTGAGATCTTGAACACTCTTCCATTGTGCCTGAAGTCTCAACTTTGTCTTCATCTGTGTCTCGCCAGCTCTTGTGCTTCCTTCTCTCCTGCTGCCACAGGCCTCGCTTCCGCATCCACAGGGGTCCTCCTTTTTTTCTCCTGCTCACCCCATTCCACTATGTTGCCCCTAGACCCACTTTTTCAATGTCCATGCACCCAAACATCACCATTCTCTCCTTCCCTCGGGTCTCAGCTCTTCATCTCATCTTCTGACCTCAGTTCTCATCTCTCTCTCCTCCTACTGTTATTACCTGTTTCTCTTTAGCCTCTCTCTCATCGCACTCTCGCGGTACCCACCAATGCGCATCAGAGCAATCTTTCTCATTCACACGCACTCGCAACTGGGACCGGGGGTTTGCTTTGTCAGTGCTTAAAAATAAAACACAGCCCTCTACAGTTACAGGCTTTGCCAATGCTAGTTTAAGTAGCCCTTGCTATACCGGTCATAGTTGCTGATCACTTTTGTTTTTAATAAGCTATCCCCCAGATGAAAGGAACCGGCATGTCAGTAACTGGGTGGATTTTTTTGGTGAGGCATTATTCGTAAGGCCCCGACATCGTGTTGCAAAATGTATCTATAGATTTTGAAGGATGCCGGCCGTTCACAGTCACACCACTAGATGGCAGCAGATCAGCGCTGCAATGTATTCTCGTCCTCTTACTCCCACCACCCCTCCTTCCCCGAAGACATTTAACTCAGAAACAGGTGCTTTTCACGTGTGGGGCCTGTAATGACGCTTTTGACTCAAACCCTGCATACATTTCTGATATGCCTGCATAAGAATCTCACCGTCTCGCGACATTCCCACAGAAAGACATTTCTGTAAGCGACAGTGTTGGCAGCGATTTCTACTCGTTCGATCAATCAAACAGTTCTTCTGGCGAGGACACGAGTATGTGGCGTTACTCTGCTGACTCCTCCGGAAAAAGCCCTAGAACACACAAACAAAATGGAACAAAATGAAAAAAAATATAATTTTTAGCATATTTTGTGAGATATCTCGCACTGTTGGCAAAATAAATTATATTCACTGACTTCTGCACTTAAAGGGATGGTATGAGGGCAGAAAAGCATTACTTGTGTTGTGCTTGGCGTCTCATGCGTTTAGTAATCATGAAAATCACATTGACGGGCCCCGGGGGAAGAGAAGGTCGCAGACAAGTCTTCCCCCGGGGAACTTTGTGAGGGGCCGGAAGGACAAGGTGGGGAGGGGGTCAAGGGGTTGGGTAAAGGGAGGCATTAGGGTGGGCTATAAAGGTGTCAGGAGAAGAGGACCCAGCCTCTTCCTGACACCTAGCACCACCGGGTAGGGAAGTTTAATTTAGTCCACCCACCCACCCTACAAGTTATAGGGGAAGGGTGTGGGTGTTGATTTAGCGTGCCAGTTTAGGACAGGTTGCGGGTGGTTGGTGCAGCAGTACTTTGGAGGGGTGGTGAGTCACATACGGGCGGATCCACCCCTGGGAGGGGGGGGGGAAGGGTACAGAGGTGACTGATGGCGGGGTTCGGGATGCAATGAGCAACGGAGGAAATTCAAGAGATGCTGTTGGAGGGCAAATGAAGCGGAGAATGGGGATATGGAGGAGGTTGCAGAGTGAAAGGGGAGGAGTGAAACAGGTGAGATGGTTTGAAGATAGCTGGGGAGAATGAGTGGTAGGTATGATTATAAGAAAGTGATATACTTGCAGTTATGTTTTTGTTAATGAAGTTAACTGTTGCAACCTTGTCTTAATAAAATGGCCTTTTACGCTTCAAGTAACAGCGTGGAGTGAAGTTATTGCACAAACACAATTTGAATCAATTGAGGGGCGGAAACAGATCACTGTAAACAGGTACTTTACGAAGCACGGGCACCGTCTGCCCCATCAAAGCAAATAGAGTTCAAGAGGAAGAATGTGACACGCGAGGTGTCAACCTGGAGCTGCCCAGAGAAGGGTGTGTAAAACAGGAGCTGCTTTATAAGCAAAGTCAGGCCGACATACTAGTCCGATCATAAGTCTAAAAAAAGTGTTAAACGCAAAGGAGATCAGTGCGGGCCCCTGCAGCTTGGAAGAGGGGGCTGCGTTAAGCCTTGAGAGGGCCCACACCCATCAGGGGTCCCACTTAGCCTAATGCCAATGAATACCTGTGAAATATGGGATACTCAGTGTCCCCTCAGCACATTTTGTTTTGGAGAAAGGGGAGGGGGGTTTGGGAGGAGTTTGCCACTGTGGCTACAGTCTTAGGTTCAGGGTCTGAAGCAAACTCACAAGTCCTGCGTTAGTTCATCTGCTTCACACAGTACAGTTACCAGAGACAAATAATCTTAACAAAACAAACTATATTTTATATTTGCAACCTGGCCTCTGCTTACACATGCTTATGAACCTCCCCTCAATTAACCGCTTAAAGTGTGTGTGAGGGGAGGGGGGGGGGGGCATTGCATCCTGTCAGCAGAGGAACTTGAGGAGAGCGGTGGAGGAAGAGCGCCCTTGTTAGGTTTTTGCTTCCGGCTGATAGTCCACCGTTTTTTTTTTTTTAAATAATTAAAATATGTTTTGCTTAGCTATATCTTTTATCAGATTAACTAGTACCACGGAAGATATAGACCAGGAAACGAGCTATAAACCTGCTTTCCAACTAACTACACAAGAAGAAGACATGCAAAAAAAAAAAAAAGGTTTTGGAGGCACGCATTCCCATTTCATTTTGGCCTTACTTGAGCCAGACTTCGGACTTCTCCTACTCCGAGCTTTCTCACCTTCATCGATGACTGTACCATGACCCCGCTATCCAGTAACATGCCTTTATTGAGCCCCGCTTCGGATCTAGCTTGCAGATTGCCCTGCCCGTTGACGACCACTTTTTCTCCATAAAAGTTTCTCAGTCAGAAGGTAAACTTTCAACCGGGACGAACCTGCTCCCTGTATCAAGCCCGCTTTGCATTGCGGTCAGCCTTCACTTTTGACTTTGACCTTGCCTAGTGTAACCAGATCACTGCTGTTCACGCTTTCTGCTTTTTTTACGCTTGTTGCTTTTTTGCGCTATTTTTATATAAAAGTGAACAAATCATCTTTCCGATTCTACTTAATGGATTTTTGTTGTTTTGGTGTCATTTTATTTATTAAAATATTCTCTATTTTTCAAATTTGGTTTGGGATTTTTCTTGAGTTATGTTATCACTTTATTACTATATGAGTACAGCATAAATACTTTACATATTACCTCTAAGTTAAATCTAACTGCTTTGTGAGAAGCTACCAGTGTTAAGCATAGGTTTATTTAGTGACTGTTGTGATTCACCCTGACAAGGACTTAGGTTTTTATTTGAAGTGAGTTCTCACACCCCTCAACTTATAATTTCTTACTGTTTTTTGGGCTGAAAGAGAAGCAGAGACCTGAGCAGTAGAAAGTCTGAATATCAACTGTGTCTTATTTGCATTTATGTAAAATTTGATTCCCGTGTTGTATCATTGATATGTCAATTTCAGCCTACAGATCTTAAATAGGAGAACGAAAACATTTCCTTTTGGTGTTCCTTACACTGCGCACATATATTGTCAAGGGCAACCCATCCAGCATGACTGAACTAGGAGGATTCTCAGGCTGGCCGCCCTCCATAGGCCGCCCTCCATAGATTTCCCATCCTCTATGAAGCCTCAAGTTGAGCTTGGGAGCCACAGCTCATTGCTGAACTCTCGACCTTTCTCCCTTTTGGGCTATCTCTAATGAGAGAAGTAAGTAGGAAGAGTTCTGAACGAAGGAATTAGGCAGTCTGATGCAGTTGTGAAGGAACTTTTAATATATATTGTAATGCCCTTAATATTGGTAAATACAATATGTTCTTTTTGTGCCTTTGTAAGTTAGCGGGGGTGGAGGAGGAGATGGTGAGCAGGGTAGGAATGGGTGGATAGCAGGAGTATTATAGGAGGAGGTGGACAGTGATTGGTATAAGAAAAGTGGCAGTAATAAGTGTTGAAGAGGGCGTAAGTAAACAAGCTGCCCTAGGTTTCATCTTATTTCATTCATATATTACCCACCATATTTTCGTTCAGTCATTTTAAGCTATATTTTTCTACAGCATTGAAAACAAACAGTAAAGTTGCTATTTTGCTGCTGTTTTCACTTCTGACCCCTGTAAACTTCCAATCCTTCCCATTCCGCTCCACTGTTCTTAAGCAGCATCTTCCCCATGCAGACCAGTGACAGTCTAGCTTTGCTCTTGCCGTCCTAGTGTTTAATAGTTCTGCCTCACTCACCTCCTAGCCCATGGCCTGTCATGGCCCTTCTTCCCAACCCATTCACGAACAGTTCTGTCTGCTCACTCCTTCCAGGCCTGGCCATTTCATCAATTCTCTCATTGAACTGCAAATCAAAGACCTGCTGCATCAATGAGGAAATGATTGATTCTGCAGTCAGCTGAAAGGGACTAACCGAAAGAAACACATTTTTTCAACCTGATGCCGTGCACTAACACACCAAGGAGGACTAGCGTAGGTGTGAAGGAGGTGAGCGAGAGAGAAGACAGGAGATCTGGAGGGGATTAGTAGGCCTGAAGGAAGTAGGTGTAGGTCGGAGGGTGAAAGTAAATAAAAACACTACCTAGTAATCCCATGGGATTCTAACTGCCCAAAGAATCTGTGAGCAGACATTGAACTGCACAACTATAACTTTCGCAAACCCGGATGAACAGAAGGAAGACAGTTTAGGTCCTATGCGAGTTATTGAACTTCAGGTACTAGGCAGGGAGTGCTCCTTGGTAGTGCAAGGTTTGTTCCCTATCCTTCAGCCTCTTTGTACAGCCGATCAATGACTATGCCAAAGCGTGCAATCCGTAGTGGGAATATGATGTCAGTTGGCCAACAAACCTTTGGGGACTAGATGGAAGCTATCAACTCCTCTCTCAATAATACACCATTTCCACAGGATAATGAATGCATATCACACCCAGCCTTGAGTAGATGTGAACTGAGGAGCAGCACCAGCTCTCTACCCCCACAAACCAGTGCTAAACTCACAGGAAGGCCAGTGTCTGGAGCGAAAGTTTGTTCTCGTGTCCAGCAATACTTTACAGATTGGATCTTTCACTTATTCAATAGCAGCTATTTAGCGTACCAGGAAGGTACCCCGAACACGGATGAGATACTCATCTGGAGAAAACAACGCGACAGGTATACTGGCTGTTAGTCACAAAAATCAGAGGCACCAGGAAAGGTTTAGCAGACAGCTGTGGATATGACCGTTTGGTGGCACTTTTACTGACATGTTCATGAAAAACGAAACCCATCAGCTTAGGGGAACAGGCGCTTTTCTTACGTTATTATATCTCCGTTCCCCCAAGTTAATTCGCTTGGCGTTTTCCTTACAGGGCTAAAACAAAGTACAGAGAAATGGCAAAGCAAGTTCCTATCTGCAAGTCAGCAGGAAAGCGCGGATCGTAGGAGGGCTGGGCGACAGGGCTGCCATCTTCTCACGCGGGCCTCTCTTCCCGCGCTTTCATGATTGAGTGCTGCAGTTAGCGCGGGCCCCCTCGTTAGGCGCGCGGAAGCCGGAGTGCACTTTGTTGATGTCACGATTCACGTCTCATCAGCACTCCCTCCGCTGACGCGCACAGGCCGCGACGACTGGCCGCCGTTCGGGCGCGTGACAGTTTTCACTTAATGAATTGATTCCTGTAGCTCATTAACATACCCCACTTCCACTTCTGTATACACATATGTCTTAATTAGCTGCTCATTGGCTGTTTAATTACTAGAAAACAGCTGACAGCTGCCAAGCTGCCTGCTAATGGCATCCGTTATGGAAAGGCTGTACACAGGCTCCTGACAACCGAGACTTATTCATAAGCCTATGATTTATCGCCAACACTTGGATGTATCATTAGGTTCGGCAATTCTGATGGCAATTAACAATTAGAACCTCGCTGTTTGCTTTTCATTTCCAGCTTTTCCCCCAATCTAAGCATTATTATAATCTTTTTTAAATCTCTGGTTTAACGAAAACAAAATACTGACAGGCCTGTGCTGCGTTTATTAGCGCTGACAGAGTGAGAATGTTCTTCTCCGCAGACTTTACGGTGCTTTTCAAAAAACAGACACGCCCTTCCTCCCTTTGCCGAACATCTCTCTATCCGAAGCACACACCTTTGTGAACTTCCTAACTTAGAAAGTATGTAGCTGAGCCTTTTGGTACGCAATATCTCTTTGGTCACTGAATAATTTTGCTTTGCTCAAACTAAGCTGTGCAATAGACTTCAAAAAGCTATCTGTTCGTTTTCATAAAAACTCAAAACTTCTCTTGTATGATATAATAAAAAAGTAGGATGGATACTGAATCAGATACGTGAAAAGTAGTATTTTTTCCCCGCAAAAGTCAACCCCGCCCCTTTTTGTCAGCACAAACTAAGGAGAAGGCTCTAACAAATAGGTTTTCTAATTTTAATAATCCAATTCCACCTATAGCTCTTTCCACTTTCATACAATTGCTGCTGCATTTACAGATCATAAAACGGTACAACATATTTAAAAAGAACAAAACATTTTTGATATATTTATATTTACTATAATTTCATAATCTCTCCAGCAGAACTAGAAAAGCTAGGTACATCTGTAACCCCCATCTCGAGGAAGGAAAAATGGGTATGGTAGCTTGGATTATTTGTTGTGTAGTTGGAATGAGTACATATTAACGATTTTCATTAACTCTCCTAGAAGGGCCTTTCACACTAGGGGAATAACATGCACGGCACGAAAAAGTTAAATCCCAACAATCCATACAAGCATAGACGCGTACACCAAATAGTTCCTTGTGCAAGAAGAAAGGGAGAAATCATAACCCTGACATGGTGTGTGAAGCCTCGGCTTTATCTGAAGACCTGGCAATAAAATGTCACAGATAAAAGTAGGATATTTTATTCTAAAAACCCACAACAATGGTTTGCAGGATGGGCCACAGTGGCCCTTGACAGATATTCGTGCTAGTGCTGCACTTCAGCAGTCGGGATACAACTTTAATTAGAACACTGGACTGTTGAGAGCTCCATTGAAGACAGTGGAGTGCTCCGGGCTTCTAATGGCTGGTAGAAGCCTGGAGCATCAACATTCCAACGTTTGTTCACAGCAACAGCTGTGAACAAAGCCCTCACGGAGCCCAGTGGGATTTCAACCCCCTCAGGCTCCATGAGGCCTTTGTTTTACAAATGAGAACATTCTGCCTTCTAGGGGCGGAATGTTCTAATAGCCTTACAGCCCTCCGTAGAGGGCTGTACCGGCCATTAAAGGCCCGCTCCCTTGCCTAAGGCCCTGGTCTTCGGCTCGGGCCTTTAACGCTGGAGTGGGCCTTTAATGGCCGGTAGAGCCCGCTACGGCAGGCTCTAATGCTATATTAGACTTCAAACACTGCAGAACTGCAGCCCACCTGACAGAGAGATTGGGACATGGAATCATGAAAGACAACATTGAGCAATCCACTACTCTCACTCTCTCGGACAGTAGAGTGATCACATCGAAAGGATCATGCATCTACAACAGTCACTCACTCAGAGAGTGGAGTGATCAAGTAAAAATGATCATGCATGACCACGATACGCAATCTTCTCCAGTCAGTCACTGGTGGAGTGTTCCTATCACGTAGAAAGGGACAGTGGGACAGAGGATTGTGCAAGACCATGTTGAGCAGTCCTGCTGAACAATCTACCCCAGTCACTCTCTCGAAGAGTGGAGTGATGATATAGAAAGATACAGTGGGAGAAGATCATGCAAAAGTGACTAGACTAGAGCAATTTAGTCTAGTCACTCATTTAGGAGAGTGGAGTGACCACATAAAAAGAGCAGACAAGGAACTCACCACTCTCACAACAAAGTCAATAGCCATTTGAACTAGGTGACCACTACTGGTTTCATTTATATGTGGTAGCCAAATAGCCATAACATAGTCCTGCCTTCCTGAGATAGGGGCAAGCAGTGGGTGGGTGACTCATGTATTTAGTACCTTGGATGCTTTGTTTGCTTAGATTTGTTAAAGGTTCTATTTCCATGCCTTTAAATTGGGCCTTCCATTTCTCTGGGCAGCTGCCCCCACCTGCGTAGAAGATTTAGAACCTGGCAATTATAATGGACCGCAAGTTATGATTGACAAATCTCATCATTGGTCAATACCTTCAAACTCGTCTTAAAACAGAGAAACATCATAGCAGTCAAGAGCAGTGATTCTTAGCCTTTTGGCTTCTGTGGACACCACTTAATCATTATTGGAATCTCGGGACCCGCATTCAGTCCTTACTGGAAGCTGGGGACCCTGGCCTAAGCACTTTTGATGATTTGAACCGCCAGACAATACCCCAAAAAATGCAGGAAACAAGTATTCATCAAACAAATACAGAAATGATGATTTATTTGATTAAATTTACAAACAACATTTCAATTTTAATGGGAAGGTTGGAACCTTTCTTTAGAGGTCACTCATCATCCATTCTATTTTCTGTTTGATACTCTTGCACTGCTTCCACCAATCAATCGAGGCACTCGCCCTTTAGATATTTAATGCTAAAGCGCGATTGCTTTGCAGTGCAATAGGTCTCGCATTACTGAAAGTTTGAGCTATTGTCGTTGCATTATTATCATCAATGCCAATAGCTCAAACTTTCAGCAATGCGCGACCTATTGCATTGTTAGTGCTTGTTTTACTTTGTTTTCTTTATCCATGCTGCACAGCATCAGGGATGCTATACAGCATGGCTGAAAACCATTGGCAAAGTTAATAGTTCCCAATGGCGAGATCTATTTCCTTTACAAATGATTATTTCTATTTCCAGCACTGTTCCATCACACTTTATTTGGTAATTGGCAGTTCCAATTCTGCCCCGGCACCACCAGTTACAGAAATGAGTGAACCTTGTGCCACGGTGCTGCACCAGAGACCTTCACAGGCCCTCAGGGCTATTTACTAACCCTGGGCAAAGCACTACGCTACGCTCGCGTAGTTTGCGAAGTTTGCGCTACTTCGCACAACGCGAATTGCACGTAGCACAGTGCAAACACGCGTAGCGTAGCGTAGTGCAGCGGTCATTTTTTGCTTGCTCGCGGTCCTCAACGTCAAGTTGGCGACCGCGAGCAAGCAAAATGACATCCCGGCGAGATTCTCAACGCAGGGAGGTCAGGTTTCTCATTGCGAGTGGTCGCGTAAGCTCGCGACCGCTCGCGATGAGAAACTACCAGTCCGTCGTTGAGAAAGCTGCCGCTCGAGTAAAAATCTACTCGAGCGGCAGTAAGGACAGCTCGCACTGTGCAAGATGCCGTTTTCAATGATTGCACAGTGCGGACAAGCATCCGGCACTGTGCAATCATTGCGAACAGTGCACTACGCAGTTCGCGTAGTGCTACGCGTAGTTCGCGTAGTGCGAACTGCACTTTGCGTAGCTTCGCGTAGCGCTACTTCGCGAACTACGCCCAGGCTTACTATTTAGATTAAAAGACAATACAACAAGAAAGTAAGAAAACACCTTCTGAGACAGCGGGACACAAGGTATACTTTAGGGACTGCCTCGCCCTCAGACAGTGCTTAATTTGAGCAGGTGGTTGCAGGTGTGGGTCTACTGACACTTAATCATGGGCACCGGCACTTATTATTCCTCAGCAGATGTTGATTCAGAATAAGAGAGAGAACAACACAAAAGGGGGAAAGAAAGAGGAAGAGACAGATGGAAAACAGTGACAAAGGGAAAAAGCAGGAATGAAAACAACCTGATAGAGGGAGATAAAGGGGCACAGAGTGTCTGGTATTGGAATAAAGAGGCATGAGGTAGCACCAAGAGTACGCAGCTCGGTACCCCGACCTTCAATAGCGCAGACCGCAGGCCTCTGAACACTTTGGGTCCCGGCATTTATTCTTTTACAAATTAAGCACTGTCCTCAGGGTTGTGTTGCATTGAGTAATAGTCAGCAAAATCCAAAAGCCCAGCCCCACTGGGATCAGGTGAGAGCAATCAAATGTTCCTCTTCTGGGTACATTTTCAACTGTGCCTTCACTAAGTAAAGAAATAAGGTCTTTTCGATGGTATATCTCCCGCTACCTTCACTATTAGTTATTTGGTTTTGCTATCGTAACAGACCAAATTTTTTCTCTTTTTTGAGACAAGGGTATCCCCACCAAGGATAATGCCACATGAACCACGAATACAGCTAATATGTGGCTCACTGGAACGAAGAGTTCATTCCTTCAACAAAATCTGGCCTTGGAAGAGTACCCACTAAGATTAATCACAAAAGCCTAATATTAAAAAATCGAAACCTCAATACCTAAAATTAAAAATAAAAGCATCTTGAACACGCACCCATCAACAATAAATGTTTTTCCTGTATTAAATTCCTCATTTAAAACAACAACAAAAAAAAGATTTAACTACTGGGACATTTCTCATACTGCTTTCTGAACGGGACACCCATAAGTGCAAGGCA
Organism: Calotriton arnoldi; assembly: GCA_963921515.1. Classification (NCBI taxonomy): domain Eukaryota; kingdom Metazoa; phylum Chordata; class Amphibia; order Caudata; family Salamandridae; genus Calotriton; species Calotriton arnoldi. Next base: position 701,200 of record CAWUFW010002736.1, on the reverse strand, counting down.
AAAGAGGCAGAATATAAAAAGTCCCTGCTCCTTATTTCAGCAGAACGGAAGGTGCTGGATGGCAGTCGGTGTGTGAGTGATTAATTAGGTCTTTAATTTTAACGAACACGCGCAGCTGTGAGTGTGCAGGGGGAAGCGGACCCCTCTAGGAGAAAGAATGATGGAGGGGCTGGCGGTGGGAGGAGCAGTCCCTGGACACGGCTCTCCATCTGCCCGCCCCACCGATCAGGCGGCTGCCCAGAGTGACCACCTGACCATCACCGTTATAACGCTATTAGTCAAGCACACAGACTGACAGACCAGGGAAGTCCAACTGCCCAACCCGAGGGGAGTCTAAGCTCTATCGGAGGACTCTGGAGCGCTGCAGATATTAGTGACAGGCAAAAGCCTACCAAAGGCTGAATCCCAGACCTGTGAGCCGTGTGTACAATGTATTTTAAGGGGCACCGACTCCAACATTTTAATACAAGATTATAAGGATACAGCACTGATTTATATGCCACGTGGCAATGAATGCCAAGGGCAAATAAATGACTCTGGTCTCGCAAATTCTTGAATTGCAAGGGGCACTGCATGCACAAGCACTACTACAGCTCCTGTCCGCATTTACCAAAGACAATACACACTGCGTCCCAAAGTGCTAAAAAAGGAAATCAGCAGGGGTTCACCAAACTAAAAACCAACCATAAATAAAAAAAAAATAAGGGAATTTTTTATGTTTGGCACCTTATTACATAACCAGCTATTAAGATGCAGCCGCACCAACTATTTGGTATTTGGATGAATTTAGTGCCCCCCCTACTCTGTATGTGCCTGCTTTACTCAAATCTGCTGACTTAGCCTGATAACTGTTAGAAATTGAGTTGTTAGTTGACTGGGGTGTGAGCCCTGGTCAAGCAGCAACAACAATCCTAGTCCAGGTAAGGCACAAGAAAACACCATATTAACCTGGACATATAACTTGTCATTCTGTACCCTACTTAAGCAGTCACCCTGGTGTTCAAATGCATATGTGACGGAAAATAAATGGCAAATCAAGTGCAAGCTTTGCCCTCTATAAGGACCTTCTAGAATCAGTGGCTTTTTATGAGCGGTTTTCCTGATGGAGGCGCTGAAAGGTCACAGCTTTATATAGCAAAAGTAGGCTTGCTAGTGATGAAAAGCAAGGAATGTATGAAAAGGCTCTGAAAGACAGGTGGGACATTCATTTCTGTTGTTGCCAGTTGTAAGAAATTGGGTTGTTGGTTGACTGGGGTGCAAGCCTTCACCAAACAGTAACCACAATCCTTGTCAGGGTGAGGCACAAGCTGACCCTAAATTAACCTGTGCTAAACCCCCAGGTAATTTGGCACAGAGCATTCAAGCTTAACTTAGAGGCAATGTGTAAAGTATTTGTGCAACACTTCAAACAGAAAAACAGTGAACACACCACACAAAAAGATCCCACACCAGCTTAGAAAAATAGAGCTGAATTTAATAAATAAAACCCAAAATGACAAAAATACAATCAGTAGAATCAGAGTTACGAATTTCTAAACAATAAACTGTAAAATAACTCCTAAAAGCATAAAGCGCCAACCGTGGCTATGTGGTCGCGCTGGACCGGGTCAAATTCATAAGTTCAGCCCGACCACGATGGAGTGTGGGTCAGATACAGTCCCAGATTAGTCCTGCTGACGTTTTACCTTCTCAAGTTTTGCACCAAGAGTCCAATTTCCGTTGGAGAGGGCCTCAGGGAGCAAGTAGAGCGTCACCGGCGGTGGTCGGTGTGGGCGAAGAGCAGGCTGGGCGTCACAGATGGGCGGGCTGGAGCTTCGCAGTGGCAGTCCTCCATGGTTGATCGATGCTTGCTGTGTGAAGAGACAGGCTGGCAGTGGCTCGAGCTGAATTTCAGTGCGAGCAGCGTGATTCCGGTGCAAATGCTCTTGTTCGCGGCCGTGCAGAGCCCAAAAGCTTGATTTAAAGAGCCCATGAGCCACTCCAGGTGTCCAAGGCCTGCAAGGCACCACCTGGGGGTCAGGAACTCGCTGCAGCTGGGTACAGGAGCTCGGAGGGGAGCCTTTTATGTCCCTGAGGCTAAGATTAGGAGGCCAACAGACTCGCCCTTTGAGTCACTCTGGGTTCCTGGGTTCAAGATGAAGTTGCAGGTCTAGTTCCTCTTCCTCAGGCAAGAGGGCAGCAGGTCAGCGCAGCAGGGCAGTAGTTCCTTTAGAGCAGCAGTCTAGCAGAGTGGCAGTCCTTCTAGCAGCACAGCAGTCCTTCTTCCTGGCAGAGTACCACAGGTCCAGAAGTGTTCTGAAGAGTTGGGGTCTGAGATCCTTCTTTTATACCCTGGTGCTCTGGTTCTGGAAAGTGGGAGAAGCTTCTAGACAGTGGTTTTGAAGTGCATGGAATGTCCTGCCTCTCCTGCCCTGGCTCCAAGCTGGCTGAAGTGACAATGCAGAGTCGTTAGATCCTTTGTGTGAAGGCAGAGCACAGGCTATCCTGACAGTAGATGGCCCATCCAGGCACACCTAATCAATCTATTATGTGGCTGTCTGAGAGGAGTTCATAAGGTCTATTAGTTACACCCAGTCATGTGACCCAGGCCAGGCTATAGGCACAAAAGGGATAAGGACAGAAAAATGCCAACTTTCTAAAAGGTACATTTTTATAATTGTGATCAAAAACCCGACTTCACCACTAAATAGGGCTTTTAGCCCCAATTCCAAAGACACCAAACATGAACTGGTCATCTCTTCCTATTTGGAAATTACACTTTCAAAATGTAATAAGACAACTCTAATGCTATACTATGGAAGAGAAAGCCCTTGAGCAGTGAAAGATGAATTTATGAGTTTTCACTACCAGGACATATAAAAAACCTTAAAGTACATGTTTACTTTTTAAATATATTGCACGCTGACCTCTGGGCTGTCCAGGGCCTACACTAATAATAATAATAAAGACATTTATAAAAGCACGCAGCCACCCCGAATGGGGTGTCCCGGCGCTTATACAGACAGTACCCAAGGTAGAGGAGAGCACAAATCTAGTCATTACGACTGAAGAGAAAGGTCTTCAAGGCCTTTCTGAATTCCTGTTCGGACTGCATCATACGTAGGTGGGAAGGAAGGTTATTCCATCATTTGGGGGTTCCCACCTCGAATGTTCTACCCCCCATTCTTGCCTTCGCAAAACGGGGTGGTGGAGAGGTAACAACATTTGTGGTTGGACCTTAAGGGTCTGTCCTGTTGATATGGGCGAAGTCTCTTCCTCAGGTAGTTAGGCCCTTTCCCTTGATACGCTCTAAAGGCAAACATCAGGGCCTTAAATTCGTTGCGTTTGGCTATCGGCAGCCAGTGGAGTTGCCTGAGGTGGGGAGAGATGCGTTGGCAGAGCGGGACCTTACAGACCAGTCTAGCTGCCGCGTTCTGAATAATCTGAAGTCTATGGATCAAGCCTAACGGCATGACCATATACAGGCCATTAGCATAGTCGAGGTGGGAGGTGATTAGAGCATGGACCACGGTTTTGCGAGTTGATTCTGGCAGGAAATTAATAAATTTTCTGATAGTTTTAATTTTGCCAAAACAGGCCGCCAATACCAGTAGAACGGCGGTAGTGAGGGACAAGTCTTTGTCCCATCTAACTCCCAGGTTCTTGACAGAGTCCTTCGGAGTGGGAGCATCTCCCAATTCAGCTGGCCACCACAAGTTCGTCGGGGGGGATAGCTTGGTTAAAAAACAAGACCTCTGTCTTGTCAGCATTTAGTTTTAGGAAGTTGCGGTTCATCCATGCAGAGATGTTTTTGAGGCACTCTTTTAGCGGGTCAAAGGTGATGGCTGACACTCCGCTGACACACTAGGGGTGACTTATATGTATTAAAAAGGAAGGTTTGGGCCTGGCAAAAGGTTTATTTTGCCAGGTCGAAATATCAGTTTAACTGCACACACAGGCTCTGCAATGGCAGGCCTGAGACATGTTTAGAGTGCTATATATGTGGGTGTTACAATCAGTGCTGCAGACTAATTTAATTTACAGGCTCAGGGGACATGTAGTGCCACTTTACTAGGGACTTACAAGTAATTTAAATATGCCAATTGGGTATAAGCCAACTTAACCATGTTTTAGGGGAGAGAGCACAAGCACTTTAGCACTGGTTAGCAGTGGTAAAGTGCACAGAGTTGTAAGGCCAACAAAAACAAATTCAGCAAAAACAGGAGGAGCGAAGGCAAAAGGTTTGGGTGTGACCCTGCAGAAAGTGTCAAGTCCAGCAAAAACTAGTATCTACAGTAAGGACTATCAATTACGAAACAAACACTAGACATTTTTTAGGTGGCCTTGCTGTTCTAAAACCAATGCTTATTATTATATAGTTGGTCTTCCTCTACTTAAAGTTCTCGCCTTCATGCAACATTAACATCCGACTCTATTCGTCTTGGTCCTTCTAAAGTAATACATTAGCATTTTTGAATTTCTGGATTATATCTTTTGTTTTTATTATTTAACTCTACTAGCCTTGTTTTTTCATTCTTCTGATGAGCTTTATATTCACTGGCACAGCTACAACAGTAGTTGAACCGTATTAATCAGAATTATATTTGTTTCAACATCAAGTCTCATCTAATTCGAGTTCTGGACACAGGACTTGGCTAGAGCTGATTTTCCAGTCTTTTTCCTAAAAGTAACAGAGGACCTCCCCCCCCGAGTATTAGACCTGTCTGGATGGTGGAAGTAAAGATCCTATATTCCTATGGGAAAAGTCAGACCGAATAAGGATATTAAGAGATGTGTTCTGGTATTAAAAACCTTTGGACAGTGTTAATCACCTGGCGAAATGGTCCCTCTTGCCTTTGGATTGGCATCTACATTGACCTGGTTAAGAAACATGGCACTTAAGAAAGTGTTTCATGAAATCTTCCAAGATTTTGCATTTTTATCTGGACACAGACAGACTTAGAAAATGCTCCCACCACCTCCCAAAAGCAGAAGAAACATGAACATCTTTTCTGCTAATGTATTTTAGATGCATACACAAACAGATTAGGATTTTGAGCCATACTGAGCTCTTAACCTGCTCCTTGCACCAACTTCAGGGGGTCCCTCTCAAGGGTACACTGCCATTTTATGATGAGAAGCCTGAAGCAGAGGTTTAACCACCTCAGCTACCATCATTTGGGGCGCGGCTCATCTCCTCAGAATCCAAACAAGAGCCTAAATCATCTTGAGTGCTTGGGATCTCCAGGATAGATGTTAGGGCCAATAGGAGTCATAGGAACTTCATTAACAGACCCCTGAAGGCTGTCAGGGGAGATTATACTATTTAGCAGCACCCCATCAGTAACACTCTTCTTCAATGTTTTTGAGAACAGGGCTGGTATTGTGCATACGCTCAGATTCCACACTCACTCTCAGCAACCAGAGGCAAAAACTGCTACCAATGACTAAATGTGTACTATTACCAATGACCAAGAGTTACTGCCCAGATTACATTCACCAGGGAAAGACACATGGATACTACCACCCAGAAGAAGCACACTCAAACTATGGCCAAGAGAGGCATAGGTTTACTATGGAGCAGTGACAACAATAAAAAAATGATGGTTGGAATTCCTGACTTTATTTCTGTTGCTTGTAATTATTTTGTGTTACAGCAAACAAATGAAGGACGGAATGCTGACAATGCAAACATTCTCCCCCAGTCAAAAGATCTGGGTTAAATCCATCGTTCTTTTGCCCACTACGCCACCCCAGTTTGGACCCAGCCATATGCAAATCAGTCTTGACCCTGTGCCCCATGGGAACAGTCCAGACCGAACTGCCAGGCCAGGTCCTCCCTGGACTGGAAACAAGCATCCTGGGACCGGTTTCAGGGTATGTCACCCTTCTTCAGCCAGGCTAGCTTGAATCCAGTGGCGCAGTGAGCAAGGGACCCACGTCTGGGCATACCCATCCGACTTAGGGCAAAAAGTGTTACAGCAAACAAATGATGGACGGAATGCTGACAATGCAAACATTCTCCCCCAGTCGAAAGATCTGGGTTAAATCCATCGTTCTTTTGCCCACAACGCCACCCCAGTTTGGACTGATTTGCATATGGCTGGGTTCAAACTGGAATGGCATGGTGAGCAAAAAAACGATGGATTTAGGCCCAGATGTCTGTACTGGGGTGAATGTATGACATTGTTCTGCATTCTGTCCATCAACTGTTGTTTTTGCATGTAATAATTTTGTGACACACTCCAAACCATCATATTTTTGCTCACAGTGTCACTATGGATAGGGACCACATATACAAAAGTCCGTCTTGGCCGCATCCTGTAAGAGACAGTCCCATTCAGCATGAAATATGAGGGCTGTTCTCCTCTATATGGGAACACAAGTAAGCCCATACCAGTTTCAGGCTTGTGGCGCCTCATCAGTGAGGTTCAGCTTGAGTCCTGTGGCATTGTGAGATACAGGATCCACATTTGAACATATCCATCCTACTTATGGCATATAAATGTGAAACACAAAGCGTGGCCCATGACAGAAACAGTTACGGCCACTGTAGAGAAGCACATGCTTACTATCAGGCATGAGTATAACAACTTATGCCCAAGAGAGGCAAACAATTGCCACTCTAGACATGGACATGATTACTGCCCATAATCCACACACTATTTACACACAGTAGCAGCTGCTACGGGGCAGTAGTGGTGGGGCAGGTAGGGAGGGCTAAAAAAAAAAAAGAATGTCACTTCTCTGCTGGCCGGCGCCTCTTCTCCGTCCTCTTCGGTCGACGCAGGAAGCACACAGCCTCCCAGACACCTCAAAGCCAATCACAATGCTGCTGTCATCAGCATTTGGTCTGAGTGGCCTGGTTCGGCACTCAGACAGGTAGTGGGAGCCTGTGCATATTCTCCACCCGGCGGTGCAATACAACTGTGTGAAGAACATGCTGAGTGCGCATGTCTGTTTGGCCGCCCAAAGACGGCCGGCCAAACCGTTATATGCACTTAGAAAGTGCCCACCACTCCTCCCCCTGCTCTGTGGGCAGCCCAGCCCCCCCTGCTCTGCACCTAAAAGAAACACAACAGAGCCAGTACTGAAAAATAAAATGATAATAAGATGGTGTTATTATCATTTTATTTTTCCTTTGGAACGACGCTCTTTCTTAACGGAGGAGCCGCTACTGTTAACACACGCATACAATATTACTGCCAAGAACAAACACACCAAAACTTAGCAATATTAGTGGTCATGGCATGGATACAATTATTGTCCCAAGATCTGCACAGGAGTACTGTTGAGAATATGCACTGATTCCTTGAACATGCCTTACAACTGCACTGGACATGCACATTTTATTGGAACATACACATAATTACTTCCGATCTTTCCACGTAAATCCTGACTTGAATACCCAAATGGCTACTCCTCTGAATCCACAGGGTAATTGCTGGCCAAAATACAAATTACTGAAATTAGTAAGAGTACGCAGTTGAGTCAACTGCAAAAGGCAACTGGTTATATCCCACTTAGAATCACGATTACAGACTAGAATTTGTAGCTTAGCGCACGAATCATGCAAATGGTTATTACTTAAGAAATAAAGGTGATTACAACATAGTACGGGATCTGTGTAGTTTAGGATAACAACGATTTCCTCGGCGAACAGAGGGTTATACGTGTTCTTCCCATGACATGCAAATGATTAAAGTACACAATATGCATGTGGTTATGGCCCGGAATGCATGCGATTTTACTGCACAGACTACTCACTCAATTTATTGCTCAAACTATGCAGTGGCTGCTCCTCCGCTGAGGCGGAGGAGCGTCGCCCCACTGCTCACGGAGCAGTGTAAATGAAAAAATAAAATGATAACTGAAGTTATTATCATTTTATTTTTCGTATGGTCAGGCTAGGACCGGCAGGGCTTGGCTCCCCTAACGTCGGGGAGGAGGAGTGGTTGTGCACTCTGTAAAGTGCGCATGAATGTTTGGCCGGCCAAACATTCATGCGCACTTCACATATTCTCCATGCAGGCTGCATAGTCTGCATGGAGAACATGCCCAGGCCCCCATTCCCAGGCTGAGCTCCGAACCTCGGCGCTCAGACCAATCACAACGCTGCATTGCAGTATTGTGATTGGCTGTGGGGAGTCTGGGTGCTTCCCGGTCTCTGGAAGAGACTCACTTGACGTGGGAGAAACGCGGCGAGATCAGGTAAGTGATTTTTTTTTTATATCAAAATCCGCCCCGGCACCCCGTACCTTACCGGCCGCCACTGAAACTATGCACCTGATTATTCCCTAGAATACACATGATTATATGTAAACCTCAAAAGTGCTTTTCGTGGGAGCTGAAGACACAAGTGGATTTGTCATCGTGCCTGCAGGGAGGATAAAAGAAACCAGTTGACCGAAGTGTTGCACTTTTGAAGAGCCACAAATCCTACAGAGCCTACTCTGGTCTCGAAGCTCGCCAAGGGTCACCTGCATGGCGAGGCAGGACAATGGCATTAGAGATTTAAAACCCACAATGTCCCACATGTTTTTAAACTTTATTTATCATTTTTTCAACAATAATGTAGAACAGCTCAGTATATTTACATATAAGAGCTTGTCAGTAGTTTCATAATATGGATTCGTGAATGCAAAGTCAAAGATCGATTCAATCTAGTATATCAGTATTTACATTGTGGTGTAGATGTTTAGCAGGAGGTACACACATCTTCCCACTGCTTTTCCAGCAGGCAACTCCCAGTGAGCAAGCCTATTGCATCCCACAACACGCAGCTCATACCGTCTCACAGTTGGATCCAAGCATACCCTACAGGGAAAAATATGTTGACGGCGCAAGCTCATTCTGGGCTGGGTCCCCAGCCTACCTGTGGGGATCCATCAAACGATCTATCATTTCTTACCAGAGCCCCTAGTCCCTTTCTGCGTTCTCATCAACTCTCACCATGCACAGCCATTTTTCCTCAACTACAGCCCACTCCTGCACATCCGTCCTCCACTATGTAGTTGCGGGGAGCTGGTATGAGCCAATGTACAACTATTCTTCTCTTGGCCAATAGAAGTCACAGGTATGTAAATCTATTACAGATTTTGGTACCCGCTTTCGGTAGTGGTATCAGTCCCAACAGGCAATGCCTAATTGTTAGAGTCAGTTGTGTCTCTGTCACCCCCTTGAGTTTATCAACCACTGAACTAAAAGTCTCTCAGGCTGGTGCAGCTCCAAGTCATGCGAAGAAAGGTCACCAGTCTTGTACTGCATAGCGGGCACGCCCTAGATCGCTTAGGAAAGATTCCATGAAGTCAATGGGGTGTGAGGTAGGTGCGGTGCAAGTAGTGAAACTGTATAGACTTAAAACTTGTGTTACTGGCTACTTCTTGTACTTGAGCGCATGCACATGTCCATTCCTATCCCTGAGAGCTTCAGAGGGGTCAGTGTCCCAGTGATTATGTACCTCAAGGCGTGTGCTACGCCTGTCTCCCTTCAGCAGAGAGCATAGATGCAAGCTCATGCCTCTACCGGATCCAGCGTACTATAAGAGCATCAGCATTTGTGATTCCACCGGTTCTGTTGTGAAAACGGATAATATCTCACGAACCGTCCAGGATATGTTTGCTAAGTGTAAGAACCGCCTCGGATTCAAACTAAGAACTTGCTGCGCCTCTTCAAAGGTAACAAAATGACCCCTCTTGTTACAGATCCCCCATTGTCTAGCTGCCCCCTTCCATCCACTGTTGCATGCTCATGACGTTTTGTATCTGCAGGAATGGATGCGGGCACCACATGATCAGCAGTCTGGCGTATGGTGGTCTACGTAGAACTTGCTTAGTAGCCAACTCCCATGCCTCCGTTAGCGGTTGTACTATAAAGGGAAGGTCCTCTGGCACCTGCGAATAAATCAAAAGATACAGAGGGAGCTCCGTTTCCTCCACCACTCCACCCAATAATCTCTTTCCCCCGTTCTGTGCTTCCATTCACCTAATAGCTGCGTATTGTAGAAGTCCTGGTATGCAATACATCTGTAGATCTGGGAGTCACAGTCCTCCCCATTTCTGTTGAGTTTCAGGGTTTCGAGTTTGATTCTGCTGTTTTACCAGCCCAGACTAAGGAAATTAATAGGCTATTTAGTTCCAGATATTTTGATCAGGATATTGTACAGAAAGAGTTCTGCAATTTACAGAGGCATCACGTCAGAAGCACCATTTTACCAAGCGCTATACTGCCCATACCCGAGATCGGTAACGTATTACAAAATTGTATTGAATCTGTGAGACCCTGCAACACTTTGCCCATGTTACAGTTAAATTCGTTTTCAGGAGAATGCACTATCTGTATACCCAAGTATTGAAACACCTGCATCTCCCAGGGGAGTTCCAGGTCAGGAAAGTCCAGTCCCACAGAATTTTAGAACTTCCTTTGCACCTCTGCACAATAGTACTTTATAACAATGCACGTCATTATTTATAAAACTGCAAAGTAGTCCCAAAGGCTAGGAGTCGAGAGTTTGGCTTCAGAAAATTATGGATTTGACTGCAAGGGTACACAATGGCCTGCTGAGCTAAGCACTTTTTAAAACTTCTGAACTGACCTTCTCTGTGTATTTATTCTGCTGCAGTGCTGTCTTCATTCAATAATATGTTCCCTGCGTGGGTAAGTCATTTTGACCTTGTTTTCACCGCTTTCTTCCTTAGCCACACCCATATGGACTTTGGATATTCATTTTGTAAAAAGAAATTAATCTCTGGAACAACTAAACCACTTGAATAGAATTTGTCAAACACTGACTGTGAGAACAGTACCCTCTTCCATTACCTCTGGAACACAATGTTGGTGCTCATTTACATAAAGCCTTTTTCTTGCATTTACTTAGATTTTACATTTGATTTTAGTACCATGTATCAATTGCCTCTGATTTCCACGGTCCTCTTCGTAAGCCTATTCTCGTTTGCAATCACCAGGGGTGCTTTACTACCGCACACCCCACTACTATTGATATGTCTTACACATTGCATGTCTGGAGATATGTACCACGTTTTCCAATATTTACACATTTTGATTCTTGAGGTTTGCCTCTCTTTGGTGATTGTGTTTACATGTAAAACATAGAAACACATTTGTCTTGCATGCAAATCAAAACACATGTGTTAGAGGTATGATGATGTACATCATATTGGACCACAATTCATCTCAGTATGCATGAAAGGCCAACTTACTACTTAATTTAATTAAAGCTCAAATCAACTTTGTTCTTATCGCCTGCTTTGTATACTCTTGTCATACATAATTAGAATAGTGGCGAAGTTTTTGAAGGTCTACCAAATCAATTGTCTGGATGAGGACCGTGTCTAATTTCCGACATTTGAGGTTGAAAACTTTGACTTGCATAAAAAAAAGTAAACTGATACCTTTTGACCTGGGGAATCTTTTCTAACCTGTGTACCCACAGCACAGCTGGTCTCTTGTATATATTTAGTGCACTGTGTTTAACTATTTATTACTGCTCTGCACTGAAATTCGCTGCAATGACTGTACCTTTGCCCACAACTTGCCACCATTGCTACCATTTTTCTATTTCCCATGTTGATGTCTTTGGCAAGATACACTAGCCCTAGAATAATTACTGAACAAATAGAGCTAATAAGCACTCACAACTGGAGGTGGATGTGGAGTCGAACGCAGGGCCGCAAGCAGCTTTCAGGACCGCTCTCTCAAAGCCTTCGGAGCCATGTCCCAGCAGTCAGAGCATGAAGTTGAGTCGTGGTCGCGCTCCAGGCACCAGAGACAAGATAAGCGTGGATCCGTCACCGACATGGCACGGTGGCAGGCGCCACCTGGTTTGAATCCAGAAGTCTTCTTCGACATCGAGGGAAAAACCTACACACCAAAAACCATCAACAAAACGTCTAAAAAAGCCTGTCAAAAAGTGACAGAGGGTAGCTCTCTTAATGGATCTACGCTAGCTGGCACAGAAAGAAAAGAACCGACGTAAGTGCGCTGAGATGGCGCCCATATAGGTGACGGGGACGTCACTTTCGGCACAGACAACGCCGATGACGTCCCGCGGAGCTGACTAACACCACCTACCGATGCGCAAGAGTATTGCTCAAGCAAAATTTTCCAGATCCAGCTGGGATATTCTACGGTAAGGAATCTGCGGCTAGACGTCTCTATCAGATTGAGTAAGATAAAATCGATGGATTGGGTCAGCTAACCATGATACATATGGTTCGAGGGTCCTCGTAGTTGACACCAATAACTAGCTCACAACTGTTTGTAGATCCTGCACCTTCCCCAGTCTAACTTCCATACAAAGCTCGAGAGAACGATTCTTTACAATCTCTTTAAAATTAAGTTTAAGCTATTGCTAAATACTTCTACCAGGCCTAGTTTATCTAAAGTGCTCTTCAAATTACAAGCCAAGGGATTCGGTTGGCATCATCTAAGGCTAGACAATCAGCCATGCAGGATCTGCCTAAGGCTGTCTCTGGTTTCCCCCAGCACTTAATCCACAATAATAGCATTTCCAGCCCGATTTGGTCCTCAATATACGACAATCCTAATTCCTTATGGGAGATTAAAGCGGCTGTGTTTTTTGGCACTGCCAGAAGTCTGCGGGCAAAGACTTTTTCTATCCACTGAAGGGGCCCCTGCATTACAATAGCCCCACCAACCTGCACCATATAACCCTGCTGAGTGGCTTCTCCTTAATGGGTCTGTGCTTTAGTTTCTGAGCGAATCTAAAGATAGCCTCCGTATTCCTTTCAAATTGCTGCGCTCTTGCAATAAGGAGCGCTTTCCAGGAAAGTGATGAGCTAAAAATTATGCCTAAATAATTTACGTTTTTTTACCTTCTCCAAATGAGTACCCCCCCATTGAGAAAAGCTTTGGTTTCGTGTTAGTGTTCCCACATGTCATAATGTATGTTTTAAATTTTTTTACTTTTAAATCAAAGTTTTTCATGTAAGACAAAAACGAGTCCTGTAGCACCTGTAAACTATTTGCAGTGCGGAAGATCTAGACCGCGTCATCCACGTACAGTAGAATGGGTATGTATTAATTTCCCATCCTTGGCATATCCTTTCCTGCCACTATTAAGTACTTGCTGATCCCATTCATGTACAGGAGAAAAAGAAAGGGGGCTACAATGCACCCCTGTCTCACACCCCGAAAGGAACTCATCTGGGAGGTCATCTCCCCATGCGGGCCATATCGTCACTGTTAAGTCATGGTGGAGACGCTTTATAAGGCTCACCAGCTCAATTTTAACCCCCATATTCTCCATTATCATCTGTAGCTTTGCCCGGTTGACTGGATCAAAGGCACTTATTAGATCAGTGGCGTAGCAATGAGGGTTCGGGGGGGCGGGGCGATGTCGACAGACAGCGGAATATGAGTTATTTATTTATTTAATTTGCCCTATTCCGTCGTCTGTCAACACCCCCCACCCCGGCCCACCGCCTCACCGCGCTTACCTACACCGGCCGCTGCTGGCCAACAGCCATCTCATGCACATACCACGGACATTTTTATTTGATCTTCGTGTCTTTTTTCTTGCTGTATTTTCTACCATGGTAAAGCACTATATGAAGATAAAAAGGTTCATCACAATAGGTGTATGCAGACAAACCACCTTCACAGTGCAAATAAAGAAATTTAGGGTTTAGGATACTTCACATCACGGGTCATAGCAACAATGATATCCAATAAAATCTTCCCAAGGAATTCTTAACATATGAGCTGCACAGTTCTCGAAACCCTTACAGTGCATGCTTCAAATCCAGGACTGCACCACCCTAAGATCCTTACAGGCCACACTTCAATTCTGGGACTGCTCCATCGAACCCGTCCAAAGTGTGCTTCAAAACTAGAACACAACCATCCTCAGACACTTATAGGGCACACTGCACATCTACGACTGAACAATCCTCACAGTTCAAAGAGTGCGGGGTGTGCAATAACCACTGTCAGAGGTTGTGCAATAACCATTGTCAGAGGATGAGCAATAACCACTGTTAGAGGATGTGCAATAATCACTGTCAGAGGATGTGCAATAACCACTGTCAGAGTATGCGCAATAACTACTGTCAGAGGATGTGTAATAACCACTTTCAAAGGATGCGCAATAACCACTGTCAGAGGATGTGCAATAACCACTATCAAAGGATGTGCAATAACCACTGTTGGAGGATGTGCAATAACCACTGTCAGAGGATGTGCAATAACCACTGTCAAGACATATTCTTAGAGAAGTCAGCATAAACACGGTGTGTACATCTATTCTATTGGTAAAACTGAAATTCCTTTGATATTCCAGGAAAGGGCTGTGAAAAGAGACATATAATAGAAATTGAAGATTGTACATGGCTCTAGCACGGCACACTGTAGACCAGCTCGAACATAACAAGTACTGGTGAAAGTGAGTGAGTGAGTGAGAGCGAGAGAGAGAATGAGAATCTCCTACAATACTTTTCCCAATCTCCTAGTGTGTGTGTGTGTATCTCCTACAGTACTTTTCCCAATTTCCTAATAAAGTTTAATTCTGTATTCTTCTGTTCAGAGCTATCCTTGGTTCCCTCTCTATTGAAGATACCTGTTTTGATTCAGTGTCCCTGTTTATCTTAATCAAGTGTGAAGTTAATTAACGCAAGATTTACAAATTGTGAGCAACATGCAAGGAACCAAACCATCTACTCCTCTATCGCCAACCTTTGAGCCTTTGTGGTCCCACATCTCTTGTACAAAAATACCCGCTCAACAGTCTTCTTGGTACCAAAAAAAAGACACCAGAACATTGTGGAACTTTTGTTTTAACAGGAGGCTGATAGTCCCTTTATGTACTTCTTGAATGCCACATCAGGTTTATGTCAGAGGACATTGAATGTTGGGCGAAGAGTTTCTCACACAGGTTCCTTCTGTCACCAAGTCTGCAGCACTGGTCTACCTGGAACCCAGTGATCAGTTTGTTCCCAGTAGGCAACTTCAAGAAAGATGGAGAGTACTCATGTGCCACCTCAGACTTTAAGTTTATGGGTGGGACGGTCAAGCCTTCTCAATTTGTTTTCAATTTTGTCAACAGCATTATTCATTTTTATTGCTTTTTTTGGGGGGGTTGCCAAATCTATGTCTATCTCTAGGTATTTTCACACAAAATTATGTACACAACCAATAAGAAAAATTATAGTCTGTATTCAGATTAAAACGATGAACGACTTGAAAAGCAACGGGCAGCATTCCTTCAGCTCCTCTCTCATCACATTTGCGGACAAATAGCAAGTAAAGAAATTTTATTCTTACAATAAAGTCCACTGTCATCTGAATATCCTGAATATTTTGAAATCAGCAGGGTTAAATTCTGAAAGATACTCAAAAGTGTCTCCTGGAAACAGTGTGATCATCAACAGTAGACTGTGAATAAGACAACAGGACGGATACAAGGTGACTGAACAGTAGAGCTCCAGTGCTGCTCTGGAGGAACAACTAACACGGGTGATGCAGCGGTTGCCAGATAGTGGGGTCACGTGATCTCCGGTGTAGAGGATAATGACCTCTGTAGGTACCGCAGGAGCTAGTGAGGAAATGGATCCTCTAAGTTCGACACTGAAAACAGCAATCTGCAGCTAGCACAAGGGTCATTTGACAGCCCTGGTTAGGAGAGGCTACACTTGCCTCGGAGAGAGGGTAAGGAAGGAACATCTGGAGCTTGGTACCAAAGATGGCACCTGAGAAGATAAGAGGCGATAACGGTTATACATTACTTAAAATAAAAAATCGTGGTACCATTTCATAGAAAATGCTTGACTGTAGAGGAGCAGTCGCCACAAAACTATGTACTACCTATAGCACACCACAAATGTCCACCACAGTTAGTATCTTAGACTGCATTTGCTACTATAGAAGAAGACTTCCAGCTGGGAAATTCAACCATTTTCTAAAGCATCAAAAGCCCCAACCTGTCTATCTTCCCCTTGCAATTTAATGGTGTAAGCACTTTATAACCTTGCGCATTATCAGGCAAGGAAGAGAAAAGGCTGTAATTCATGTTTAATATAATTCAAAATAATAAATCTTGATAACATGAAATATTTGGTATTGGCTCTACACATTATAAAGTTGAAAAGACAGCTGAAGGACTTTTGAAATATATTTCTCCTAAAATCAATTTTTTCTTACTCATGAAATGTAGTTCAATCCTGAGAGCAGTTTGGGGACGTGGCTTGCAGCCCAACATGGTGGCCGCTCTATAAGTGAGCTCCGCACGCCTGAGAAGCCTAACCCAGCCAACCAACCGTAATCCATGAGGCCCCCCGCCCAGAATTATAAGGATCAGTGATTGCACAGACTAAACCTTATTGAAAGGCAAGTCCTGCAAATATCGGCCGCCGTTGAGAACATTTGTGCCCCTAAGACTTGTGAGGCCTACTGGAGCCACATACTCTGACAGCATTGGACACCCGGAGATCGGCGGATGCCCAGGGAGGGGATTGCATGCCTTCCTGTCTGTCATCTGGGGCCTCGGGCCCCGATCGCCATCAGCGCCCTATGAGGAACACTAGCCGGACTGGCGCACAACTGCGAAGTGTCACCATCACAGGCAGTAACGATAGGCCAGTTCAGAGCAGGTGGGAAGCGACCACAGAAAAGAAGCGATGATCGCGCCGCAGGAAAAGATCGGACCCCTCCTCTGTGGCAACGGACGGTGAGTGGGGGCGCTATCCAAAGTAGTCACACAGCTACTATGGGCTGGGGATGACGGCGCAGAGTGCAACAATCTGGCAGGGGTCTGGCGTAAGGCAAACAAATGGGACTGGCTGCAAGCACCTCCTGGCAGTGAGGAGCAGGGCGTGTCTCCACCAGCACGTCACTGGGTGATCCTGCACGACTGCTAACAGCGACCGGAGACTTCAGGTAACCATCGCTGAGACAGCTTGGACCGTGAGATCCTGAGAGGCCCGCAGCAAGCTTGGGGCCCCGGTGACAGTGGGCCTGAGCCTCACGGGAGAAAAGTGCACCCTCCTCCATTCACAACACAGAGACTACACCGGTGTCCACCCTCACCTCCCCCCACAGGCTACCTCATCACCACAGGTCAACCTCATCACCCGCGCCAGCCAAAATTATAAGAGAAGAGACTGAGGAGATTCTCCAGTCCCCGCCAAACAAAACTGCTAACTCTAGGCGTAAAGCCGACAGGCCGCAGAGGGAAGCGTGGGACCTCCTAGAGGCCCTCACTCTACCGGCTCTGTCCGGCTCTGGCAAGCGGCGGTAATACACACCCTAATGACAGGACTCCGGGGATCTGGAGAGACCTTCACAAACCCCACCAACTGAATAAGATGGACAAATATGCGGTTCCCACAGCGACATTACACGGCTCAAAGCCAGTGCCCAAGGAGATGACCCCAGAGACGACCGCAACCTCTGCACAACCAACATTCATGGAGATAATGGGGGCGATACAAGGGGTCAAGAACACTCTGGAATCAAAAATCAACTCCTTTGTGGTGGAGATGGCACTGCTGCGGATGGACGTCAACAAACTCAAGGACAGGATAAAAGACATGGAGGTCGCCGTGGCAAACCTAACATCTCCGCTTCCCTCCGACAACAGGTTGCCCGCCTACAAAAAGACAACCAGCTGATGCGAGCAAGACTTAAAGACATGGAGATGTGCTCACGTAGGAACAACCTGCATCTGGTAGGCAACCTGGAAAAAAGCAGAGGGCCCTAGCGCAGACCTCTTCGTGGAACACTTAATTTTAGAAGTACTGAAACCCAAGGACCTTTCAAAATTCTTCTCCGTAGAACAGGCCCACAGGACGCCGGACCGCCTCCTAGGCCAGGCACCATACCCCCCCCCCCCCCCAACACCCGGAAGATTATGGCCCGCATTTTCAACGATAGGAACAACAATATCATCCTCCAAGCAGCCAGGTGTGCACCGGACCTGAAATATGAGAAGGTTATCATCCATCTTTATCTGGATTTCAATCTTCAAGTACAACAACATACGCGTAGCTTTGAAGAAGTCAAGAGGAAACTTCGCTCCAGAGACCTAAAATATATGATGCACTTCCCGGCTAGGCTTCGTGTCGTTGTGGAGGGCAAGACCTAGCACTTCAGCATCCCCGGTGAGGCATGGGACTGGCTGGAGGGCTGGCGTCCGACAGGTCAGAAGCGGGGAGCCTACGACAGGGGGAAGCCAGCCAGCCAGCAAGGGGATTGTGAACCCCAGCGCTACGAACAGAACTCCACAGCAGACAATGAAGAGGGGAACTACCCTGATGGCGGATCACAGAGGCAGCACTCATAGGAACGCAAGAACTTACTACGTAAATACTTCTGAATGCAAGTGACACAGCCCAGGGACTGGAGTAGGTTGTCACTGACCATCATTGACTCCGATAAAAGTTAACTGATAGTATTAGGTTAAGGGGCCCGCCTGAATCGTCCTATCTCCACTAGGGGGTCGTGAGCAGGGAACTGATGGAACTGCACCAGCCTCACCTCAGTTGACAGGAATTACTGTATTAGTTTTAAGGTGGCGACAGGCGCTCTGCTAGTTGGGGGATGGTGGGCAGTTCAAACCCTACTATGCAGGGTGACAGGGAGGGGGGGAAATGTTGTAGTTGGGGTTAGTTGGGCTCACACAGGAGGCAAACCGTGGACACATGGCAGGGGCAGGACAGGCTTGATCCCTATGGGGGACGATGACACACAATGTCAAACACACAACCATGTGAGACTACCTGAAGCACCTTCAGAGTGATGTCCTGGAATGTAAAAGGCCTGGGTCACAATACATAAAGAGACACAGCCCAGACATCACATTTTTGCAAGAGACCCACTTACGAGGTGACACTTGCAAGGCAATATCCCACAATGGATACACCCTAACGGCACATGTGGGCTTCACCTCGGATTCAAGGGGAGTAGGCATCCTTATTAAAAATGCTACGCCATTCACTCTCACCACCAAATGGAGAGACGCATAGGGGAATTACGTGGCCCAAACAGGGACATTGGTTTGTAGTTTTATTATTACTGCGTGCTTGGTATACATTCTGCCACGTCATCACCAGATTACATTCCCTTCAATTAGGGCGCTCCTACTACAGCTCCCACAGAGCGTGTTGATATTGGGGGGAGATTTTAATGCCGTCATGTCAGAAGCGGAGGACCGACTCACAAGCACCCCACGGTCGGGATCTGTGTCACCGTTTACTACGTTTGTGGAGGCCATGGGCCTGGTAGATACATGGAGACTCCAACACAGGGGGGAGAGACAATACATATTCTTGTTGGAGGTCCACCACAGCGCATCACATTTCCAAACTGATTCTGACCAAACATTGAGCACAAGGCATATTGGATCATTCACCACTCTGGTTGGAACTCAAAGGGGAATCCAGCCTTACTCCGGGCCCAAAAATAATAAGTTCTTGGTATTTAAGGGATAGCAAAATCATGGAGTTGTTGCGACAGGCAACAGATAATTACTTTACAGATAATATAGGGTTAGTGACATCACCCATTACTATCTGTGAAACATACAAAACTGTCTTGAGAGGACAGGCTTACTCACTGATAGCTGGGAAAAAGAAGAAAGCGATGGCCGAGATGGATCACCTGGAAGACGAAATTGCTATACTAGATCGTGACCTGCGAGGGTAGGGTACAGAAATGTAGGCGCCTACCCTCAAATTAAAAGAAAAAGAGCACAGAGACCTTGCGGAATACGCTGCAGACAAAAGCCATATCCTGACACAGACTAGAGTGTATAACGTAGGGAATAAGGCCGTCAACTACTAGCGTGGCTAGAAAAGAGGAACCAGGTGCGCAACTGGGTGCCAAGACTGGTGATGGCCAGTGGGGAGGTCAGGACTAAAGCAGAGGACATAGCGGGAGAAATCACAAACTATTACTACGAACTCTACCGAACTAGGGGTACCTTCCAAACACATGAAATTCACCCCTGACTCTCGGCTGAGCAAAGACAAATGCTAGGTAGTGACTTCTCGCCTAGCAAAATTATACAAGCCATCGGCTCTGTTACCTCGGGAAAAGCAATGGGATCCAATGGTATACTGATTGAACTCTATAAAGGACCAGCGAACAAAATGGCGTCCCACCTCCAAAATATGTGGAATGAAGCTAGGGCCATAGGACGGGTACCTCGGGACCAGCGACAGGCCACAATTGTTGTGATCCCTAAGGAAAACAAACCCCCAGACCATTGCGAGTTGTACAGACCCATATCCCTCCTAAATGTAGAGGCCAACGTACTGGCTAAAATACTGTTAATCAAAATTAGGCAGATCATAACCACGCTGATTCACCCAGACCAATCGGGCTTTATGCCCAACAGAGGCACCAGACTCAATCTTAGACGACTAATTGAGGTGATGGCCTGTGCTCAAGGTCACCGTATTACCACGATAGTCCTATCCATGGATGCCTCCATGGCCTTCGATACCCTTAACTGGAATTATATGCACATGGTCTTGGAGCGCTTTGGATTGGCCCTGTTTTCCTGGGTTGGGTCTGTCTTCTATATCAGTGCCCAGAAGCACGGGTGAGTGTGAACGGGGTGACTTTGTGAACCTTCGAGCTTCATCCGTCAGGGCTGCCCGCCCTCCCCATTAATATTTGCCCTAGACTTGGAACCTCTGGCTATTTGGATCTGAGGGGACCCTCTGATACAGGGAATTACCTGGGGGGAGACATGGGAAGAACGCATATCCTTGTATGCGGGCGACATTTTATTCTATGTCACAGACCCCACATTCACCATCCCCAGACTCATGCAGATACTCTGCATTTTTGGCACCTACTCAGGATACACGATTAATTGGCAGAAATCACTCATGCGCCTAACTACGGGACCTCCACCAGCTCTGCGGGGCGGGATACCCATGCCCATGGTGGACAAGGGATTCAAATACCTAGGCATTACATCATGCAAGACCCACAGGTATTCTACAAACATAACCTCAAACCCATCCTGGAACTATTTGAGATGGATTTATAGCACTGGAAGACCTTGCAGCTCTTCCTGCTAGGGAGGGCGACAATGTTCAAAATGATGACCCTCCTACACATTGCAAAATACTCCTTACATAGTGCCCAAAGATTGTTTTCATAGAACGGTGGCAGCCATCCTGCTCTTATTGTGGGGAAACAGTCCTCCCCAAATTGCCCTCCAGAAACTTACCAGGGGTGTGTACGATGGGGGGTTTGGACTGTCAGACATCCGTAAATACCTTTGGGCGACACAACAGATGGTAGTTAATGACTGGGTCTTCTAGCCATGGGATGACCTGGCGACACGTCTAGACAGATTAGCATGGGGTAGAGAGGGCTATGAAGGGGCACTCTACAGGGCTAAACTAGCTTGTGGCCTGCCAATGCACACCCGAACTGTCACACAAATATGGAGAGAGGCCACCACACATCTGGGGTGGAAGGGCCGACTGACGGGGATGACCCCTCTATGGTCCAGCGATCTCCTGTCTGAGGTGGGCAAGCTAGAGGGCTTCGCCAAATGGAAATTGATAGGGATTACCAAACTAGGTGACGTGTGGCAGAGAACGGAACCATTGACCCTAACCAAACTGACCGATAAATACTAATTAGCGCCTACACAAAAGTTATAAATATAGCCAACTCCAACACGCCCTTGCCACACACATACCTGCCAACATGTCCATTATGGAATCCTTCCCACTCGAGTACCGTGTCCTGTCGGAATGATTATCCAAGAAAGCTATTTACCTAATATATAGAAAGATACTAAATAGCCCTCCAGACACCATTCTGGCCCTTAAAGCAAAATGGGAAGCAGAGGCAGGACAACTCAAAGAGGGTGGGGGAAGAGGCCCTGGGGGCCCCCGGGAGATTGTGATCAAATCTGGCTTCAGGCTGGTCCAGCTATGCACACTGCACCGCTACTATTATTCACGAGTCACACTAAACGCCATAGGTAGATCTCCAGCGGCGGCCTGCCTGAGAGGTTGTGGGGAAGAGGGAACCTTCCTAAATATAATTTGGGAATGCCCATGACTAAAGCCCTACTGGTCCTCCATTAGAGCCACGATGCACACAATCACGGGCTACCAGATGCTGGACACAATCAAATGCTGCATTCCCAATATTTGGGGCAACGCACCACCTCCTCGATACAGTAAAATATGGCACTCCCTCAGCCTGGGAGTGGCCAGGAGAAACATTGCCCAAAAATGGGGAGCGATAGACCCGCCAAAGCTACAGGCTTGGAAAAAAGACAGGGACTGGTGCATGCTCACTGAAAATTCGATATACCTGAGCAGAGGGTGCCCCAAGAAATGGGAAAAGGTGTGGTTCTCTAGGAGAGCCCTGAGAGGGGAAGGGAGTGATCAGGACGAGGACATTTCTGGGGTTGAGTAAAATATAGACCTGGAGGGTTGTGCTTTGGCTTTTGCTATCTCATGCTTGTACCGTAACCGCCACTTCATTTGAAACTGACATATGTTATACTGATATATGCCGGCCGTGATGTTTCACTGCCTGTTTGTTTGCATCTTTTCCTATCTATGAAACTCAATAAAAAGATTTCTTTAAAAAATTCTGGGAGCAGTTTACAAGAAAAAAAAACCTAACCAACGTAAAACATTTTAAAATGAAAATGTCAAAATAAGAACACACAAATCAAAGACATGGAAAAAAATACAAGCATGATGAGTTCAATTAATACAAAATAATAAAAACAATAGGAAGAAAAATCATATATATACAAAAATCCGGACTGAAGAAATGTGTTTACGGCTTTGGGAAGAACATCAATGCAGGAGATTTTCAACCATTACCGAG
Organism: Calotriton arnoldi; assembly: GCA_963921515.1. Classification (NCBI taxonomy): domain Eukaryota; kingdom Metazoa; phylum Chordata; class Amphibia; order Caudata; family Salamandridae; genus Calotriton; species Calotriton arnoldi. The sequence continues at coordinate 678,370 of CAWUFW010002736.1, read as the reverse complement.
TTACACATCATATAGCCACCGTGGACAAGGGGTGACAAGACAATGTAGTCTTCCAAAGCTCAGGGATATTGAATCCATTTTCATCCAGGTGGATCAGGGAACCCCTGTAAATCAGAATCTGTTCAGCCAGACACATCAGGAGAATTGCTCTGAATATGATGCAGTAAAATTTAAAGCGTATTCTGTGGTGAACAGGAGGCTGGAGCAGGTGAATCAGAATAGAGGAGAGGTGCTCACACTGACTTCTCAACATAATATGCTTTCTCGCTGACGAATCTCTCGGGTTAATGTGCAAAGTCAAACTCTAAACACCTCTTTGCCATCTCTGGCAAGCAGTCCACTCTAACTAGATGTTTTTGTTAGGCGCTTGTGATTCCCTAGATCTCCTGACCCTCAGTGTCGCCAGCTTGCACAAACTTTACATTGAAAGAGCAAGAATCCATTAGCTGTAAGAGATGAAGAAAACAAAACAGAATCCGAGGCTAAAATCCGATTTTTGAAGAGAACACAGGAGCTCACCTTGCAGCCTTCACACGTAATGACGCCGTAATGGATTCCAGATGATTTGTCTCCGCAGATCTTGCATGGAATAATTTCAATTTGAGCTGAAACAGAAGCACACGGCCGGTTAATTACACCTTCTCTTAAACGCCTCATAAAGAGCATTCCCAGATCAGTATTTGTACAGTGAAAACTAATAACCTGCTAAACATCAAACTGCATTAAGTATTCATTGCTGAACTGCGCAGCCCCCTCAGGACTCCAGACTAAATTATGGCTGCTCCTTATACAGGAGCTTTCGGGTTATTAAAATGGGCCATTCGAGGAGGCCTTTAAGAGCCCTGAAGAAGGCTAGAATCAGCATTTCAAAGTCAAACACAAACTGGGGACTTGGTGTTGCCGTTAAGGAGAGTCAAATGCTTCGTCCCCAACGCGTTCTTTTGACTGCATGATTTGGAGAGGTCTTCGGGTCAGGCTGGCAGAACCCCCTGGACACAATAACGAAGACGCAGCATATTAAACCGGGTGCCACATGCAATCACACTGCACGAGATGTGGGGCTGTATTGGAATAACTGCTCCCCGATTCACCCAGGCCTTCCATCACTTAAGAACGACTGCTAGATGGGTGACTCCCTGTGGACGCGCCACCGTGCTCCACGATCAACCTTTTACAACAGAAGAGGCTGTTGGCTCAGACCACCTTTTACTGGGCTTTGTTACTGCTCAATGGCTCTCGCAAGACTGTGGGGAAAGTAAGCGTGCTCCTTTACAATAGCTATTCTTGATCAAAGACACAAACACAACAATGGAAAAAATGCTTCATGCCATACAGTTCATTCTAGTTCTTGCCTGGACTTGCCCTTCTTCGACCAACTTACATAAAGCAAGCTAATGTCACACACACAGCGTAACCTTCCACCCTGGAGCTCAGACTCCACATCCCAAGAGGAGATCTCTGAGCTAGGACAAAGAAGCTCCCTGCACCACAAGTAATGAAGTGACTGGCAGTACTACAGAGCCTCTTGCAGGCCAATTTTGTGCACAACCACATGTGCCTCAAGGTGGTCAGCAATCGGAAGTCTCAATTCATTGTCTGAATTCCAAAGGAGAGGCGACGGAATGAACTGGTTGGCTGTATCATGTCCGTAACCTCTGATACACAGAGTTTACAAGAAAGTATGTTTGTCTGTAAGTTGCAAGATAGAAGCTGCAGATCTACAAGCTCCCAGGATAGTAGCTGGTTGTCTGTAAGCTTCTAAAAAACTTAGATTTATGCCTGTAAACTGGCAAGAAATGACCTTTGCACCTGCACGCTCACAAAAATACAAAAGCTTCGGGTATCTTCAGCTCCCTCTACGCCGACCAAGGAAAGGGTCAGCAAAAAATAACCAGCTAGACAGAGAGAAGCCAGGGCATGAGGAATAGAGATTGCAAGAGTGAAGCTACAGAAGCAGAGCATGTGGACATATCCTGAGTGAAAGGCCCGTAGAAGCACAGAAGACACTGATCGAAACGCCAACTCTCCCAAAGGGGCACGATGCCGGGGACGAGATTTATTGGAGAGTATATTGCACACTGCAGCAACTCAAAGGCAGAAAAGTCAATCCAACAAAGCAGATTCCAAACAGAGAATGCAAGAGTACAGCAACAAGCCACATTGCTGTGGTCAGGTGGCACCAACACCATCAGCCCGTAAAAGCAGCAGGCCTAGGTCTTTGAGCGACTGGCCACACTCGCCCACACTGCACTACTGCATTATTGACTCCACTATGAGCTAAAAAGGAAGGTTTTAGGGCACACTTCTTCAGTAAGAGTGAAGACTAGAGCTAGGGTTTTTGGCGTAGTCAGGAAGTGTGGCGCTCAGACTAGTATGCGTGGTGTAATTGTGAACTAGAGTAGGTACGGTGCTGCCAGGTCGGGGGATTTACCCAATAACCCCCGGAGGTGTGTGAGTCACAGGACCCACACTGGGAAAATAGGCACAGTCCCGGGCACACGTAGTAAGGGTATAACGATAGTGTGACCGTATTGTTCGAATAACAGTTGTGGGGGTCGACACCTATTAGAGTTGAAAAGTTATTTAATGAAAAACAACTGAATTAACAATAAACAACCAGCCAATAACTTTTCAACTCTAATAGGTGTCGACCCCCACAACTGTTATTCGAACAATACGGTCACACTATCGTTATACCCTTACTACGTGTGCCCGGGACTGTGCCTATTCTTCAGTAAGAGCACAACTTAGATAAACAACATATGAGATTGTGTAATGCACAAACTACCAACGCTAAGAGGGATGTGGGAGGATTCACTGTCATCAAAAGGGAGCAGTGTAAAACACATTTGCCAACAATGCAATTGCTAAAAGCCGTCAGTCTACAAAACGGGTCTGAAGGGTTGCTGGTAGAGCATTTCAGTTCATTTAGGTCACTATAGTGCTCAACATTCTCTATATAGAAAATGATGGTGCTATTGAAGCCAACTGTGGTGCATCACCTGCCTCTGCAAAAAAATGCAAGACGCTTTATGAGACAATGTACAAAAATCATGCACAAATCACGTATTGCTCATCAAAAATCAAGTGCCAGGAGAAAGAAGACCGATGACAAATTATGCAGAAGAACAAAATAAATAATTCAAAACACATGACGGGATCCGGTCTCACACCATTCGCTATTAAACACTTTAATATTCTGCGGCCCCCTGGCCTGTGCATCCCCGCGCCCTCTCATCGGCCTATCCATGTTACACGCTTGTGCATTTCACTTTACTTTCCTCCTCCATGTTGGAGTTTCTTCTCTTTACCAACATCCTCTTGTTTGGCGATGGAGGCCCCAAATATCCAGATGTATCTAATCATAATCAGATCACACAACCTTGCTGATGCAGTACCATAACCGACGATATCAGAACTTCAAGAGTGAAATGATTCTTAAGCAATCTGAGTCTTCCCTGTTTGATGTTTAATTGCATGGCATAAAGGTCTGTTCTTTATTTAATGATACACAAACGAGTACATTGTATACATTCTTGCATTTAAAAATAGGTTTATGTGATACCAAAGATATTCACTGCTTTGCATTCAGACTACACATTGATGTATATGAACACGTGGCTTCCATACAAATACACACATTATATACACATACATACATTCACATCTATACATATATATATCTATATGAACATATATTTTATCTTTGCTGTGACTAAAATAGATTCAATTCTTTTAACATAAGGGAAAGGCTAGGACGGTGGCATACTTTTTCTGTGGCATCACTTCCTGTGTCATCAACTCATGTAATGTCATTTGGATTGCCTATAATAATAAGCCCCGGCCCCCCAACAATTGGTAACAAAGCACTTAACTTACAAATTCAGCGACCAGAAAAGGGTTTAAGTTTTCCCCTTGTATAGAGTTGGTCAAGTTACAGAAGGCTCAAGCCTGCCTCTGGCTCAGCTCGGGGTTCTCTTGGACCCTCAAGCCAAAAATAAACCAAGCTTTCATGTGGCTTCCACTCACGATCTACCTTCATGAGGAAAAAAAAGAAAGGGTTAACCTTTGATGCTAAAGAGGAGAGAAATAGATAGATATCAATTTGCTGAATTGCATAAAGTGAAATCTGAAAACCCGGGATCAATCCTGGCTTCCCCACTTCACCAAATTATTTGATCTTAGAGAAATATTTTACTTCATTGAGACTTCTTTGTTATTATATATGAAAGCACCTTCAAATATGTGAGTTCGGGATGTGCAATGTACAAACAGCTCTTATGTTTGATTTAATAGACTATAATGTTGCTCCATCTATGAGACTAATCTAAGCACAATGCAAGTAACTGTCCTCTTAGTTTAATTGTGGTATTGTCATTAGGCCGGGGGCAGGAAAGTTTCCAAGTTCACTTCTAATAACTCTCTCTCAATGCAGGGGTTAATCTGATGTACTAAGGTGAAAGGCTTTTGCATGCTAAAGAAATATATATTTTTTTAACTTTGAAGAGACTTTATCATATTTTTATACATCATTTTTTGCATAATGTGCACGCTATTTTCAAGGGTCAGCTCGTGCACAGGCTCTTAGAGCCATGCTAGATGATTGGCTCAGTTCTGGCTCGGCTCTCCGTTAATATGTTGGCTTGCCCACCTCTATCCTTCCATTGCTTAATATGTGCCAGTGTTTGCTAGTGCTCAGCCCCGACACCTATTTCTTAAACACCAGCACTTTGACAGTCTTCCACATGGTAGAGCTGTATGATTATTTTTAAACAAGCACATTTACAGAGCACTTAATTTAATATTCAATAAAAAAACATAATACAAGTGCTTCCAAGCGATTTTTGCAGCTTTGGATGACTTGAAATAGTCCAAACTGTCCCATTTGTAGAAGTGTGATGGTCAGTGGATAGCACTCGTGCAGTTCTGGTAGGTGCAGTGCTTTAAATGGGCCGGTACTGTCCAGTACGGAGTAAAGGCACTTTTTCATTTCGAGAGGGAGAGTACCGACACTTCTCAAGAGTGAAGTAATACTTTTAATTGGAGAGTACCGGCACTTCTTAGAAACAAGCAGGTACTCTGCTACAGAGTACCTGCACTTCTATTTTTCCATTTGAAGCACTGGGTAGGTGCACTGGGTTGCAACCTGCGATGGTCTCCTGAAAAATACCTAGGGCCCTGGCACTGTTTATTTCAGCATTATGACCCATCTCCAGTCAAACATACTTCGATTCCGTGAGCACTTTACCCAGAGCCACTGTGTCAAACATATATCATCTGTTAAACCGGGATCCCGCCCATATTTCTTGTACTAAACGAGGCTATTGTGCATTATGCTGCTCTCGGTGCCAAGAAGCAAGGCATGACTGATCATACGCTGACATTACAATGCACCATTCTGCTTTATAATACGGTTAATCCCCCTTGTTTTCAGCTTCACTGCACCCTCGCTCATGCTCGACCGTCCACGCTGGATAATTCATACAGGCTCCAAAAACACACGCACGGTTTACATCAGTGCCAATCCGAGAGAATATCTCTATTACCCGAAGGAAACGACAGAGGGCAGCAAACGTCCAATTATCCTGGCTCGCCAGCTCGCTAATCCTGAAAATCACATAGAAAATACACACTGCGCGGTGACCTCTGTGAATGCCTTAACAGGAATTGGAAAGGGCGGGTGCAACGTGCAAGGTTCGTTGTGCAATTCATTGTGCACTGCAAGTGAAAACACGCCTTGAACAGAGACAACCATGCAATGGTTCTTTACTGCAGCGTCATCCGTGCCTGGATCCGCATCAGACAAACGCCCTTCATCTTTGGAGTCAGCATGATTTGGCAAAGCAACTACTGGCCCATAACTCATCATATATTCAGTTATTGCAACGTAAACCAAACCTTTCTTAAGAGAAAGGGGATCGGAGGTTAATGTTTGAACCAATATAATGTATGAACCAATACACAAACAAATAGTAACCAATACGTGCAGGCATTATTGAACATTTAATGATACCTACCCTGCAGTAAAAAACAAAGCAAGCTAAGCAAAGTCTATTCTAACAAGGGCGAGTAGTGCTGTTAATATATATTCATGGCAGACGGAGCTCATACAAATTAAAAAATACCTGCACTTAATTGCGGTCTGCACTCGTTCTTTGGGAAAAGGAATACAGCGAGAAATGTGTATATATATATATATATTAGTGATGGATGTAATTTCCTTTATCACAAGTGCTATTCTTTTTCGTCACTTTATGTGAGGCCAACACGATTTTATTGTAAATATGGAGTAAACGGAGGTGTATCTTATAATTTAACTTATTACTTCTATGTCCATGGCACGCGATTCTATGTGCCGCTCAAAGTAAGATCAAATCATGTATGTAGGTCGGGAACTAGTGACAGCACACACTTTTCATTTTTTTCACTATGAGATACATTTGAGTGTTATATTTAAACTCAAATGAGAATGTGTGTTTTATATTTATTTTTATTTTTGTTATCTATAAAATCTTTGTATATTTTTTATTTTGCTCTATTCTGCATTGTCATGGTACACAGCCGTAGATTAGCTTCTATGTCTATGGTTGGTTCCGGTTGCTACGGCCACCTTGGGTTAATGGTAAACATGTATTTAAAGTGTAAAATGGCAGAGCTTTTTATGCAGTGAACAAGGCGGTTTTGCCGCCGAAACGCGTCTGACCTTTGTTGGAATAAATCGCCATCTGTGCCAAAATTCGCACGGAGTCGGTGCCTGTTTGATTGACGCTGTCAGGATGGAATAATATATATATATATATATATATATATATATATATAGTTCGTGAAGTTAATATCACGAACGGCTGATCACGTCAAACACATGCAGTGTGGCATGAAAATAAAAGCCGTTTTCTGACCAGGGATTTCAAATGTTTGTAGCCAAATTATGTCTGCACTATAGTTTCAAAGCCCCTTCCTGACTGTATTAGCCAATACATAACTAAAGAAAAAGCAATATATTTGTACATTTCTGTTAAAAGAATATTTAAAGCCCATTTTTTTTTATTGTATGGTGCTCCTTTTCCACACTTTGACAATGCAAAGTGTCATTACTAAGGAAATAAAAAAGGTAAGTGCGCTTGGCATGTACCTTTAAGAAAAGTGAACTCTGAACACTTGTCTTTATACAGTAAAGGGATTTTTAAATAAATAATACCTTGATGCTAATGCTCAGAGACTATACATAAGAGAGATTTAAATAGTGGTTGCCTCTACTTTTGAGCAGATTTAGATAATAGAAAGTAACACGTTCACTTTGGATATTAACCATCCGTCTGTCTTACCAGGAGCTTTCAGCTGTGTAAATCACCACATGAACACGTTTAATTGTATTGAGAACAAGCGCCTGGCAGTAGCTTGTAATGAAGGGGTACCTTGTCCCTTCCCTGTCCAGCGCCTCGCTCCCTTCTAAGGGCCTTCTCTCAGCCTCTGGCTGGCCGAGTTTAACAAAGTGAAAACACCCACCACTTTACCAATCCTGTTCTCACCCTCGAGGACCCGCACTAAAAAGAAAAGTACCAGACCAGTGAAAATAGTTGTAAAAAGTAGTGCAATTATTCAATATTAAGATGATTAATTGTGCAGCTCCAAAAGAAATTGCAAAGATTCCAGAACGCCGCCGTGAGACTTATCCTGGACATTCCCCACAGCAGCCATATCGTCCGTCACCTGAGAAACCTTCACTGGCTCCCGATCAACAAAAGAATCACTTTCAAGCTCCTCATGCATGTCTACAAGGCCCCCCACAACATCAGACCTGCATACCTCAACCACCACCACTCCTACTACACTCCCATCAGACACCTCCGCTCCACCGACCTGGCCCTGGCGACTAGCCAACGGATCCACAAGACCACAACAGGAGGAAGATCCTTCTCCTACCTCGCCGCAAACACCTGGAACTCTCTTCCTCCACATCTCAGGCAAACACCCTCACTGCCTCAATTCAGGAAGGACATCAAGACCTGGCTCTTCGACTGAACTGCAGACCCCCCTGCACCTTGAGACCCTAACGGGTGATTAGCCACGCTCTATAAGAATCCGGATTGATTGATATGACGTGATCTGATCACATTGACCTCTCGGTCACTGCAAGCTTTCACTGGGATACAAAACCATACTAGCACAGATCAGTCATACTTGAGACACTTACTTGTTGGCTATGAACTGCCAGAGGAACCTGGAGCAGTAGGACACGCGAGACTGTAGAAAAGTAGGAGAACAGAGGTGGCAAGGAGGGGATGCAGCAGGGTCCATCAGAGCCCATGCTGTGCCAGCTCTATGAATAACCAGAAGGGTGGAGCAACAGTTGTACTAGCACAGGCAAGGGCTATGGAATATGTTGAAGTGGGAAAAGGGTTAATGGACCAATCAAAGCATGGCTTTGCTAACTAGAGTCATATCAGATAAAGGTTTTGTAAAGTACTGTTACAGCATCAGACACGCATCGCCGAAATACTGAAACATTATTTAAGAGCGACTATTAAAGACAATATCTGAGGCAAAAACTTGTGCAGTAATCAACCACACAGACCCACAGGAGATTTGGAACTAGACACCGAATGGTGGAAAGTTGCATCAAAATCAAGATTAACATGCCTGCTAAAACTCAACTCACTTTAACTTTAGGAGCAAGGGCTTACTGTGCATTTGTACAGACTAGTCCTGCTGGGTGCATCCTCCAATCAAATGACAAACTCATTCCACAAGATGATTTAAAAAGTCCAATGAAGAGGGTAAATCGACAAAGATCATGCGGTTGTGCTTCCAAGCTGTTTCCAGTCAAAGAATACAGAAGCAGGGTTGGATTGGGATTAAAAATCGGCCCGGGCACGCTAAAAAAAAGTGGCCCACATTTGCATATTGCCTTTCCGCAAAACACTGCTTCGGCGAAATTACACCTGAAAACAAGTGAGGCCACTTTTGCTAAGACCCCCTGCCCCCGCTCAATATGCATAAATGGGCCGGACCAGCGAGAGAAAGGGAGTGACACCTCTGCCGTTGATAAAAGGGAGGTAATGGACGCCCATCTGCCTCCAGAAAGGCCACTCAGGCACCCACTGGGCTCTGGCAGCATCGAACAACGCAGAAACCGCCCAAATCGGCCCCTCAGGCTGCTCAATAAGCAGCCCACAGCTGGAACTGGACACCGGCCCCTCGGGCATTGCCGGAGTGCCCGCGTTACCAATCCGACGCTGTACAGAAGACACTGGATCATATACGCAACCGGGCCGTACCACACTACAGGCTTTGCAAGTATCACAAAGAGACAATTGTGCATGTTCTTTGGTGCCGCACAGGAGTCAAATATGTGAGACAAGCTTTTTGACGAAGTCTCGATATATGGATTGAATACAGAAGACATTTCGGAGTTACCCCGCTTTGGGAAGCTTCTAAGAATAATTTTTAATGAAGCTGAATGCGAACACAGACTCCTAGAAGCGGATTTCCCTGTTAATTGACAACCTCAAGTTTCTCATTGTAACTTTTTTTTGTATATGTTTCTTTTTAGAAATGACGTTGAAGTGTTATAATTTGAATGAATTTAACAATAAACTAATTCATTAATTATAGGAAAAATCATACAAAGTTTTCTGACTAGCTGACAGCAGCTCTACATCAAAAGATAACGTGGGCGGGATTGCCCTCGTTTTGAGGAAAGTTGAACCGCAAAAGAGTGAAATGCTGGTGTGGCACATTGAAAACTCAATGGCTCTAGGTTAAGCCTGGGTGAAATTTTAATTACATCAGCGTAATTTCGGGAATTTTGTATTACACTTGTGACATGAAATTCCCAAAATTACCCCGTTAAGTCATTTTGCATAACCATGTGTTGTTTGCAGTAAAAATTATCACAAATGGCGCAATTCATGGCAATTTGTGGCACACAAGAACAACATAATGTCAGCGGCTGCTATTCTCAGTGCTCTTGTTTAAATGCTACTTAATTTCTGCCCATACTACATGATCCACATTGGCTACATAATACAGAACAGAGAAATACCCCCAAGTTCATCTGAAGACCAACACATGGAAAATGACATTCGCCACACAAGGTTCAAAAGGCGCTCTCCAACTTCATTCTGAGAACAAGCCAATTTTTTATGTTTTAAAAAGAGCTTAAAACAATAGAACCTTAGTTCATGTGCCTTATATTGGAACACATACACAATAAAAGATAACGCCAAGTGATTACTTAAAACTTTAAAACGTACTAACAGTTTTATGCTATTGCAAAAAATCCAATCTCTTTAGTGTAGGTCCCACATCTGTTTAAGCAATATAGAACGCGCAGGCAGTATTTGCCGGATCACGTTAACCAATGTCTAATCAGTACTGAAATATCTTGGTGTATTTTTCATTGTTCCCTATCGCTCTAAACTAAATAAATTCAAATATAGTACACCATTTTTACCGCCAAAAGCTCCAATACCCCGGGGTCCATGCTTTCGGTCCAGCGTACTGGGTCTGGGATCCAGTAATCAGCCAGCTTCAACGTACATGGTATTTCTGGCTTAGATTCTCATCTAAAAATATATATTTACTCACAGTTTGGCCGATACTGTCTGTGTTTTTCCACTAATAAACCTGCAGCAGTGATGCTCTTTTATATTCATGTGCTAAGTAATAACAGCACTGAGGGAGTTTGCCAACACACAGCATTCCTGTGCAAGAGCACGCTGTAGGCGCAAGGGCGCTCTGGAGGTAGTTACTACTGCCAGGAGTAGGCTCGCATCACGAACAGTCAGTCACAAAGTATTACTACCCTGAGCCTTGTAAAGTCATTTGAACATACTCTTCTTTAAGACATTTTAGAGCCTCAAAATATCCAGAATCTGCTAATGTTTTTGTGCATACATCCACCATGTTTTGAGAATTCCGCCAACTGCCTCACAGCTTACAGACAAACATAACCTCCTTCCCCTGCACTAACACTATACCCTGATGGTGTCACATAACCCAACACGTATTGAACAAACACAGTAATGCATCGCAACCAAATGGTGCACTTTGAAGTAGCCCACGTCTTCTACAAATATTCTACTTACTCCACGACTTCTACAAATATTTAGAATAAGACACAAAAAAAATCAACTCTTTATGCTGCGGGGAAATATGCCGACACCCTGATCCAACCTTGTTTCATGTGAATATTGTAAGGAAAATCGCTGGCGTGACTGCTATCGCGCTCTTGATCGACGAGCGTCTGCATCCCTAAATCTGAATCATGATTCCATCTAGACAACCACAGTAGAGCATCAATTCTGCTCCACAGCCAGGAAAAAAGATCAATACTGGGCGCCAGAGCTTTACACCTGGCCAGCCTCAAGGCTTGCATAGTGCACTGCATGCTGCCAGCCATGGCACGTAGGCACTCCATCTTAACTCCCCTCCTGGATGTCTCATTACACTGCAGCTCTGCTCTGCTACAGCGTCCCTGTGCTTTGCCCATTGCCTCCTCTTCGACAACCACCCTCTGCCAATTCCTTCGATCTGCTCTGCTAGAATGTAATCATAGCTTATATTGTGCCACATTCCACCAGCACGACTTGCGTTGTCGTCGTAGACAGACCAAGCATCAAGAGCCATAACAATGAGCCACAAGCAGCCACATTAAATTTTGCTGGAAGAGTAAACCTCATCGATCTAGAAACCCAGAAACATAACAGTGGGCAGAATGGAAAGACTCAAAAAACAGCCTCTTGTGTAACTGATGCCAATATCCCAAGCAGTCAAATAATAGAAACCACAACAAACCCCACATGCTGGACACTTCATGGTCACCTTTTATGATTGTCTTGGGTCAAGCCAACAACAAGAACATTGAGAAATTTGAAAACTTGTTCCACCTCCAATATCACCAGAACAGCCAAGCCATGGTTGTGATTGCCTTTTTTAATACAAACATGTGACAGACATTATTCGGAGACACTACATCAGCGCTTGGCCAGCTAGGTCTTGTAACCGTGAAGAAACGCCAAAGATACAACAAACACTGTTACACGTCGATCCCTCTCGCTTGCAATATGGAAAACTAGACGTGCATGCCATTAACTGGGCCTAGTGAATAGAGACCCATTCACTCAGGACTACCAAAGCCTCAGTCTACAAGGACAGAGTGGTGCACTGACTCCCTTTTTTTCTGCCACTTTGCATTTTTCTTCCACAGCCTTGCTTAATCTTTCTTCTCCACCTTTAAGGAGGGTGGGGAGAGTAGTGGGGGGACCTTAGTTACCCTCTACTCAACACCCGGTCAAACTAAGCATCTGCAACTCCATACCAGCGTCTTGTTTTTCCCTGCTGCTCTCACTGCGTTTGGTCACCTCCCACTACCTATGCCTCATCACCACAATCATGGTTATGCCCTTTCTCTATCACAGCACTCTTTCAGGTGATGCCTGCTCCTCCCTGCACATGCTCCTGCACCCACCAGTCTCACTAGCACCCTCTCCTTTGCTCTTTGGAAGAAGCACTTTACAGCATGGTGGAGGATTGCTGTACTTCACAGCGTGGTGGAGGACAGCATGCCACTAAACGCAGGTAGTGTGATTTGGCAAGGGAATTGTTGCTTTTAGTTCTTATCATGCTAACATACTTCTGCACTGTGTCTGCATCGTTTTAGCAATGCTATTGATATGCAATATTTTCTTCAAGAGATGTTTTACAAGCAAAAGTATTGCAAAAATGCAATTAAAACATTTCAAGTCATTGGTCACCCACAGCACAACTAGGACACAACCAATATACCACAAGCAATCAGCAGTGTGGAACCAACACAAACAGCCCTGTCTCCCCCAGAAGCCAAAAAACACCACAAGCAAAGCAACTTCAGTTGCAGTAGAGCAGCGAGTTGAAAGCATTATTTTACAATGTCACAACTTTGTACATGACATGAAGCAACAAAGCCTCCTGGCAAGGGAATCGGTTCAATGACCGCCCTCTGGCATCACATAGTGCGTCTTGAACAGGCAGTCAGCTTCTAAACAATGCGTAGAGATTCATCACCTAATGGAAGAGGAAAAATGTCTTATCCTTGGCCCTATGGCCACCAAGTCCTCTAGAAGCTCAGCCGCTACATTCAGAGACCTTCTCTCTTGGGATCATAAAACGTTAATAGAAACAAAAAGAGACATTACCATTATCCGTGAGGCGGGCCCAGCCACAAGCATTCACATACCTAATTCAAGCACATGCACCTAATAAATCGAAATGGCTCATTGTTGCTTTCTATGGTTGCAACGCTACTGAAGCTCATAATATTTATTTTCAACTTGTTTGCGAGTAAACAGGATAGTAAACTACCCCCGAAGTGCTCTTTAACTTGGCTGTTTTCATGAACAGGACAAACTGGCCAGTCAGTGGTTTAACTAGGACTCCCGTAGCCTCTTTGAGCGGGCGACTCAGATCTATTTCACCAATGCAAGCCCAGAAAGAGAGGTATCATTTACCCTAGTCCACCCATGAGAAGTGTAGGGAAGGGTCATCACACCACTACCTTTGAACAGTATACCTAATGTATAATGTTCTAACCTTCACAGCAGATGTCCATCACAAAAGCAAAACTGTGTACGTGAAATATGGAAATATCTGTTCGCTGGTTCTCAAAGTTCTGTGGTCTTTATGCACAAACTAGAGAAATGAAAACTTGCATTTATTTCATTTCAAAAAGATTTCCATGGTTTCATTATAGATGTTTGTATCCTAAAGTGTGCACCATGTCTAGCATAGTTTACACAAAATAAGATAATATTAAGCAACTATTTATACTACTGCAAGGGCTGGGCAAGTTTTTCTGAGTTTCTAAATAAATAGCGAGGTTTAAGTGTAGTTTTATTTAGATTTGACAACATGATCTTTTTTGAGGTATTTCATAAGGATCTAATTACAAGTAACCTTCGCCATAGAGCAGATGTGTGGCCTGACTGTGGTATTTTTGACCCTGGCAAGTTGAGAATCCATCACTTGGCGAGGGTTTGATTCCAGCAAGCTCAGCTGGCACAAATCATACTGTGCAAACACTTATACCGGCACAGGTGTTTGTACTGCCAACCCCGCGTACAATAACATAAAGGAGACTAATGTATAAGGAGAATATGGAGGATTTCAGTAAATAAACTGAACTTTTTTCACAAACTAGACCGCAGTCATGCCTCAGATTCATACTCACCATGTGCAGTGTACTTTAAGTCACACAGGAGCAGAAGAGTATCTTTTATCCATGAACTTTCATACTCTGGTGAGTGGTTCATGAAAACTCACCCACAGCCAGTTAGAAGAACCATGCAATTACTTCAGCAAGGACTTGTATTGATTTTAGATGTTTGTGGGGCACAAGAACCTATGCAATCAATCTCATATCAAGGAGAAGAGGTAGGTGTACTCTGAATTAGGACCACAGCAACAGTCCGAATCATGCTGCTGTACAACAGATTATAGACAGTAAAATAGCTGCATGACAGACTGCCAGTGGAAGAAGACACCATGTGGCAGGAAGGTAACACTGCAAGCACAGAACAACAAATGGGCCCATACAGAAACAGATCTTAGGGACTTGCTTTGGAACAGCTGGGAGCAGGAGTTACATTTCTTGTATAACGCATATGGTTTTCTTTGAGTGAGAAAAGTCTGAACCTTCCAATCTTAAGAAGCCATTCACTCCAGCCCACCCAGAATCAGGAAATGTGTTCCTTTCATGCATTCTGCATGTCAAGAGTGCCAGTGCCATAGGAAATTTGTAGAAGTGGGAATTACTTGACTATCAGAAGGGCTTTAAAAGATTTTGACCTGCCAATTTTCATCTCCTTGGATTCTTTTCTCAACTGGTTGTTCTGTCATTGTATTACCAACAAATCTTCTTCATGGCAGTCTTAAAGCCATGAAGACTTATCAGTAATAATAAGAATAATTACACAGACAAGGAAATGATCTCGAGCATCCATTTGCTCCTGCGTCCCAGCTGGCCCCAACCTACAGTTTCCTTGCTTTCCTCCAGCCCATTAACCCTCTCCCTTATTGAGAGCTCATGCCCAGCCCGTCAGTAGCAGACTTGACTATGGGAACGCCCTCTACGCGGGAGCCCCGGCCAAGCTCATCAAGCGACTGCAACGCATACAAAACGCCTCCGCACGCCTGATCCTCGACGTACCACGCCACAGCCACATCACCCCCCACCTGAGGAACCTGCACTGGCTCCCCGTCGACAGGAGGATCACCTTCAAACTCCTCATCCACGCACACAAGGCACTCCACAAGACTGGCCCAGCCTACCTCAACAGACGACTCTTCTTCTACGTCCCCAACCGCCAGCTCCGCTCCGCCGACCTCTCCCTCGCCACCGTCCCTCGCATTCGAAGAACAACCACTGGCGGCAGATCCTTCTCACACCTCGCCGCCAAGACCTGGAACACCCTTCCACTAAGCCTACGACAGACACAAGACCTGCTGACCTTCAGGAGGCTACTCAAGACCTGGCTGTTCGACCAGTAGCAGCACCCCCCCCCTTCTCTCTCCCCAGCGCCTTGAGACCCTCGCGGGTAAGTAGTGCGCTCTACAAATTCTGTGATTGATTGATTGATGCCCATTTTCCTAAGGTGATCGCCCGCCACAACAAGCAGCTGCTTATCTGTACTTCCGTCAGTTCTAAGAACGTTTAAACTTGTCTGACTCTGAAAAACAGATTTAACACCCTTTGCAAAGAGAATTGTGGTCTGACCAGGTAAGTGTTACTTATTGTCCTCAGTTGTGTTGTTGCTTTTAGGCCAGCGTGCACCCTTGCTAATTGGCAATATACCCCAGCCTACAGTAGACTGAGATTTTCCATTTACCACCATAGTCTTCCATGCTCTTGAGGACATTCACAAGCAGAAATACATAGATAACACTTAGAAACACATAGGTCTCTAATGGCGTTTTGCCAAATTAGAGGTTTGATTCGAGCAAAAAATGATAGCACACAGAAATCTGAGAACTTCATGGATGCTGTATATTTCAACGGGCATACAAAGCCGAGAGGACCATCTCAACTCATCTCTTTGTCTACTAGCCAATGTTTTGTCGGGCTCTGGCACCCTTCAGCTTAAAGCAATTGAAAGGCCATGGGTCATTTCTTTCCACTGGTGATTTGAACACTGTGATAGCCACATTGAGTTATGTTTATAACAACAGCAATGTTAGTCATGAAAGTGACACATTGAAAGAAGCATCAGTGAATAACCTCATTAATCGCACATCCTATGTTGACAGTGGAATGTACTGACATCTTCATGTATTTATTTGTGGTTGGTGCATGCCGAAGACGTATATTCTACTGGTCAAAGTAATGCACCTGAAACATTCAATACTGTGCACTGCCCCTCCAGGTATGTCAAAATCATTTTTTGTGCTTATAACTAAGTTTTTCTGGAACTTCGATTGGATTATTAAAACTTATTCAACAAATAATATTTCTCTGCTATCCCATCTATATTTATGATCAGATCATTCATGTTATTCTTAGGGATCATATAGCATTTGAGATTCAGTCGCATTTGAGTGCTCCGCGTGTGCTCCGTCACCAGGAGACAAATTCATGTTGTAGTTTTCTGGTGACCTTCCTTTCTAGGCTCAACGAGGCGACATGAATGGAACTGATGGACAGGGCAATTAGAAGAAGGCAGAACTGAATTGCCAACTTGGGCAACTGCAAATTCGATTGTCACATAAAGGAAAGATGTCTGATGTTCGAAATGTATTGACCACCAAATTAAGAACAAATCTCAAAAAGTAGATTGACTAAATACAGATGGAATTCCAAAGAAATACATTTTTTGACTATTTCTGATGAGACAACGTACAGAGGTGGACACTGAAAATGCAACTCTCATTCTATTATCCCCTTCGTGGGGCCCAAGACAAGCAAATGACTACATATGAAGCTAATAATCACTTCCAAACCTCTTCCCAGTAGTTAGTTTCCAGGGAAGCCATTTAGCTTGCATACCAAAGGGCCCCCATCATAGTCAAAACAGCCGGGCATTATTGATGTGTTTTCTAATTTCCAAGATAGTGGCATATACCAGAATATATTTCCACGAAATTGGAAGGTCCAATAGCAATAGATCAACAATTTAAGTTTGTTGTTATAACATAGGTAAGTTCTTCATTTAGTTAATTATATTTTCCAGTATTCACACATTACTATAACATTAGTTTGGTTCCTTGGATCAATGTTGTGGCGAAAGCTGAAGGGAGTTGGTAAACCTTTACTATTTCAACTAAAAAGCAAGATTGAATCCCCAAAGGTGTACAGTGTCATCCCTAGCTAGTGCCTCTTTACACCAGTTTGAAGATTAAATCTCAAAACATTAGGGCGCTTTTAGTACAGCCAGACAGGAAGGGGATACCCATGAAAAAGAACAGTAGCAATAAGGAATGCCTGAGAGGCACTAATCAAATGTTACAAACATCTAAAAATAAGCAGAAAGCTGTCGGGGAAGAACTGCTGATGTAAGCATGCACAAGGAAATAAAATACTTCAAAATACCAATTAAAAGTGGCCTATTTAAGTAAGCAGGCGCTTTTATGCAGATACTTTAATGCTCACTTTAGATTTTGCTGTTATGCAAGAGGCTGCCATAACAGGACATCACAACTCTCACTAGGACATAAATGATTGCGCCACATTTGTGTTTAACCTGGCTGCCTTTAATGGGAAACCTCAATAAACCAATCTGTTAAGTATAAAACCTTGGCATACCGGTCAACTCTGAATTTAATTTCACCCTTCAAATCAACACTTTCTTCGGTTGTGTCTACCACACTTTGAGACAACATTGGAAGTCAGTTGGTTCCCTAGCATTAAGTTACAGGACTGCCATCATACATGTGGATTGCAGACATCCAAACTTATAAAAACTTCCCTCGCTGTGTGAGAGGGAGGCGTGCCGGGGCTTTGTGCCAAGCACTACCTGAGAGGCACTTCTACCCTCACCCCTGTAACCTCCCCCCCAAAAAAAGAATAATGGACAATGGCTGTGCAAAACCCCGAAATCCGACCTAGAAACCCACTCTGCGTATGAGCTAAGAGCTCACCCTGTATTCCACCATCTGATATCCGCTCCTCAACGGGTGACCGTGTGAAAGGTGCTGATATCGTGTGACGTCATGAGATATGGAGGGCCTGGGGGGCATAGGTGTGCATAATTTCTTAACTACTGTAATGGCACATATACCTTTCTAATGGCCAAGCCCTCACCAAGCTTCAGAGGAATCAGAACTACGCTGACCCCATTTTTCTGAGACTATATCAGTATGACTACGCCACTTCTGCTCTGACGGCTTTGCAACGGCTACTTACTGACGAAAATTCCACTTCAATGCACTGTGCATAGCCCCGAAGACACTGCATGGGAGGACTTCACTTTAGCTCAGTAAAGACTTCTGCCAAAGCTAGCTGGCGAGACAACTACAGCTGGGCTTCCTGAAATGGCTGGGGACCCAATCAGCTAGATCAAGGTGGCTGAAGGAGATCTATTTAGAAGGCAGATCCCGCCTCTGGTAGTCCATCCTCCTGTACCTCAGGCTCAAGGGCTGTCGGACTTCAGAGGGGGTTGAAGACTGACTGGAGCAATACAGCTTGTGGCTACGCATGAGAACTGGCAGGTTCACTTGTTATCCCCTTGACCTGAAGTGCTTTGAAGCAGTTTAGGATTGGTGTGAGTGCTACAAATACATGAATCAAATAAAGATAGATGGCCTGCTCTCTGCTGGACAGACCAGTCCACAGAAACTGCAGAAAGGCCGCAGTGCGCCTTGCCATGGAATCCTCGCTGAGGCTAGCAAGGACCCTGGCACTTCACAACAGTATGGACAAGGTTCATCCATATTTTAGGTGTGCTCTGCATCGGAAAAAATACCAACGAACATATTATTAAATTAAAATACACTTTTATTTTTATTTGAGAGACCTGGCTGCGTAAAAACAGTGTCTGAATTGCACCATGTAAGTGGCAGCTAAAGCCGTTTATAAAGTGGCTTTCAAGATTCACCGTAAGAATGCACAAAATTCCGATTAACAGCATCCTCTTAACAGGCACTGAAAATAAAAACTATCCTCAAAAGAAGGGGTGAAGTCTAGAACATCTCTGGTCTAATCCTTCCTCCTCAAATTCATGTACAACTGAAATGCTCAAGGAAACTATTGGCAGATTAAAGAATTTATCAAAGCAACAGATTACGGACAACTAACTCTTAGATGTGTTAAAACAGAATGGAGATTGTGTACCTCATATAAACATGATCTACCCAGAGGATCTAACACTCTAGCTTAAGTTCATACTTCGAATATTTCCTACCTGTGACAGTGGGCCAGATGTGCGAAGTTCCAATTGCAAAAATACGGCCACAATTTGTGGCCAGTATTTTTGAGAATAAAGAAAAGAATTTTACAAACTCACTTATGTACTAGTAGGCCACTTTACGAACAGAGCTATGTACTAATAAGCCGGTTTTAAAATTCTGAATCTGAGTGAGTTGTAATCCAACCCGTCTCATGAATATTAATGAGGCAGGGCACAAAGTGAGACTCCTCCATTTGGTGGCCATCACAGGGACGGTCAGCAGACTTCCATGTCTGTGATCGCTTTTCAATAACTATGTATATTTTTTAATGCAGCCCATTTTCCTTAACGGAAATGAGCTGAGTTCAAAAAGAAAAAGTTTGCTTTTTGAAAAAAGTTTGTTGGAGAGTACGCAGTGGTGCCCCGGCGGGGAGCACTGCCAATTCTCCAACAAATATATTTTTTTTAACATTCACAAAGGGGAAGAGGTTGCAAAGGTACTCCTTCCCCTTTGCTGGTAGGCCACCACTGCAACTCGGGAGTCAGTAATTGGTTTATGGTTAACGACTGAATTACGGTTGCAAAACACTGGTACAATACATACCGAGACGACATTTGGAAGTTATGCCTACAACATAGCCCTTCAAAATATCAAATTTGTATCCATTCGCAATCAATTTTAACAGTTTGTAAAATGCTACTGACTCCTAAAATAGGATTAGTACATTTGAAAGTAAATTTATGCTACCGCAAATTCCGATTTGGAGTGTTTGCAACTACAAAAATAAATCGTATATGTGGCAATGAGTGGTCTACAATTATGGCCACAGTAACTACGTTTTCGGAGACAGCCAAACTAGCCTGCATTTAGCCGATGTAGGACTCATACTTTTCGCTGTATCCTCCTATATTTGGGCTGCGTGGAAACCACACCCAAAGCAAGTAGCAACTCTTAAAAGCAGAGCCTTGTCTTGCTACTGTTTAATTTCAGATCCTATTAGCGTACTATAATGTATAATGGGTAGATCTTGGGGCAAATCATTTTTTAGATTTGTATTTATTTGTTTTAAGCTATTTCATTTAATCAAGGCTCGTGCAATGCATTTTTTTTTTTATAAAGGGGAGTACTATTAGATGCTTATTTCTTTTATTCGTGTGATGGCTTGGGAAGTTATTTATTAGGATATTTATTGTGGAAGTTTTAAATGTTTGCTAGGCTTTTAGCTGATAACAACTAAGATGATTACT
This sequence comes from Calotriton arnoldi, assembly GCA_963921515.1. Lineage (NCBI taxonomy): Eukaryota > Metazoa > Chordata > Amphibia > Caudata > Salamandridae > Calotriton > Calotriton arnoldi. The sequence goes on along the minus strand of CAWUFW010002736.1, from coordinate 657,764 downwards.
ATGTCCGTATTGGACTTGCGGCACAATTGAAAAATCCATTTTATTTAAAGATACTCAATATTGGTACAAAAATGAATGTAACGCCCCGACAGGTCATTCCTAATGCTGTCTCACCGCAGAGGAAATAGTTCCAGATGAGTCCCTCGGCACGTCGGCCTATCCCCTTTGTGCGCATAATGGGCATGCAGTTTTAGGATTCTAGCAGTAGTGTGACTCACCTGCAGCTACAACTTGGATTTTCCGCTTAAAATACTTATGAACTCGGATGCATCAAAAGCTAAATCTGGAAAATTACACTTTATTTCAAAATGAGCATTTTCCAAATGAAAATTCTATTGCTGACTAGGCGTGTTCTTGCTTTGTTTTAATTATAACAAATGGGGTGATGAAAAAGAGGCTAAAACAACAAGCATGGGGACACATATTTAGAAGAGGTTTTTTTATTGCTTATATACAACGTGTTCCCCAGGTTTATATCTTTCAGTAGATTTTTGCTTTAAAAAAAATCAACATTTGGCTCAGTATCTCGCCAATTTTTTGACCAACTATTTGGTGGAATATTACATTATTTATGAAATAATCTTACAATGCATCTAACTAAGAACATTGCTGTGTATTCAGCAGTGGGACTGGAGTTGGGCAGCCCTGGAAGTATAAAACAATGCAGGTCTTGAAAACGCTTTCCCAGCTCTGCACCTGGGTGTGAAATTGCAGCTGGCACGGGATTAACACAATAATAAGCCAAAAGCAGTAATTCTTTCAGCTGACAATTCAGAATCTATCTCTGAAACGGATCAAGACAACAGAATCAGCTTGCCCCCAAGGGATGACATAATCCAAAAACGGATGTAGGGCAGATTACGATAACCCTTCTCTCTTGCTTTGTAGATTCCTTTCACTGGAGGACCTGGCTTGGCAGTTCGGGCTGGACTGTTCCCACAAGGAACAGGGTCAAGACTGATTTGCATGTGGCTGGGTCCAAACTGGGGTGGTGTGGTGAGCAAAAGAATGATGGATTTAACCCAGATCTCTTGACTGGGGGTGAATGTTTTGATTTGTTCTGCATTCCGTCCATCAATTGTTTCTTTTGCATTTGTCGCCCTAAGTGGGAAGGGTATGCCCAGACGTGGGTCCCGTGCTCACTACACCACTGGATTCAAGCTAGCCTGGCTGATGAAGGGTGATGCCCTGAAACCGGTCCCAGGATGCTTGTTTCCGGTCCAGGGAGGACCTGGCTTGGCAGTTCGGGCTGGACTGTTCCCACAAGGAACAGGGTCAAGACTGATTTGCATATGGCTGGGTACAAACTGGGGTGGTGTGGTGAGCAAAAGAATGATGGATTTAACCCAAATCTCTTGACTGGGGGTGAATGTTTTGATTTGTTCTGCATTCCGTCCATCAATTGTTTCTTTTGCATTTGTCGCCCTAAGTGGGAAGGGTATGCCCAGACGTGGGTCCCTTGCTCACTACACCACTGGATTCAAGCTAGCCTGGCTGATGAAGGGTGATGCCCTGAAACCGGTCCCAGGATGCTTGTTTCCGGTCCAGGGAGGACCTGGCTTGGCAGTTCGGGCTGGACTGTTCCCACAAGGAACAGGGTCAAGACTGATTTGCATATGGCTGGGTCCAAACTGGGGTGGTGTGGTGAGCAAAAGAAGGATGGATTTAACCCAGATCTCTTGACTGGGGGTGAATGTTTTGATTTGTTCTGCATTCCGTCCATCAATTGTTCCGATACAAGTTCTGGGGCAGCCCCATGGTCAATCCACTGCACACCTTAAAAGTTTAAATTTGTATTTTACTAATTGGTGTATTATCAACTGATTGTTATCAGTAAGCCCGCAGTTATGGGCAATATGGATCCTGAAATACGTTCCTTTGTGCTTTAATGTATATTTAAAGACTGTGGGTCTGCCCATTGGAGAAAATCAGTGTGCCTCTGCACCCACACGCAGCAGGGAACTGAACTTAAATTCAGAGGATTGGCCACAACGGGACAGGGTGCATGTTTGTATGTGTCCTGCTTTTTTGTCGATCATCAAACGCTTTCTGAAGCCTACGTTCCTTGCTTATAACATCTTAACAATAACAGGTGGACTTATCTTGTAGTACGTGCCGGATTCTATTAATGTATCTTTTAGATTTTATACATTTCTTACGATGTTTTTAAAGTGCTAAACATTTCTTATGAAGTCTTTAAACCCTATTGTTAAATGTTTTGTTTTTGAGTACTGTGCTGTGGAACATTACACATTAATTTAAATTTAATGTAAGAACTGTAAAAGAGACAACCGGGGAAAATACCTTAAGCTTCCATTTACTATGTAAGCACAGTTGTTTAATTTAGATCTAGCCCCGTAGAAGCTGATAGGACGCTCTAGTAGTAAAAGAGTCAGTGCTATAACATCACTACATATAAGAGGAGTAGAAGGGGGAGCTATGAAAGTTACATGTATGCAATATGGCAGAACATACAGACCCCCGGCATCTCCCCCGCTTTACCTATTACAAAAGGAACTCAGGTTCCAAGAATTCAAGAAGCCACATTTTGCCAAAATAGGAATAAATGATTGCACACAATGTAGATTTCAAGGTTACATGCAAACCAGTGTTGACAAGTCTGCAAACCTCAACTTTACTAGCAAAATGGTTTATTCCAGGTTTTAGTACCCTTCAGAACTACTTTGCTATCACTAAAAACCTCCAGCCACGCAAAAACAGACATCCAATCTGGGGTGATGCAAGGTGAGGATTGAGACGCATTGTTTACCTCGACAAGTGGTGACGCGGGCAGAATCTGCTTAATGGCCATCATGAGAATGACAGTGGCTTCTAATCCGCTTCAATATAGCAGTGACAAGGTTAATCATTGCATAAACACATCCCAGCGCCTGAGCCAAGTGACCAGCCGCACTCTTGTGTGAAGTGTCCCAAGGCTAATATGACTAAAGGAGTATTCAGGCTTGAGAACCCACTTCTGGCATGCACTTGCCCCACTGAGCGTCGCGGAGAAGGACAGACAACCAAGGGAAAGAGGCTGTAACATGAAACAAAAGAGCTGTAATCTCATTAGATGTATCTGTATCATTCTAGCCAGGATTTTGTAGGAGCCGACTGTCGAGATCTAAAGCCAAAGTTTACCTAAAACTATCACTGTTTTTCCGGCACCTGTCAGTTGCAAGAGAAACTCACGTGGCCTACACAGGGGAACAAAATTTATCGAGCAACACAAAAATCCATATTTGTATAGGTGTACCTTGTTTCATGCAACTGCGAAATTGAAATTCCAGAAAATTAGTTCGTACCTCTTTAGAGACCCATTAAGAGTATTGTACTTGGTTTAACTACAGATTACTGAAGTTTAGCCTTTCATGGGAGATCTGCAGACTCACCTTCTGCTAAAGACATACAAAAATGGGCTGAATGGCAAACAGGTCTGCATTTCTGACATCCATATCACCAAACGGTCACATTCTATTGAATGTCACTATGACAACAAATCCCAGATCTATATTCTACACAAATCTCAAAACATATTTGACAAACATCAGAAATTAATTCTACTGAATGAGACCCCCAACTGTACACTTTTACAGAGTCATTCTACTATAAGTCACCAGCGGCACCAATCCCCAAGTCCCCGATACAAAAATGTAATTCTAATAGAAATTACGAACCTGACCAATACAAAACAAATTCAATTACAACAGACAACCAATAACAAGCCTCAACACTCATGCTATTGCAAGTTACCTGACCAACAAATACTTGACAGTCATTACACCAATAGGATTCTTTTCTCCTTGATACAGAAAACAACAGCACAGAATTACACCAAACTCTGCTTGAAGGTAGAACTTTACTCACAGTAGTGTCTTTGCTTGATTTGGTGAAAATCCGTTCAGTAGTTTGAGAAATTATTTTAAAAGGTGCACAAATTGGGCATGAAGAAGTTACATTTGAGAGATATCTAGACTGTAAGTTCACGGATCGTACTGGGGTTTGTAAATCATTGAGGATTTGTGACTGTTTCAAAACATAAAGTTGCCATATTGAACTAGAGTTTTTTTCTCCCTTTATGTACTACTGATTCACAAATCTGACTCCGTATATGTGAATCCGCTGCATCCTAATTGACTGACCATCACAGAAACATTTCTGTTGTGGCCACCTATATCCAACATGGTGCACTGAGCACTGTGTTGGGGAAATAAAAAGATAGAGGACATAATGGGGCAGGGTGAATCTACCTTGACCCCCGGGCTATTAAAGTAAAAATGTAATAAAGATATTTGGCATAGGATTCACAGACGCCAGACCTTCTCTGGCTCTCACAGTCCCTTCAGGGCCTCAGGATTTGCAAATCCAGCATGAAATTTGGGAATTCTGAAAAAATGGGGGAAAAGTATTCAGTACACTACTGATCCCCTTGGCCAATGACCACAAATGGGGGTTGCCCGCAGGCAGTGGAGTTTGAGTAGAGTCTACCAGCATTACATTGCAAACATATGCCACAGAAAGAATAAGAAAATGTGGACCTACCAAAACAAGGACGCCATATGCTTTCAATAAAAATGTTACATGACTGGCTGTTTTACTAGTGATGTTTTTAAAATAATAAGCATTGCAGTTGTGCCAAGCATTTTACAGTTACTGTTTGTGAAGAAGACAAGAATAAATCACCATCCAAGCAAGCACCCAAATCACAGACACCTACATTGCTACAGTTTCACTTAAATATTTTAAACGACCAACTTTAAATAAAATGGTGACAGCAAATAAATCAGCACTTAACTAGGCACCCAATCTACAGGCAAAAAAATTCACTTGTTTTTACTTAATTAGTTAATTTAAAAAATACAAAAGAAAAGTATAAGCTGAACCAATTTTGTCACTAAAGAGAAAGGAACTATTTTTAGGTAGATGTCAACAATGCGCACAGTCTTTGCGCAGTCACTCAAAGTGAACAGAGACAATGGGAAAAGTGGGCTGAAATTCTGCCCCAAGCTGTATGTTGAAGTGGGTAGAAGCACAATGTGAATTACAATTTAACTAGCCAATTGATGAAAGCTGGCTACAGTGCTTAATTTGAGCCTGTGGTTTCCGGTGCTCGGCACCGGTACTTAATTGTCAACACCGGCGCTTGTGACAGTCTGCCACTAGGTGGCGCTATCTGGCTAATTTAGAGATGACCACAACAGTTAATTATTAATTCAATGTACATTAAAAATGACTATTACCTACCACCCACGCCATTCTTATATCTTTGCGGGCCTGAAACAGTCCGAATTGTCACACTTGTAGGAGTGTGATGGTTAGTAGTTGTGTTGTTACTATTATTGACAGCTCGGCAGGGGCAATGTGTGGTGCAAGCTGAAGTGGCCTCCTGATGAGAACCCTGGCACTTATCATTTATTTTATTTTTATACAAATTAAGCACTGGTTGGCTAACCGAAAACCCATCAATAAGTACATGTATGTAGAAACTTTTGGAGAACCAATAGTCTGGTAAGAGAGATAAAGTTATCTCACGGCCACACCTAAAAAGTGCATTTAAATGGGAAAAAAACAAAATAAAAAGGACTGTTTTCTGTATATATTGCATACATTAAATAAAGAATGTAATGCGTGTTCTCTTGACATGTAAAATGCTCCCTCATGCTTTCTAACGCAAGCTCTGTATAGAAGAAGGAATGACACAGCAAACAGACAACAAACAGCATGAATTGAGCGAAAAATACTCCACTGGGCGAAGCCAAAGCCAACTATACGTATATTTTAAAGAATTGTTAACAATAGGTAACAGACAACTGCACCTTCAAGCCAGACCTAAACAGTGCCTATTTTGCGCTGCCCTCTTTTACTATGTTGATGACGTAATGACGCTGGGTTTACAATTACGAAGAAACACAAGGCTAAAAGGAAGTGACGTGTTCTTTTTACATTCGAATCACCTTGGTTCGTCTGCGGCTGCATGGTCAGGGTCATGAAAGGTATTGTAAAAGTTCAATAATCCCGAGGGTCACGAGACTGGGGTACAAAGCATAGATACACTTGTGACAAATTAAAACTCAGACCGGCGGGGCAACAGTAGATCGAAGGGGGCAACGAAAGACAGGGCAATGAAAGGTCAGGGGTTGAGTCGTTGTGCCTGGACGATTCCATTCGGAGGAAGACGCATTTCAATGTATTGTTGACTAATGTATTATGCTAAACATTTACACTTTTTGAAGAATCTACAGACTCCCCGATATGACGAGTAAAACGTACTTTGCATAGCTAAACTATTGAACCAACCGTGTGACAAAATGGATATTTTCATCTTTATCTACAAACGGGTGGAGGGTTGAACGCAAAACACCACAAGGCAGGCTTTGTTCAGGCTTCCTATAGGGTGTTCCATACTCAATTCATCAGCATCACCACATGTGCTGAAACCGCTGAGGCTGTACCTGGATGCTGAGGAGGGGCAGGGAAAAGCCAAGCGTCCGCCCCCTTGTCATTACTGGGTAGTGGCACGTGTTGTGCGCTGAATTCTGCAGGGGGGTGAGGGGTTAACTGCCTTCTGATAACACCTCTCGCGCCAGTTCTGTCCTCTCCAGATATCAGAGCAGGACCAAGGCGTTCAGAGCGCCACCAGTTCTTACCACTGTAACTACAGGTGAAGAGTATCCTGTCATATAGTTACTGCTCGGTTGTGGATTGCAGAAATGAACACCTGAACCCACACACGCCCTCCTGCGCCACTGTGGGTGAAGCAGCATTCCGCAGTATGGAGCGACGCGGGAATGAGGCGGCAGCACCAGAGAGAGCTTCCCTCGCGGCCGTCCATGCCTTGGCCACGCGCCAGGCCGCCAGCCTCACCAGGCGCGGCCTCACAGAGGAGGGAGCGGGGGCTGCCGCGCGGGAGTCTCAGCTGAGCGGGGTTTAGAAGCCATGTGACTGAATGCAAGGGGGGAGGGGTGACAGCAGGCAGTCAGTCAGCTCGTTATTGCCATGCCCTCTGCTGCACATGCATTCGGAAACTGGAAGGGGTGGCGCCGGACTCCATGCAGGAAAGCAGCCTTGATCACAAGCATACCACACTCCGCACAATATAAGATTCCCATATAAATCTCACATCACTGCAGGGTCCGTTTTACGAACTGGAACATAATACAGAAAAAATGTTTAATTGTCGGGGAGGGGGATTTATGCTTAAACTTTTCCTGGGTGGCCCTTAGTCCATGCAGTGATCATCAGGGCACCTTTTGTCTTCGCATCACCGCTGTCCCGTTGAATTCTTTTTCACATCGTTTAATCTTAGCGCGAGCACTTCTGCTTTTTACCCCCTCGCAACACCTCTTTAGAAACAAGCATTGGCATAGCCAATAGGTCTCGCCTTTGGGACCTTATAAGTATTTAGTTATGCAGCACAATATCTTTACTGCAACAACATTAACTGTTGCATGGCTAAACACTTATAAGGTCCCAAAGTCGAGACCTATTGGCTATGCCAATGCTTGTTTGATAGGGCACTGTCGGTGCAGGCATGAACCACATGGCTTTTCTCCAAACATCCACACTAGTTTTTGTATGGGCAGCAACAGCTTGTGGGGCAGTGCAATTACCTTAGGCTCAGATTTGTAGCATGGGCTGTATGAGCCAAAAGCAAGGAAGGGGGAAAAAAAGAAACAGCAAAATGTTTTACAAAACATCGATGGGGAACAACGCCTCAGGGAATGGAAGTGTGAGAAAGCAAGTCCAGTCCACGGCAAATAGTAGAAATGGTATCTGGTGAAGGTGCGTGTCCATGTGGGGGATGAAGGTGGGAATGGCCGCATGCGGCGTGTACACACCTTTATGATACAAACACTACATATTTTTGATTAACCGCTTTCAGGAGCAACTGCCAATCACATCAGTAGGTAAGCAGGAAACCAATTGGTTCGTGGGATGGTTTTCTCTAAACTCTTGAGGTCGTGTCAAAAGCTGCACTAACTTCAAAAACATACCACAATTAGGAAGCACCTTGTGCACTTAAAATGCTTACTTTTGGTTTAAAACCCAGACATCTCATCCCAGTAAACTTTTGAATTAGAAATGTTTGCATAGCGGCCTCTGAGAAGAAAGCCACAGGTTCAGAAACGAAAGAAAGACATTCAGCCATCACATAAAGACAAAGAAGCATAAACTTCATAAGCTGCATGATGCACCACTTGTCTCCGTGACCTGAAGTGGGAGGATGCTGACAGGAATGATGGGGTACGTCATGCAGCCTCTCCACAACGAGTGTAGGCAGTGGGACAGAAAGGGCGGTGTTCTGGCAAGCTCCTGCCGTAAACCTCTTAACTGTTTATTACGATGAGATGGGGATCCAATCACAAAATTGCCCAAAAAGATAAAGGCAGAAGGGACGGGAAAACGGAGCGCTGCAAATCAATGTGCCTTTCTCCAGTAATACAAAGGGCTCAAATAGCAAGGTTTCCACAGCAAATGAAAATAATACTAAAGAAGGACAGGAGAGGCAAGGTGGGGAGGCCATTAAAACAGTAAATCGTTTCTTAACTCCTGAACCCCAAAGCATACATTTACCTACACCACACTCTGAAGATGGAAACGTGGCAGGAGGGGTGAGGGTAGGAGGCAGCAAGCAACAGAGAGGGAGGTGCGGGAAGTATTACAAACAGGGGCAAAAATGCAATAAAATGCAAGTGAAACCCAAAGAATGAGTTTACCTACAGCTGGCTCTGAAGATGGAAAAGTGGTGGGAGGGGTGAGGGACGGGGGCCGCAAGTAACGGGGGAACAAGCGACAGAGCGGGAGGTGCGGAAAGGATGGCAGCAACAGGGGAAGGAGGGGGCGGGAGTGAAGATGCGATAAAATTCAAGCAGCAACGGGCGCCGAAGCTGAACACTCACCCTACGAAAACAGGAAAACAGTGTAACACGAGCAAACAAGCAATGGCCGCGCGGCCGTGAAACTGACACGCGGCCGCAAAAGTGAAAGTAATCGCGAGGGAAGCCAGAGGCGAGGGAAGCCATATGGCGCCTGATCGCGCGTGCACGCTCGCGTGAACGCCAGGCCCGGCTCCAGGAATTTTTATTTGGGTGGGCCAAGGGTGCATTTGGGTGGGCCACTGCGGGCTCGATTTGTCGCATATATGTCTAGGCAGGCCTGCTTCAGGGCCCTCCTTTATCTCTTCTTAGTCTTACAAGGCCCAGTAAAACGCACTCGTTTCCAAATCTCTTTCTAAATATTATCACTCTCAAAAAGTGTTTTTTCCATGTAATGTTCCTTTGATGGGAAGAGGAGGTTTCTGAGGTGAGAGTATCAGGCAAGTGACACTTCTCGGGCTCCCTCTGTGCGAGCCTTCAGGGAGAATCCCTCTTCATTACTACCTCCACCTGACCCCGGACTCTGCAACGCACTCCCTTACAGGCTTGATTATCCACTACTCCTCTCCAGTGCACCTTATCTCTCAGCTGACCTTGGGCCCCAGCCCCCATATCAGGCACCATCGTGCTCCACTTTCATTTTTCCCGGTAAAAACATTAGTAAAATCAGCTTCAAACTTAAAACATTGAATATAGCAGTAAATATAATTAGCACGCACTTTAAAGTATGTTCCACAGTAGCCCTTATGACCCGACTGCTAATTAAATAAACAAAAACAGAATGGCCATGACAGGGCCGGCTTTAGCGCTGATGCGAAAGTCTTTTTTGGCGCCGCACCAATAACCTCTTTCTCCGTAAATACCTTTACTACCACCTTCCACCAGTGCCCCTCAACCCTCCATGGCCCCCCCTATTGACCTCCTCCTAGGATTCCCTCACTGCCACACGCCACAAGTGTCCCTCATTTCCCTATAGCCCCTCCCCCTCGAATTCACTCACTGCCACCCTCCACCAGTGCCCCTCATCTCTCCGTAGCCCCTCCCCCTCATGACCTCCTCCTCAGACTCCCTCACTACCACCCTCCACCAGTGCCCCTCATCTCTCCCTAGCTCCCCCCTCCACCCCATGACCTCTTCCTCGGATTCCCTCACTGCCACCCTCCAACAGTGCCCCTCATCGCTCCATAGCCCCACCCCCTATTGACCTCTTCTCGGATTCCCTCACTGCCACCCTCCAACAGTGCCCCTTATCTTTACATAGCCCCTCTCTCATATGCATTTCATTTGTTGTATAGCGCTACTCATATCAGTGTAGTGTGTGTCAGTACTTTACACCAAGCACACATTATACAGAGACAACGAATCATACAAGTATGTAAATCAGTCTACAGGAAATGTCACATAAGCCAATGAGGATTACAAGGTGTATGAATCACATGTCATCCATACTGGTGGGCAGTATATTTTAAGAGGGTTTGGTTTGGAGAAGCACAAACTCAGGATTTAAAGAGTACTCCAGTGGTTAGGGGTTGGCTTTACTGATAAAAATGTATATCTGCCAAAACATACTCATTTTAGCAACATTAGAATAATGAAAGACTGAGGAAGTTCTAACTATATCACAAAACAAAAAAAACGAAGTTCTAACTATACCATTCAGGTTTGCATGCAGCTCTTTGATGACAGTTCATTGGTTACTGTCCTATGTTAGGATTGTAACTTCTGAACTGCAAGTAACACAAGGATCTCTGTGACAAAGGCAGTAACCCACTGAGCTTCCACATAAAATACAGTTCATCTGTATTTAAAAACTACTAACAGACAAATGATTGCTCTCCAGCAGGATCTTTAATCACCAGCGTTATCTGGGCATTTTTTATTGTCTTATTGTTGTCCTGCATCGGCCATGATAATGATAAAAACTGTTTAAATGAAGCACACACGAAGTATGTGTCCTGCTGGGCCTGTGCAGATTTTAAAAAGAAAAACAAATAGTAACACATTCTCTTACCTACTCCATTAGTCAAACTTTGTGTCACAGCCTGATGTGATAAGCAGCTGCAGGGGTTAGGAAAGATGAATCAGAATAAACAAACTTATTTTCTCCTGCGCTGAATAGAAAAAGAAATATCCACGCAGCAGGACAGTAGGCAAAGGTTACCAGTGCCAAAGAAAGGATTTGTCGCCTTTCGCCATGCCCCTAGTGGAAATGAAGGGGTAAAAAAATAAACAAAGCCTCGTTAACATGTAAATGGTCTTGTAAAGACCTGTGAAGTACTCTGGTGCGGCTGCGATAATCTCGAAAACTGTCTGTCTGTGTGTGTGTGCGCCCGGGAAGCTGTCTCAGCCGGGCTGACACACGACGGGGGGGTTGAAGCCCTTTGAGCGCAATGGCGTTGCGCGCCTGATTCAAGCCCTCACTGCGAGGGCCAAGGCTCATGTTTGGGTGGGCCAGACTCACGTTTGGGTGGGCCTGGCCCACCCGGCCCACCCGCTAGAACCGGGCCTGGTGAACGCAAGCTGGTCGCCAGCAAAAGCCACTGCTGTTTGCACTTCCAAAACCTGCTTACTAAAACTCTCGCCAGAGCAGCGCATGCGCTGGCTCAGGCGAGACCTAAAAAACCATCAGCAGTGCTGCACTGTATACTCCTAGGACACTTAATATTGAAAAGAAACAGTACAACAAAGTAGGAAGTGCCTCGAAGAGGGCTCATTTCTGTTAAATCACAGTCAAATGCACGTTACAACTTACATTTAATTGGGCTTCACATGCATTTCCGTAGCTTCTTCGCTCCCAAAGAACGCCTGTCTGACTACACAGGTGAGTCGGGAAAAACACAAAAAGGGTCTACGATAGGCGACCACATTTAAGAGAGGTATTGTTTTGGGCACATCATTATTTTAAAATGTTGCTTGATACCAAAAGAGCAGAAGGTCGGAATTCCTCATTGGATATTTTCAATTTTTAAATAAAAGCAAGCATTGACTGAGGTTTTTCTCATTCTCGAGAACAGGGATTCAATAGTGTCAATCTTCGTTATTGGAATTCCAAGTTCCAGCTGACCCAGGGATGAACATACATGTGATGTAATACAATGTGATCTTGCACAATGGGGTGCTGGATTAAATGGAGGAATAACTAGGCATAGGAGGTAAACAAACCTCCAATACCCTCTCATGGTTCCACTCCGTAATAAACTGGACATGAACTAAAAACACACACACACCCACCCCACCCCACAGAAATGACAGAGCAAAAGGCGAGATCCAACACCGAATCCAATAGTAGATTCAGATATAAATTAGCAAAGGCTGTGGTAGCTTCACATCCTGCATTGCTAGACATAGGAAGGGGTGAGCATATGAGATCCAAGTGGTAGGCCCCAGCAGGTCTTGAGGAGAATCTATGGTCACAGTATAAAAATCTCCACAGGATGCAAATAGAAAGGGGCTCCCTGCTAACAAAGAATCTATAATGTAATAAGCAGTGCTTCCAACAGACAGGTATTTGATTGAGATTACACAGGGGCCCACCCTTCAGGAATAAGCAAGGATTCTGCAGCTAAGAGTCAATCGCCTACAAAAGAAGCCATCATTGCTTGACCTAGGAATGAATGGTCATAAAATTTGAACTAACTTCAAAGACACCAATGGAAGACCCAGGCAGGACCTGATTCACAGCAAGTGTGAGAATCTCTCGTCATACAAAAAAACTTTCAGAGAACACAGAAAAGTGGACTTCTCCACCAAGACAGAATCACAAAGTATAGTTAAAGTCACACATTCACAAGTGACCAAGACCTTTGCAGCTGAAACAAGACATGGTATATTGATCTCCTCCAGTCTACATGCAACCCTCCATGGTTCCAACAATATGATCAAAGCAGCTCTAATGACAACAGAAGTGAGCATTATGTGAACAAGCCTGACACAGAGGCACACATCTCCAATGGCAGCAGCCAGCAACCAAAGAACCCAACACATGGACAGCATGTCTGAGAACATGAATGGCTGCCATTCACCACAACATCGTCAATGACACTCAGAGGCACCCTAGGCACACAACGCAAGTCCATCATTTGACAAAGCATTTCTGTATTATATACGACTAACAAATCCTGATTGCACCACACTTGATTTTATGGAGCATTTGCTGCCACAGGTGTTCAGTTTCTCACCTGTATCAGCTGAGATTATCAATACCGAATTCAATAACAGTCATTATTTATGTCAGATGGATGAAAGACCGAATCAGCTTGGTGGGATTCAGATCTGTGTCTCAACCCACTAAAATATGTTGTTCTTGCTGGAATGACTGCTCAGCTGAAATACTTGTTGGCTTTTGTTTTAAGCAGAGAAAATCAAATGGATCTTTTATTTCTAAAGGAACCACCACATGCTAGGTACTAATAGGGGTTACAGCGAAATCGACTATCCATGCTAATGGATACCCAAGTACAGTAGTTGTACAATGGAATACAAATTATTCTTGGAACTCTGAACCATTCTATCCTTTTTGTGTGAACCCCGTGTGTTGTACAGCTCACTGAAGCCTGCCAGTGTTAAGCTCATTCTATATAAATGAAATGTAAATAAAAAAATACAGTTGTAAGACGTGTAACAGACGTGAAGTAGTTTCACTTACCACAATGTCAAAAGCAGACATGAATAGGCAAAGGGTGCAAAGCCGCCTCACACATTCACTTCAGAAATGAAGTGCAGAGGATATTTTTAAACACTTTATATAAGTGTGTAAATACACCAGTCGAGATTTCTCATTATAACAACATCACTTAAAGCGACAAGCAAAAAAAACAAGTGGTAGTCAGCATCACAAATATACTGCCCTTTCAGTAAAATCAAGCATAAATGGGTTAAATTCAATCAGAAGATTTCTATAATTGTAGCACCCTTTCACAACTACCCCCTCACAAACCTATTTAATCAAACAGTTCACTGGGAGCCTGCATCCAGTCCTGTGATTAGTGATGGAGGAGGAAGTGCCCGCGCCCTGCAGTGCGCCTTCTATGATAAGTAAGAAAGATGGTCCAAAGTCTATCAATCAATCACGGCATTTATAGAGCGCGCTACTCACCCGGGAGGGTCTCAAGGCGCTGGGGGAGGGGGTAAGTTACTGCTCGAACAGCCAGGTCTTGAGCTGCTTCCTGAAGGCGAGATGGTCCTGGGTTCGCCGAAGGTGAGTGGGGAGGGAGTTCCAGGTCTTGGCCGCCAGGTAGGAGAAGGATCTTCCTCCGGCGGTGGTTCTGCGGATGCGTGGTACGGTGGCGAGGGCGTGGCTGGTTGATCGTAGCTGGCGTGTGGGCGTGTAGAAGGACATGCGGTCGTTGAGGTACTTTGGGCCCAGGTCGTGGAGGGCCTTGTGTGCGTGGGTGAGGAGTCTGAACGTGATTCTCTTGCTGACGGGGAGCCAGTGCAGGTCTTTCAGGTGTACGGTGATGTGGCTGTGTCGGGGGATGTCCAGGATGAGTCGTGCGGAGGCGTTCTGGATGCGCTGGAGTCTCTTTTGAAGTTTGGCTGTGGTTCCGGCGTAGAGGGTGTTCCCATAGTCCAGTCGGCTGGTGACGAGTGCCTGGGTGACGGTCTTCCTGGTTTCAGTGGGGATCCATCTGAAGATCTTGCGGAGCATGCGCAGGGTGTTGAAGCATGAAGATGAGACGGCGTTGACTTGTCTGGTCATCGACAGGGAGGAGTCCAGGATGAAGCCCAGGTTGCGTGCGTGGTCCGTTGGCTTGGGTGCGGTGCCCAGGGCCGGGGGCCACCAGGAGTCGTCCCAGGCGGAGGGTGATGAGCCCAGGATGAGGACTTCCGTCTTGTCTGAGTTCAGTTTAAGGCGGCTGTTCCTCATCCAGTCGGCGACGTCTCTCATCCCGTCGTGCAGGTTGGCTCTGGCGGTGGTGGGGTCGTTGGTGAGGGAGAGGATCAGCTGGGTGTCGTCGGCGTAGGAGATGATGTTGAGGTTGTGTCGGCGTGCGATGGCTGCGAGGGGGCTCATGTAGACGTTGAAGAGGGTCGGGCTGAGTGAGGATCCTTGTGGAACGCCGCAGATGACTTCGGTGGCTTCGGATCTGAACGGGAGAGGCGGACTCTCTGGGTTCTTCCGGCGAGGAACGAGATGATCCATTCCAGTGCTTTCTCTCGGATTCCGATGTTGCTGAGGCGCTTCACTAGGGTGCGGTGGCAGACGGTGTCGAACGCCGCGGAGAGGTCCAGGAGGATGAGGGCAGCTGTTTCCCGTTGTCGGTTAGGGTTCTGATGTCGTCGGTGGCTGCGATAAGGGCGGTCTCGGTGCTGTGGTTGGCCCGAAACCCGGACTGCGAGGGGTCGAGGGATCCATTCGTCTCGAGGAAGGCGGCAAGCTGTCTGTTGACGGTCTTCTCGATGACTTTGGCCGGAAACGGAAGGAGCGAGATGGGGCGGTAGTTCTTGAGGTCGGTGGGGTCCGCCGTTGGTTTCTTCAGGAGGGCGGTAAGCTCGGCGTGCTTCCAGCTCTCCGGGAAGGTGGCGGTGTGGAAGGAGGAGTTGATGATGTCCCGGAGATGGGGTGCGATGGTGGCGTCGGCTTTGTTGAAGACGTGGTGTGGGCAGGGGTCGGTTGGTGATCCGGAGTGGATGGAGTTCATCGTGCGGGTGGTGTCTTCGGTGTTGATCGGGGTCCAGTTGCAGAGGGTGGTGGTGGCGGGCATTGGTTCGGCGGTAGGGTGCGTTGTTTGTGCGTCGAAGCTGTTGTGTATGTCGGTGATCTTGCGGTGGAAGAACGCGGAGAGTGAGTTGCAGAGGTCTTGCGAGGGGGTGATGTCGTTGTTTCCGGCGCTGGGGTTGGAGAACTCTTTGACGATGCTGAAAAGTTCCTTGCTGTCATGGGCGTTGTTGTCCAGTCGTTCTTTGAGTGCCGACTTCTTGGTGGCACGGATCAGCTGGTGGTGTTTGCGGGTGGCGTGCTTGAGGGCGGTCCTGTTGTCTGTGGTCTGGACGAGTCGCCAGGTTTTCTCGAGAGTGCGGCAGTTCTTCTTGGATTCCTTGAGTTCGTTGGTGAACCAAGGGGTTTTCTTGCTTCCGGGTCTGCTGGGAGGGTTTTTTAGTGGTGCGAGGTCGTTGGCGCAGGCGGTCAGCCACTTGGCGAGGTTGCTGGCTGCTTCGTTTCTATCAACTCATGCTACCCTATCTCGAAGTATCTGCCAACTTTTCCATAGGATAGAGATTCCAGGTTCTAGTCCACTGTAAACCTTTTCTATATTTCAGCATCAGATAGTTAAAAGCGGTCTGTAGGTGAGACTTAATTATTTAAAGCTACTATGGAGAGCTATTGGTGTTGGTGTGGATGTTTTTTTTGCTTTTTTATTTTTTTAATTTATTTACTTCCCCCAGACTCAAGCTCCTCTGTTGCCTTCTCCCCAACAGCTCCTCCATTGCACCCCCCACTCTTCCTGTGGCAGTCCTTTAAGATAAACAGATAGTATTTTGGAGTGCCTGGAAGCTACCATCTGCTGCCTGGTTGCTCCGTTTTGTAAATGTGCTTCAGGGCATGTTTAAACTTTTTTTTGATTTACTGCTAAAGTGTAATCCACCACCTTGAAAGGGTAAATAAAAAAAAGATACAAAATGGTGGCTGCCTGATGACATGAGCATGCATATGTACGGACGCATGCGTGCACATGCATCATCATGCTGGGCTGCCATAGTAACATGATGCATACTTGTGCATGGCTGCTTCCAAGTCGTGCTGCTTCTTATGCCAATGCTGTATTGCATTGGCAACAAACGTTTATTAATGTCAATCGGTTCAAAAGGTGAGACATATTGGCTTTGCCAATGCTTGTTTTGATAATACAGCAATACGACTTGTGCGCTTGGAGCACTGGTCAATCTATAAACAGAGACTTTTCATTTCTAGCTATGTCGACTTTTCAAAATACTAATATTTCACCCATCGAATCCAAAACTATCGCCATTGGTGCCTTCTCTCTCCGGAAAGGCCTCTCAGCATATTCAAAAACACACTCTGAGAGAGTGTGACGCGCACACTGCTGCTGCCAGAGGTGTGCCTATAGTTCCCTACAGCCTAAAGAGCAGGCTTTAAGGCACGCTTCAAAGCACCCGGAACACATAATTAATAGATGAGCACACTAGCTGCCGACACACGTTCTGAAGGAATGGGGAAGGCTATTTGGACTTTTTTGCACAATCTTTAATTTGCTATCAAATGTACACAAAATAATGATTCACTCTAATTTTTGCTTCCTTGAAGTCAATTAAATGATAACCACGTTTGAGGCCGACTACACAAAACACCAATATTTACAAGCTGATAAAACTTCAAATAGGGCTGTCTTGTTATCTATGGCACTGAGTGTGTTCCTCTGAATTGCTTCCTTTCCCATGCTTCTTCCTTCTTCTCATGTAGAAGGCAGAGAGCTCAAGCGGCGTGACATGAACCTCACTCAATTCAACAAAATAGAAAATACCAAATAAAGCTAGAGTGACTTCGCAGCGTTTTCTCCCTGATTCCACCACAGGGAACCCTCCCCTAAGCCCTCCATAGCCTCTTTGTTGCTACTAAAGGGTTAAGGGAAGGTTTACGAGGAGAAACAACATAAAGAAAATCCCGATTTTAAAGCCCTGTTTTCTTTTTGTCTGTTCCTGTTGCTGACTTCATGAGCCCTGAAGACAAAAGGAAGCATGACACTGCCCAGGCCACGGATAGGCAAGACACCTGCAAACCCTGCTTACCTAAACTTTGGGACTGAGCGCCATGGGATTGTCAAGCACTGTCCTCTGCTTCCTCGAGGAATCTTTTTAAGTTCAGGAACTTGACTCACAATAAAAACACACCTGTGCCCAATGCATTTGGCTACATTCTGGCAAAAAGTCAAAGTATCACTATTAATATGTGGGCGATCTACCTATTAAGACAACCTCTGTCTACCCTGAACCCTCAAGTGTAGATGTGTTCCTATGCCAATGCCACTTCGAATTGTATTCTTCTTGAGTGGCAAACTAACTGCAAGGGTTACAAAAGTACCAACAACCTTATGAGCTGGAGAGGGTTCATCTACTTTTGCAGGTGAATCCACACGGAACACGCATAATTCCACCATGAACTGTACATCTGCGATCATGAACATTAGACTATACATATTGAATTTGTACACTGGCGAAAGCACTTTGGAAAGTAATAATCACCATCCAGTATCAGGATTGACAACTTACCTACACAAGCAGGTTTTTCTTTTCTTGTAGGTGCTTGAGATGCCATCTGGTTTGGACCCTAAGCTGGCAGGACACAATTATAGAGGCCTGAGTGCTTAGTAACCAAGCTGCTAGCGTTAGTATTGAAAGATGGGGTGCAGAAAGTTCCCTTGGTTTAGAAAGAAGACTGTGGTCCTTAAGGAAGAAGAGAGCCTTTTTCCGTGGCCTAGGAACCACACCTAATTTGTCAAACTGTTATGCTGGAGGGGGTGGGGGTTACCAAAATCAGATCATCATACCAGCAACTCTACCAGGCAAGTCAATAAGGAGGGGGTGTCAGAGGGACCTTTGACTCCAGTTCATCGAGGGCACAAACTGTGCACATTGAAAGTGGTATTATCTGGATATAAGAGCTTAAAGAAAGAGACAGATGGGGCTCTCTCCACCCACTTGGAATTGTATCATAAATTGCCTCATCTAAGAACACCTGGATAATGTATCTGTAGTAGTTGTGTCACCTTTTAAATTTTTCAGTTAAGGGCCGGTAATGGCTTGTATTACGCTCAAATGCCTTATCTATGGTGTTTACTTTCAAGGTACTTTGGTGAATTGCATCCTCACCTTGTTTCTGTAAAAGGAGACACCTCCAGGAAGTAGCCTAGGGTCAAACTGATCGATGCATTCATCCTCATAGGTGTTCACCTCTGAGTGCAAGTATGAGGGGAAGGCCACGGCTCTTCCTAGTCTGCAAACTGAGTTTAGTTTCTGAGTAGCTTGGGTTGTCCTCTAAGCAGTTGTACCCTAGTCCGTTCAGCTATATGCCATTGTTCGCCTCCTATTGTCATGGTCCTTGCTTGTTAAATACACGAATCATACTGCCTCTTGGAGCTTAAAATGTGTCTTTAAGATCCACTATGACATTTGTGGCTCAGGACAGAGTTGGCTGCTTCTATGCACTTTAATGTTCACTTTCTGGCAAAAGATGGTCAACAAACAAAATGTCTTGGAGCAAAGTTCTGTCCCAAACCCTTGTCACAAGATGACAGAGTGAAGGTAATAATGCTGCCTCTCAAGTCAGTTAAACAATAGCTTGCATTTTCACCAAGATTATCTGCAAACAATAATAGGTATTTAATGCCAGATAATAAAGACTAAAGCTCAAGCATAGCTATCTTTTTTCTCACACAAGGAGTCACTATGGGTTCTGCATGTGCTCTCAGCCAATACCCGTCTTCGAGTTTAATACCAGACAGACAACAGCAGCAGGAAGGCTCACCTCACTGACCAACGAAGACTGTGAGGGGCTGATCAGCAGCTCTTTTTGCATCTATTAAGTGGAAACTCCATAAGGTTATTAGCCTCAGTGCTGTTCACACAGCGACCCTGAAGTGGGCCTGTGAGCACCACCTTTTTTTTGATGGCTTGTATCCTCAGTGGAGGATGGGACGCCATACCCTGGTTAGTGTTCAATGCAAGCCCAAATTAAGTGGCATCTGCTTGAGTTGCCTACAAATAAACAGGTTGTAGAAAGTTTCCAGAACTGTCTGGATGCTAAGCTGAGCCAGATGCATTTTCAGGGTCTGGAGCACACAATCACCTGCACACGGACAGACGTTCATGCTTGAAGGACACACAGACAGGATGTCAATGAAGACCATGCGAGCCCTATGCGGGTCTAAAGGCATAGTTTGTAAGTGCAAATGTAGCTCAGCGCACAGTTCTAATGACATTAGGAAGGACTGCAGGTACCTATGACAAAGTTCCTGCAGAGTAACCTATATGGTGCACCACATCTCTGAACACAGAATCCAACATTAAGACAGTATCCAAAGCCATCAAAACTACTTTCTGATCCAGCATGCCATAATGCTTAGGGGAGTGCCATATCTCCCCTTCCTGGTTGGTCCAAGCATCCCACCGGAGAGAGGCTCTTCATTTTCAATACAACATTTAGAAAAATATACAATTTCCTCTGTGCTTTCACCATGCAGGAATATATCAATGGGGCAGATGAACCGATAATACACTCTTGGGAACGTGCTGAAATTTCACACGAAAATATAAGCCCAACAATTCAGGATTGTAAGGATAATAAACATAACACAGGGCATCCCCACAAAGGTATGTGCATGGAAATGTCAAGAAAACATGTTATGTGAAGAATCACGCATGTAAAAACTATTTACATTTGATTCCTTCCTAACAGTGATGAGTTCCAGTCAGCATAGAATACATCTTTGTTTCATCACACACAACGCATGGTAAACATTTGAAAATATGCTCTTCGTATGATGATACACAAATAGCCTTATAGCGAGTGACAGAGTGAGAGAGGAGCAAGTGCACAGGGCCATCAGTGTGCATGTGTGTGAGGATTTCTGTGCGAACATCTGAAGCTATTGGCCCACCTGTAGATTTGTTTGAGGTGGATTTTGTAGGAGAGAGATCCGTGGATTTAATTGTGGTTTGATTTCAGAATAGAACTATCTGCGTGAGCTTGTGTCTGAATACTGGAAGTGTGGATGCGTAGATATTTTGCCTAAGTGTCAGCGTGCCCATTAAGTAACGTGTGGGCTGAAAACAACTAGCCCGCTAACCAAGATGGTGGCCCCGCTCACTTGCGAGGACCACCCGATTCCCCTGCTAGTCAGGCAAAGTGCAGCGAGCAGTGCAGGTAAGTAAAACAATGTCACACTCATAAAATGCTTAAAAACACTTGAAAAAAAGTTAAAGTAGGATCCCTGGCGAAATATAATATAGCTCAGCAACCAGGAAAGGCAGCAAATAGTGAATGTGTCCTTGTGTAATGTAACTGGTACTCATGTAAAGAGCTCCAATACCTTCGGGTCGAGTTCGCGCTATATAAATCTGCAAAAAATAAAAAGATGGAGTCTGTCATACTTGCGCCTACATCCAAGAAGCACAAGTCCCCTTATGCGGATGAGTGGGGGTAAAAAACGCTGCATTGGACAACCATTTCATAACACTAAAATAGCCAGTAATTTCCAGCGTTGTTTACGCTAGTGATTACCTTTTTGCATCGACAGCTGATCCAAATATTGCCTGGCATTGTTTTCGCTCCATTTCTCACTCTGTATCTTGTAACTCTAGCTTTCCCTCGGGCTCTCACTCACTCACCTGAGTGTCACGAGGCACCTTTACATAGCGCCAGATTCCCCCAGACACCGCCAGGCACATCCTCCAGCTCCCCGTCACTGCAGGTCCGGCAGAATGCTAGGGTAGAGCTGGGTTTGCAGTGAGGCCTGGTCTCCCTCGCTTCCCTAGCCACCCCCAGCACAAGGAGCCAGTCTTTCCGGGAGAGCCTCGAGTTACTGCACGCAGCAGGAGAGCCACCGACAAAACTAATTACAGTATTTGGTTTTATTTTTAACCACGTCAAATGTATACAATTACTATCATATATCAGCTGTCGGCGTTGTGCATGGGAATGGCTTGGCTCGTGGGAGCTGCTGAAGCCGGAAGTATGGGAAGTGTTCGACTTAAATTGTGGGGTTTCCTGATAATCCTAGGTCTAGCCCACGTAGGGAAGTCTGACCTTACGAAAACTCGCCCATACATAGGTCGGTGCGCCAAGTGTAAGACACAGCTGTAATAAACGCCTGAATGTACCATCTTGTTCTAAAGAACATGTTTTATTGGGCCTCATTTATTTTCGTTGGCATTGAATGTGGATGTTAACCAGGGCCTGACTGGGAACCCAAAGCAGCCTGGGGAAATTTTGTTAGACCAGCCCCCAAAGGGTACATTAATCACCGGAGTTTTCTTGACACTTTTATTGTTGCATGAAAACTACTGGTTATACAAGGAGCTTTGCAAAGGGTGCTTTCAAAACGACTGCACTGCTACAAAAACGCCCCCAGTAACAAAACCGGCCCCACCCTTCAAAGCCTCCCGGGGAAACGCCCGATGCCCTGTACGGCCAGTCCGGCCATGATCCTTAACTTACCGAGTGTAGAAGGGTGTCTACTGCTTTTTGGAGAGTTGATAAGTAAAGTGTCGGCCTAGAGACTGCAACCTGCACACTTTCACACTGAACCCATCCCATTTTACCACCCCTTCTGCCCGATACTTGTCCCCTCCTCCACGCCGTACACTAGACGGCTTTGGCGGGCCTGCCCGCGTCACATGAGAGGCTGGGCTCGGGCCTGCCAAGCACACCAGAGGAACATGTTCGTGCTTGTGATCTGAGGCACACGTTCTTGGTTCCAGTATACACTGCACGAGTCGATCCAGTGTAATTATTCTCGCCAGAATGATGACAAGCCCAGGGTTGAACTGTGCAGCTCGTGCCCCTCTCGTGATTCCGGACCCCACAGCTCCAGTCTCTCTGGTCCAGCAGGACGAATCCACCACTTGTGGTCACCTGATCCAAGCCCGGGGCTACGGAGGCACAGGGACACAACCCCCAGCACTGAGCGTGGACGTCTCCTCGCCCAGTCCCACCCCCTCTCGACTCCCTGCTAGGGGACCTCGCGCCTTGGTTGCATCTCACTGTCTGTCTGTCTATTTGAGACGTGAAGACTTTCTCTGAACCACTGCTTGGGAATGAAGTGGAGGAACGCAAGAGACATGAGGAAGGGAAGACAGACGAGGACAGAGGGGAGCAAACACAGGCGAGAGGAGGGGAGGGAAGAGATGAGCGAGAAGAAAAGAGAGGGAGGCGCCAGAGCAAGGGGGATGATCGGATGGACGAAAGGTAACTGGGAGAAGCAGGAGGAAGAGACGAATACCTCATGAAGACTAGGAAGAGAAGGTGGAATGGAGGGATGAAGGACGACGAGGGAGAGTGACCTGGACATGGGAGGGGAAGAAGGTTGGGAGAGAAAGGAAGGGTGAAGAGAGGGGGAAAGACTGAGGAGCAGAGGGGATACTTGGAGATTTTTCAAAGGGGAACCATATGCTGAGGGAACACAACCCAATATGAGCCTGCAGATGCCGCCATTAGAGGCACAGGCTGGGAGACTCAGGCCGGGTGCACTGGGGACCCTTCCAGGAGGAAGCTGCTCCCTGGAGATCCTCCTCTATAAAGCAACCGCAGCTAAACCTTACGCTTCATTCTTTCGAGATCAAAGCCCGGTTTTTCAGAAAAAGCTCTATTGCAATTAGTGCAAAGGGATTCAAAGCAGCGGAAGAGCCGTAGGGCGCTGCCGAAACCTGCAATACAAGCACCAGTTCAAAACTGCCGCAAAATTTGAGATTGACGTAACACATTTGAGTTAAGCAGAGATCAATTTGATACACAAAGTTTTACCTTTAAATAGATTTACATTATTTGCTTGTAAACAAATACAAAATGTGCACTGCATTTTAACAATGCACATATCAGTTAGCTCTAGAACTCTGAATGGCTTTAAATAACCAGAAACATTCTACCCACTGATGTACTTGGCAGTGCTGCAATGACCCGCTGTTACACTGCATTATGACTTTCAGACATGCTCTCTTATGATGCAATAGCACTCACTGAACGGACACAAAACTACTTTGAGGACCTGCATATGAAACCTTGCCACACACCACTCTCCGGTAGAATGGTTTTGTACCGTGTCATTGCCTCTGTAGAATTTATCCTATTTGCTTACTTTTGCTCAATCTCAATATATTCATTTTGTCCTGCGACTTCCAGTTCCTTCTCTCCGCGCTCAGGGAAGTCATGGCTGCTGGCCAGGGGCACAGAAACAGCTTGCAAAGCAAAAATAACAACCTTATGCAGTCTGCAGTAAAGTAGCGCTGCTCCCAAGCGTCTGTTGTATTCCGGTGCCACAGCGCGATAGAATCCTCCCACTGGTCAGGGATCTTGAGATTCAGTGTCAGGGCATGGAACCTCCTGGGACCCATACATCGCCACCACAGTTCATGGCATGCAGACTCAAGGCAGGTGCTCTCCTCACAGCTAGACTCCGCTAACAGTGGCTCTTGGGATGCAGAGACAGGGCTAGTAACCTGATTGGAAGTAGGCATTCTTAGGCCCAGTTCTTGAGAAGCAAAGTCTGTGCGACAGGGTAAAGATTCACCTGGAAAAGAGACTTCCTGGGCAAGATGCAGAGTCAGGCCAGGGTCCTCCTGGGACGTTAACTTCCCTAGCATAGCTTTTGACATATGGGGGTATTAGGAACACCGCTAGGCATGGGTCTTGAAATTCAGAGTTGGGGTCAGGACTTTCCTGGGAATGAGAGTTCCGGAAGTAGACTTCCTTAGCACACTTCATGGGATGCAGAGTCGGGGCATGGAATCTTCTGGGAACAAGACTTCCTTTGATGCAGCTCTTGTGATGCACCTTAAGGTCCAGCCCCACATCCCCCCCTGAGAAGCAGCCATCCTTAGGCACAGTTCTTGGGATGAGAGTCAGGGTCACAAGTAACTAAGATGGATTTCCCTAGGTGGGACAACGTTCTTGGGAACCAGAGTCTGTGTCATAATTCTCCTAGAATCTGACAGCCATGGCCCGGACAAAGTTCTTGTGATGCTGAGTTCCAAGTCAAAGTCTAATGTCATCCTTCAGAAGTGAGAGAATACATGCAAGAGCAGGTATACCCTAGACAAAGGAAGAGGCATTAATTCTACTCACCAGTGACCATTCTCGAGAACCTGGAGTCACCAGCAGACAGTCTCGATGTTTCATTATTATCACCATTGTTATATCAAAATAATAGCAGCAATTTAAAGGATGCAATGCTAGGATCACTTCCAAGAAAAAAGGATTGTGGAAAGCAGATCGTGTTTGGTTGGCCATATTAGAAACATTTCATTCTGGTAATGTACACGGACCCAAAATAAGTTATGAATGCTTTTCATTGTAAATATATGAGGAATAAGCAAGAAACACAAAGCCCAAATACAATCCATTACTCTGAAACGACACCCCATGCCTCAACACCAACACTTGGCATGGGGCATGTTCTTGGATCACATATTCCACAATAACTCAGACTTAAATGACAGTGTACCTCGGCTGACCACAATCAGTGTGCGTGGAATTTACAATGTGCAAAACCTCAGCAGTAATACAAAATTAAAAGAAAATGATCAAATATTTAGTGTTTTCTCCAAAAACATGCTATATGATCAACAAAACTGCAAGTAAATAAATAAAAAAATGTACCCTTATTAAAGTCTGAATACCTTGGAAAAGGTGTTCATGATTATTCTCCTTGATTAAAGAACAACTAAGGAAAGAAGCTGGCAATCCTACACAAAACAGAAAAAATAAAGTTGCTAAACTCAGGTAAAGGATATAGAAAATTAGTAAAAATAAAACTACAAACATTTCTACAAATACAGGAAAAAACAGAAACTCTTCTTTTTTCCTTGTTGACAAATTTTGTAGTATCATTGTCCCATAAATCAAACATGCTAAGCTCTGTTAAACAAAACCAAGGTTTCCTACATTATTTCTGATCAAGCATTTTTATGGTGAGATTCTATAGATATTCAGTTAAATAATACAAAGAAAATAAAAACATTGCCAAAATGCATTAATTTAAGAAACTGGCAGACATCAAATAAATCACTGAAGGAACCTGGCTCTTGTGTAGTAACTTTAACTGGAGTCATGCACACATAAGTAATTTCTTTATCGAGCATCTGTATCAAGCTAAGTGCAAACAAGCACCACCTAAGATAAAGTTGTAAAGAAAGCCTTAAAATAATTCTCAAAAATGTTAAATCTGTCACAGGCTCAAAAAGAGACGCTACTAAACTCTCCTGAGAAACCAACAATGAATCCAAACATCCTGTGGAATCTCA
Organism: Calotriton arnoldi; assembly: GCA_963921515.1. NCBI lineage: Eukaryota > Metazoa > Chordata > Amphibia > Caudata > Salamandridae > Calotriton > Calotriton arnoldi. The sequence goes on along the minus strand of CAWUFW010002736.1, from coordinate 631,914 downwards.
TATTCAGGGCCAAGGTGAAAATTGCCAAGAACGCCAAAAAATCAATAGACTCAAATCAGGATTCAGATCCCTTCATGGCACCGAGATTGATCTTGATACTATGGACAATCTTTCAGGACTAGCAGTCAAGGGTAACACAGAGTTTAAAATCATGAGATACTATGGGCAAGAGGGAAAATAGCAAGAATAGAAAACCTTACAGTAGAACAAATAACTGGACACAAATTCACCCCTGCTAAGCCAGAACCTCAAAAGAATAAATTGACCTCCCTTGTCTGTATGAGATCAGATCTTCCACAGTTAATGTTCAAATCTTAATGAAACCACTTTGAAGCGTAAGAGGTTTCCTTTCTCTGCATGATCAATAAGTGTGCAAACGATACACAGCTATATTCACACATCACAAATGAGCATCACAGAGTGGAGGGCCTTTCATAATGCCTGAAAAGGTTACTGACATTGTTACATGAGAGAAGACTCAAAGTGAACGCTGGGCAACTTGTGCTAGCTTCAATAAACTAAATGAAACTTTACATTTCTCAAGGGACTTTGTCAGCCCTATGTCCCAAAACATTCCAGACTAGCAATTAAACAAGCCCCAGCCCATCCAGAGCAGAGGTTAATTTGAGCAGGTGGCTGCAGGTGGCCCACCAGCACTTATGTTTGGGGACCGGCACTTATTTTACCTCAATAGACTGATACAGTGCAAAAAAGAGAAAAATACAAAAGGGGAAGAAAAAACTACAGTGACAAAGGACAAAAGCAGAATGAAAAAAGAAACTGCAAGAGTGAGATAAAGGAGAATGGAGTGTCTGGTTGTGTGTAAAAGAGGCATGAGTTGGACTCAAGACCACGCAGCCTTGGCATTTGGCACCTCGGGCATTTGTTGTGCTAACTACCGGCTTGTGAGCAAACTTTTGAGTCCCAGCACTTACTGTTTTACTCATTAAGCACTGATCCAGAATGCAGCAAATATTTTAGTATGCAAACAACGGAACCAGGCCTCCACCTTCAAAAGAAGTTGAGCTTATTTAGCCACATTTCATCCGCTGAGCAGTAAACCTAAAATCAACATACATGAGAAATAAATATTAACTTGAACACTACGTTCATGTACTTGGATCAAACAGTAACATTGTTACAATCCCAAACAATAGAAAAAAAGCAACATGAGGGAAGCAAATCGCATCAAGAAAAATTGTTAATATTTGAAACAACAATAAAAGAATTATGGCAGCAAACAAACTACATCCATTAAAAAAATCAAACAAACCCAAACCATGCTTCTCAAGGAGGACTTGGACAATCTGCCTTTTGAGCCAATCACGAACTAGATGTTGCAATGTGCACCCATTCACCTTGGAACCAAAATATATATCGTAATTTAACAATAAATAAACTGGCACAGTGTAAAACCGGAAAGTAACATGTAACATGGGCGTAATGTGCGTCTTCTTGGCTAGTGATAAAGTACGAACTAAGGGGCAGTGTTCTCGGAAGTCATTACACACAGGCCCATTATATGGTCTTCTAGGCACTACACGCAAATCATTTACCTCAACTTTTAAGGACTGTGGATCCCCTTGGAAAGGAGAGGCTGGATACACAAACAACGGGATAACTACTCATGGATTTAATTTAAAAAATCGATATCAATAAGTATAGTGCACATCCAGTACAGTATTATCCACAATATACCATAAATATTAAACCAGTAGGATCAGGCCCAAACACGACCATCAACTCTTTCTGAAGAAAACGTATGAAAAGAGGAGGGAATTCAATACGGAGCCGATTGGAGTCGCCCAGGTTAACTCAACAAGTTCAAGTCCTGCTTTTGACTTGCCATTTCCTCTCCCGCACAGAGAGCGTGCCATCTGTACAGTAATAATTTAGGGGCCCTACTTCGTCCTCCCTCTTCAGTGTTATGTTATGATAAGGATATTTATATAGCGCATGTTCACCAGCTGGTTTCTTGGTGCTGAGTATAGGAACATAACATGCAGCTCAGTATCTCATTCGTATGCTTGTGTAAAAAGCCATATTTTCAGAAGTTGTACAAACCTGAAATAATAGGCAGTCATTCTGATGTTAGGTGTGAGAGAATTTCAGAGCCCGGAGGCTGATACTGAAAATCTAGAACCTCCTAGTCTCTTCTTCTTAAAAGGGGGAATAAACAGAAGGTTAAGATGGGATGACCTCAAATTACAAGAGGCTTTTGAATTCGGGAGGAGGTAAACTCAGGACTGGTGCCATGAAGGGATTTAAAGATGATGCATCCAGTCTTAAAAGCCAAGCGCTGTTTCACCGGCAGCCAATGTAGTTTCCTCATCAGGGGGGTTACTGTGGCACCTCCTAGGCTGTCTGTAAATTAGCCTGGCTGTCTGATTTTGGACCAGTTGTAATCTCTTGATTGAACCTGAATGAGGGCTTCGAGGATGAGAAATATACCAATGTATCTAGCTTTCCGAGCTGGAGAAAGCAGGATGAAACTACTGCCCCTACTTAAGTCTTCATAGAAAGATTTTTGTCAACAGGAACTCCAAGACTCTTAACTGAGTTCTTTGGTTTGGGGGGGACCCATTTCAGATAGGCAAAAATTGGAGTTCCATTAGTCTATTCTGCCTCCAGCCAAGACGATCTCCATCTTATCGGAGATTAATTTAAGCTGATTGCTATTCATCCAGTCACAGATGAATAGCATTGTATTTTGGAAGAACATTTTAGAGTCTGATGAATTGTCAATAGCAAAAAGAAGTTGCATATCATCTGCATAATTGAAAATTCTCACCTTCTTTTCCTCAGAGTAAGCACTAGGGGATGTATACACAGATTAAAAAGATGAGGGGACAAAGATGACCCCTGAGGTACACCACAGGTCAGTTGGACCTTAGGAGAACCAAAGGGAGATAAACAGACTGACTGAAACTGATCTTTTAAAAAAACCAACTAGTCAAGCTCCATGCCCAGTATACCTGCAGCTCCGACACAGCGCACCAGAAGCTCATGGTCAATTGTGTCAAACGCCACAGAGAGGTCGAGAAGCACCTGTGTGGTACCTTTAACGACCTCTTCTGTCATATCATCTAACACGGATCACTGCTTTGGCTGAATAGGCCGGGAGGAAGCACGATTGATGGGAATCAAGAAAATTGATTTCCTCCAGAAATGAGCAAAGACAGTTGGCAACATGTGCTTCCAAAACTTTAGCAAACTAGGGAAGCAATGAAATGGGGAGGTAATTATTCAGAATGTGTGGATCAGCACCAGTTTTTTAAATAGTGGGACCACAATTGCTTTCTTAAAGGAACTATGAACTATACCTTGAATTAGGGAGTCATTTAGTAAGAATAAAGCAAGGTCAGGAATCAGAGAAAACACTTCTTTTAGAACTTGGGGAGGACAGATATTAGAGGGAGCGCCTAATTTTTCTTTAGCCAATAGGTCAATAAAATATGCTTTACTGATAATAGGCAGTTTGGCCAGTGATTTAGGATTCCTATCAATAATAATTATATTCCCAGAAGGGGAGCTTGAAAGGATGCTGTCTTTAATTACTTTAATTTTTTCAACATAGAATGAATTGAGAGCTTCACAAAAAGATTGAGTAGGGGGTATTTTTACTGTCACTCTATCAGGGTTTGATAATTCAGACATGATAGTAAATATATCCTTAAATTTGTTAGTTGAGTTCTACATTTTTTCAGAAAAAAAGACAGCTTTAGCTTGTAGAATAGAATTTTTATATTGTTTAAGCTGGGCCTGGTAGCCTTCCCTTTTATCCGGGAAATAATTTCTTTGCCAGTTACGTTCAGTCCGGCGAAGGGCTAATTTAGCATATTTAAGATCATTGGAGAACCATTTCTGGGTGTCATGTCGCCTGGCAAGCCTGACTTTTTGAAGGGAAGCATGTATATTGCTGACATCTGCTAGCCATGCTGCAATATTTCACTCTTGTTGATCAATGTTAGTCTGTTTTATAGGCAAAGTCAAGGTCAGTGAATTACAAGAGGCATTGGTATTGGCATGGGTCCAGTTTCTAGCTAGTGTCCCTGCACTAGCCAGGGGTTTAGGAATAGCCAGATCAGCAAGAATGAACTTAATTAGCGAATGATCAGACCAGACACAAGGTGTGACCATCAAGTTGGCCACCAAGAGATTGATAGACCATACCTGATCTAGGGTATAGCCTTTTATATGAATTGGAGACATCACATGCTGTTCAAAATTCAGACTGCTTAACAATTCACTAAATTCCAAGGATCCTTGTCCACTCGTCTCTTCATTAGCCCAGTATTTGAACTCCCCAATTACCAGGATTTTAGCATGGTCAATCACTAAATGAGAAATGTGTTCTGCCAAAGAGTGAGGAAAGTGAGGCATATGGCCTGGGGGTCTGTATACCAGAAACACAAGTTAAGGAAGTAGATATAGAGTCAAGTTTGATTAACAAACTGTCGACTGCTATAATGCCAAGAGCAGTCAAACTGGTAAACTTCAAATCATTGCGAATTATTGCTGCTACGCTTCCACCTATTTTGTCTGTGGAGCGATTGGCCTGAAGAATATAAGACTTATCTGGAAGTGCCACTAGGATGTCAGGGGATGATTCAGAAGAAAGCCAAGTTTCAGTTAGCAATAAAACTGGCTTTTCAGTGTCCAACATCTGGAATATTTCTAATTGGTGTTTAGCCATTGACCGAGTATTCAGATAGATGACCGTAAGCTGATTAATCAAGCTATTAGTTCTCATAGGAACAGTGCAGAGGAATTGGTGAACATACTAGGTTCGATGGTAGGGTTATTACTTTTTAATACCCCTAGATTAGATAGGCGAGACAAAATGGCGGGCTCTAATTGATATCGAGCTGAATAGCACTGTTACGTTGGTGGGAAGAATACGTCAAGTAGTTATACATTCCTGCAGCACAATGCTCAAGCAAGAGGTCACTCGCCTTGCGCTTATTATTTGGCACTCTCCCCCAGACCTTCGTGCTAAAATAATAAAAACATAATATGCATTACAAATTACATTGAATGTTCAAGAACGAAAAGTAAGCGCAGGGGTGATGTTTGGTCGGGGAACCGTGCAGAACACGAGAGGGATGATCGGCAGGTAAAATCGGGCTTAGTTGCATGACTCTATGCCCCATCTGTATGTGCAAAACTGCTTTCACTGCTCATGACTGCAAAAGAAAATCAATACAGCACAATGGCACGTGGAAACCCGGACAACCTGGAATGAATACATATGTTACATATATAAAATAGGGTAGAAGTCTGAGAGATCCCACGAAAGAGAAGGGGGGCAAAGTTATTAAGAAACTAAAATCGGACTTCATAAGGAGTGATGTGTCAGCCGATACTACAGAGGCACGACTGTGCCTCCGTTACATGTATGTGTGTGGGTGAGGGGGGTCAAAAAACTGAGAAGTTCACTTAAAAAACACAGTTAAAGTGTAGTAATGTTTTTTAATTAATACTGAAAAACCACTGAAATTTGCAAGCTATGGTGAGCTATACAATCCACAACTTCAACAATAGCCATGCACACCAGTGGCCTAGCAAGGGGGACGTGAGCCCCAAAGGAAGAGGCAAATGTACCCCTACTTCCTACTCCCAGTTGGGTAGTAAAAGACAAGGATGACTGGACTGCAGAGGCCTCTCAGGTGCCAGTGCACCTTCTGCACTTATAGCTACACCCCTGCTCTACCCATTTCTCTCTCGCTCTTCCTCTATATGCAAAATACTCTTTCTCATGCTCTTTCACGCTCTTTCTCTCTCGCTCTCTAGGCCTCGACCACCCTCTTTAACACTCTATTCTATTTATTTGTCTGCCTGGTTTCTCTCTTATGTGTATTGTTCGCCTATTTCTGTTCTCTGTACCCCCCTCTCTCTTCCCTTTTCTTTCTCTCTCGCTCCCTCTCTGACAATCTCTCTTTGCCTTTCTCTCACTCTGTTTTACTCTTTCATTCTCTATCTCTTTTGCAGTTTCTCTCAATCTCTCCTCTTGTTCATTCTCTCCATAGTTTATTTCACTCTTTTTCTATTCCCCCTCTTCTCTCTCTCCCACTTCTGCTACTATTTACTTGTCACGCTCTTCTTCCACCTTTAACCTCTGCTGTATTTCTCCATCTTTCTGACTCTTTTTTTCCTCTAAATCTCAGCTTTGTCTCTCTATTGCTGCCCCTCTTGCACTAACTTTTAATTTCGGGTTCTTTAATCATCTCCTTCTCCAACACTTTAACTAGCATATCCAGCTCTCTCAATCCCTCTCTGTTTCTCACTACCCTCCCGAGATGTTGATGCTTTCTGTTCTCCTTGCTATACACGTGTGTTTGTTACCTTGTCACAGGCATCTCTCTGTATTGCACCCTTGGGTTGCAAACTACCCTTGTTGCATGGATGGCTAAATTACCAGGCTGGCAGTAATGCCGTCTTGCATATCCCGCCCACTTCCAAAAGAATTGAGGAAGCATTAGTGCATGTGATTTATATCACTACAACTACCAGAATGCAATGGGTTGTTGGGACCTACCAAACATTTTCACTATGTGTATCTGAGCTAATCTCATAAAAAAAAAATCAAATTATGTCCATTAAAATGGAAGGTATTGTGACTGAAATTGTGAACAGTGCCCCTGTGGAGTGTGGCTTTGTGAGTGGGGTAGGAGTGCAGGACACTTTACCTCACAGCTGTGTGGATACCTCAACAAGGGCACCTAATGGTCTCAGCGATTGCAACTTTTCCGTCACAGTCAGATTTAACACTTTGATATTTCAGGGACCACCTCTAAGGGAAAAAGAATGCAAAGAAGGGGAGAGCTTTGATGAGCAGAAATAGGTTAGGCTGATGAGTAGTGATGGTGCAAGCCATACTGGAGTGCAAGGGGCCACAAACACTAGATTGGGGCCCTGTGTGACACAAGCTAGACCAGGTCTTAAAAGGGCAGAGGTAAGCCATAGGCTAGATTGGAGAGTAGGGAAAACATAAGTGGAGTGTAAAGGGGCACAGGCCAGACTGCAGCATAAGGTGATGGGGGAGACAAATACAGGCCATACTGGGCTGTAAGTCGCGACACAGGACTAGCTGGTACATGTGGAAAAGGGCAGGTGGAGGGCAGGGAGCAGGGGAGGCCAGGCCAACATCTGGCCTATGGGAAGCATAGGCCAAATGTAGTTCAAGATGGGCGTAGACCACACTGCAGTCTAAGAGGGTCACTGGCCAAAATATAATATCAAGGAGAGGGGGCATTGCATTATAATGCAAAATACATAAATGTACATTTTTATGATCTTAGATACAGCAAAAAGGAGTAAAGCACTTTAAAGGGAATATTCTTACATAGCAGAGGCGCCTCGAACATGGAGTGTGGTAGACCGCACTATTTTGGGGAGGAGGTCCGGATTACAGAAGCCAGGATATGATGGTTTGGTGGAAACAAGTAACCCGAGGCACAATGGAGGCAACTCAGAATGATCTCCCCAGAAGAAAAAAAATGGTGTCATTAGTATTTGTAAGTTGGGATTTTTGGGGAGCTGTGGTAAGGTTTAATTCTTTTATATGGTGTGTTGTATTGCACTGACATGTTGTGCAACAGCCTCGTCACGGCTCTGATTCCATGGAGAATGAGCTATTTAGGACAATGTGGACTCCTTCAACAGAACAGAGCCCAGTCCCGCTAGAGGATAATTGGTTTACTTGGGACCCCAGCCCTCAGGGACAAAGGGTTAATTGGTCCCAATGGTGCTCTGTCTCTTATGTAGAAAAGGTGTGTTGGCCAAATGTGGGCCTGCCTCCCAAAGGTATGGGTTGGTAATGATTGAGGCCTGTCCTCAGATAAACAAAAGAGCAAGTTGAGCAACACAAATTTACAGCTGTTGCTACAGTTGTCAGCAAAAAGCCTGTTGGTGCGTTAATCAAGAGCACAACAAACAGCAGCACTTCAAACCACAGTACTGCTCCAGAACAACAATCCAATTCTGAGTGAGAGGATGGCAAAACTTTCCTTCATCATTCAGAATTGAGTACATCGATTGAGGTCCTTCCTGTTGTCAGAGTCATGGATTGCTCAGCTAACCATGAATTTTAGTGTTTTTTTGTATAAACTTGCAAGCATAATAGCAGTTTAACTGTGGTTTTCTAAGTGAATTTATTTTATATATGATAATATGTTACCAAAGTTGAACTAATGTCTATAGAAAAATTCTTATGATAAGTTTGTCTGCTAGATGCCAACAGTCCTTCATACTATGAATGCGATTATTTTACCTTAAACCCCAGCATACAAGAAAAAAAACCACGGGCAGTACATCTTTCTCTGCAGCCAAACCATGGAATTCATTACCCCCAAACAGAAGATCTACAGATAACTATTTTATCTTCAGAAGACTACTCAATAGTTGACTCTTTCCTACATGACCACAATACTCAAAGCACACATGTACAACATATGCCTTTGTATGTAAACATGTATCATTTGATTATGTGTATGCATTTAGATATGAGCATTTTTTGTCTGAATATATATACTACTTTTGGTTTAAAAATATCTAGATATTCTTATAGGCCTGCTTAACAAATGTATATAATACTTAAGGTTAAAATTAATGTAAATGAGTAAAACAAATAAACATAACATTTCACCCCCTCCTAAATCAGAAAAATACACAAATAAATTAGCTGTATGTACAGCAATACTTGAAAGTTTGAGTTTCTAACTATTTGTCCATACATGTGCATATGGGACATTATATAATACAACTTTAAATCTCTTCATTATTTTCCATATACATGTATACTTTTCTATGTGGTTATGTATCTATATATTTATTACTTTACTCCTACTGTAGAAAAAAAACCTAATGCACTACTCTATGTCTCATCCTATACCTGTCAATATATCCTCTACCTACACTCTGAGTCGTCCCAAACCTCATTCTACTACTATGATCTCCCTAATAACCCTTTCGAGATTTCCCTCCTCTATCCCTCCTTTATTCTATTCAATCCAACTAACAGCCTCACATGTCCACTGCTAGAATTAACAATTTATATTTTCAAATACTAATCCACCACTAATCCATTTTGGGTTCCGGAGTAGTGTGCTACTCGTCGCAAAGTGCTTCAAGCCCTGCACGAGGGAGGCTCACTTTATAGCAGCGCTCACTCCAAACTCCATAAAATGCATACGAATAATAAATAAAACAGTTATTTTGTAAACATAGAAATGGATTTTCCTACAAAGCAAAAGAATAAAGACATTGCAAATATGTGTGCATACAATAGATACAACTTGAGAGCAAGGGCAGCAGAAGGGGAACAGAAACAATAAATACAGAAAGAGCATGCGTGCAGTGCAAGGTGACAGCTCACGCAAAACAGGTTCCTTTATTTGCACGTATTTCATGTTCAAGTCAATTACAATAAATACGTGGGCTGTGTAGGAACTAATATGCGTAACTGTAGTGGCCATTGCACCGAACGTTCCACAGACGTCAAAGCGAAGGAACAGCTGAGGACAAATGAAACAAAATACTGTTCTAATTAAGTACAAGATGCACTTATTAAGTACTGTAAATAGCTAATGGGATGTCGTGCGCTGTAGCTTGCATGGGAAACTAAGCACTATCCAGCTGCTTTACAGTTGTATTTCTTAATAATTTTAAGGTGACATTTTCTAATAAAGCCTCTGTTTATCAGCCATGATTTAAAAAAAAGACTATATATATATATATATATATATATATATATATATATATATATATATATATATATATATATATATATTGTTTCCATGTCACGAAAATATAACTTTAGTGCGCGTGATGTAACCAACACGGTGTAGAGAAAAATACGCGTTTAGGAGTTTCAAAAACGTAGAAATAATCATATTTTCCTCGTCGTAGGGCAAATATGTGAACGTTGAGGTCAAGTAAGGACATGCGCTTCTGAGACGCATGCAATTTGCGGGCTGCTCATTTTACACAGCTCGCTGGAAGGTCGAGGGCGCATGGTCTCCTCCTGCGAGGGCTTGCACCAGGAAACGAGCGCGCAAATTGGACTCCAATGAGGAGGAGGGATGGCCGGGACAGGACGAAGATGTTAGAGAATTTAATAACAAGCCAGCGCGCTGCTCTGCTTAGGGCGAGTTCATTACGACACTAAGCAGGCAATTTACACGCACGCGAGGGTAAAACGGAGGACACGATGACACCTGGACTCACTGTACGAAAGTCAGTTGAGATTCATGGTGCATATCGGGGCGTGACGTCCCATGTAGACATGGGTTGGATGAAGGAACCGTTCCAGAGCCTACTAAAACATATTGAAATACAATAATACAATAAATCAAAATACAAAGCTGCATGATGTAAACACACACATTTAAATATATATAGAAACATAATAAATATAATATATAAATATATCTATATCTATCTATTTATATATATCTATCTATATATATATATACACTGTCGCCACTTTGTAGTTATAGTTAGGTCAGAGTTTCCTTAGAAAAGGTTTTTTGTTTTGCTAATAACTGTTGGGCCATTTAACGAATCAACACAAAATTCCCCCCCCCCAAAAACACATCTGCTTCATGAAAGATTTTGTGCCGATTCGTTAAGCGGGGCTTGGGAGTACCTATAGTACAATTTCCCATTAATACCCAGGGGAAACTTTACTCTCTGATACAGAAAAAAACACCTGAAGGGAATTACACCAAATTTGGGAAAATTTTGAACTTTTATCCGAAAGCGTGTTTTTTGTGATTTGGGGTAAATCCGTTTATCTGTTTGCAAAAAATTAGCATTTAAAGAGTGGCTTGAGTTGGACACGAAGGGGTTAATGCTCTAAAAAAGTTAGTTATATCTGTATGGATGGTACCATGGGAGTCCTGCAGCATCAAACAATTAAAAAAAATACGCCATTTCGATTGGCGGAGGGAGCTCTTTCTCCAGTCAGTCATTCTGGTACAGCAGTACTGGTGCTGGCACCGTGGTACCGAATGATGATTGGCTGGCCACAACACTGAAGAAAATGTTGTGGCTGCCATTACCGAACTCAGGGACTCATTCCCCGAATCCTAGAAATTTTTTGAAAACGCCACATATTGGAGAAGGCCCACCAAGACCCCTAGCGACCTGTGGAGGCAGGGGTGTTTCAAAGGGACTATCCCTCAAGTTAAATCGAAAATATATAGTAATTATTTTGGGTTGCTGATACTGCTGTACCTAGCGAGGCCCTCATGAGATACCATGGCACTGGTATTGGTACCTCAGTAACAAAAACTATTTAACTATTGAAAATAAAATTACAAGGGCATGATCATAGACCAGATCTTATGCCCAACCAACCACCATTGTGCAGACCATAGGCCTTGCTCAGTGGGAGGTTGGCTGCCAGCAGTGGGTTAGGCACAGGGCAAACCCATTGCTACACACTGCTGAATGCTATGTGAAGTGGAGGGTTGGGTGCCCGTGAGCGAGCTTGGCTCAGGGTATGGCCTGAGAGCAGGCCCTGCAGACCACCTCATGCTGCACACAGCTGTTGGGTGCACTGATTGAGCGCAGAGCCTGGCCAGAGGACAGGCCCTGTGGCGAAACTCCTGTTGCAAAAGGCCATGCACAGCGGTCAGATGGCCGCTGTGGCGGTTGAGTGCAGGTCCTGGATGGAGACCAGGCTCTGTGCTCAACCTTTTTCTGAGTGTGGCCGAAGACAGTGTGCTGCTGGGTGTTGGGTGCCTGCGGTGGTGTCGGGGTAGTGCTTGGCCTTCAGCTGTGCACAGCAGGGGTGCCTGGCGAAGGTTCCCTGGCTGTGCTGAACATATGCTCAACTTTGAATATGATCAAAAACCAAGAAATTCAATGAAAAAAACTGGTTAAAGTGACGTTATAGCCAGGTATAGCAATAAGATCTTAGCTTACGTTAAAAAAACAGAAATTCACTAAAATAAAAGCAAAGCTTAAAGTTATATTATAGTCAGGTGTTGAAATAAGATAAGAACTAACATTCAAAAAATGAAAAACCCCGGAAATTCACTAATTATAGTTTAGTGAACTAACTATAACTTGCGCCAATGCCATGCATTGCTTATGACCTCACCTATTACATGACTCACAACATGGTAAATTACATCATTGAGATGCTGGAGACCAATGATGAATAATGTCAAACTTTTCCCCCACTGCTTATATTTTGACTAGTACATATCCTGTATGGCCTGTATTTTAATGGGACTTTGTCTGTGATGAGCGTTTAGCATTTTTTAGATTCATGTGCACTGTTGCTATACACTAAGTGCGTTGTACGCTTTAATGAAACAATTGACTTATTTTTCGCACTTCTGTGAACAAAAAAAAAGTAAAAGAGAGAAGAGATAAGAAATGAGTAGGAGGCCTTGGTGGAGTTTGCGGAGTTCCACGTAAAGTGACCAAGAAACTCTGCCGCACCCCTAGGAGTTCCGCAAGAAGCGGAGTGTGTTAGGTCTCGCCGTTCGCACTGATTTTTAGCGCTGGGTGTTTGTCCCTCGCTGGAAAATCAGTGTGAACATCACCATGCGTAGCGCAAGAGGGCGCTGCTTCTTTTTGCTACTCAAGTAGATGTTCTACTTGAGCGGCAGCTTCCTCAATGCAAATGGAAGGTTTCTCAACGCGAGCGGCAGAGGCCATCCGCGACCGACCGCGTTGAGAAATCTCGCCAGGAGGTGGTCTGGAGTAAGATTTTCTTTGCTTGCCAACTTAACGTTGGCAAACGAGGAAAAAACTCCACGTTTCGGAACTCCGTTCGCTGTGAGGAGTGGGAAAAGCTCTGCAAACTCCGCGAGCGGAGCAGAGTTTCACGCCCAGGCCTAGTTGTAGTGGTGGCTCCCCAGAGTGGACCATGTTGGAGATTTAGAGCACCCAACACTACACTTGCCACGTCAGTAAACTCTGGTTAATGATGTTCACCCCAGAACAAGGAAACGAGCATGAGCAGAAGTATGCCAGTTTCAACTGAGAAGCAGCTACTTACATTTTCATTTGTTTGGGAATTATGCCCTAATCTAAAGACTAGATCTCACCCAGAGCCAGACTTGTGCTCAAAGATATTCAACAGCCTGGCATATTTTGCCTTGTTGAGGCTCTACAATGATGCATCAGGCATGCTTTGATAGGAATCAAACCGAGGAGAAGCAAATGTTGCAGTGACCTACTATTCACGCACCTGCAGCCCTTACGTGCAGTGCTTAATTTGTACAAGAATAAGTGCTGGGGGTCAAAGCTTTTCTTGGAAACCCACTGCCATAGGATGGGGTTGTAGAATACCAAGGCTGTCTAATCTTGATCCCCCTTACCTCATTCTTCCAACACCATGCACTTCATCTCTTTCTCTCTCTCTCTTGCAGGTTCTCTTTTATCCCTGCTTTCTACCCATGCCATTGTTTTCCAGTCTTTGTCTTCCTCCTTCTTTCCCCTTCCGCTGTCTTTCTCTCTCTTGTTCTGGATTAAAGTCTGATGATGAAAAATATGTCCCAGTCCTCACACAAAGAGTGCCGGTGGGCCCCGCCTGCAACCACTGGCTTAAATTAAACACTGTGTGGGTGTTTCACCTGGGAATTAAACTGTGCAATGAACAGATATAGCTCACTGGTAGGAGACCACACACCTGATCGCCTCAAATTCAATTAATGTAGGACAAAGAGTACCAACGAGAAGCAGCACCATCGTATTGATGTATTCAGTGCTCATTATCTCTATTTTGCCAAACACTCAAAACGCTAGACTATGACCATGCATTAAAAGAAGTGGAGGGGCTTAGGGCTGCTCAGAATCTGCATCCCCCATCTCTAACATTCAAGTGTGCAGCGCCTCTGTTAAAGGGAGTTGCTCGTTAACTGGTCTCATTTGACATTTCCTGGGATGGTGAATTAATTTCTAATTTATACACTTTCTCAGCATATCCCTAACTATTAAGGAAGTATGTTCCACAGCACTCTTTCCCCCCACCCACCCAGCTGCAGTAATATCAATATCTGGCCATATGGGATGCTGCACTCTTCTTTCTCCGTCCTACTTGTTACTTCTCCTAATCCAACAGGTACCCATGTTTCACTAATCAACACTGCCTGAAATGTCGGACTTCTGTTGACCTTCATGAGCCAAACAACCGACTATTCAGTCCATGCAACTGGCGTCTAACTATTCACCTAAACATCACTCCAAAGCAGTCTGGAAACTTTAATGCTTCCATCCTGAGTTGTTTCATTCAGACTCATTGTCATTCCAAGACCTTTTGTTCACGTTAACTCTTTGGGGGAATCTGCATTTACTTCCATTTGAATCCAGAAAAGTCCTCATCCTCATACACACAGCCAGCAGGGCCCAGGCCCTTCTTGCCTTTGGACCTGGATCCACAAAATTCTGCCCTTGGACCTCCGGTTCTGTAAGCTTTTAACTATACTGTGTTACAGCAAACAAATGATGGACGGAATGCTGACAATGCAAACATTCTCCCCCAGTCAAAAGATCTGGGTTAAATCCATCGTTCTTTTGCCCACTACGCCACCCCAGTTTGGACCCAGCCATATGCAAATCAGTCTTGACCCTGTGCCCCATGGGAACAGTCCAGACCGAACTGCCAGGCCAGGTCCTCCCTGGACCGGAAACAAGCATCCTGGGACCGGTTTCAGGGTATGTCACCTTTCTTCTGCCAGGCTAGCTTGAATCCAGTGGCGCAGTGAGCAAGGGACCCACGTCTGGGCATACCCATCCCACTTAGGGCGAAAAGTGTTACAGCAAACAAATGATGGACGGAATGCTGACAATGCAAACATTCTCCCCCAGTCAAAAGATCTGGGTTAAATCCATTGTTCTTTTGCCCACTACGCCACCCCAGTTTGGACCCAGCCATATGCAAATCAGTCTTGACCCTGTGCCCCATGGGAACAGTCCAGACCGAACTGCCAGGCCAGGTCCTCCCTGGACCGGAAACAAGCATCCTGGGACCGGTTTCAGGGTATGTCACCCTTCTTCAGCCAGGCAAGCTTGAATCCAGTGGCGCAGTGAGCAAGGGACCCATGTCTGGGCATACCCATCCCACTTAGGGCGAAAAGTGTTACAGCAAACAAATGATCGACGGAATGCTGACAATGCAAACATTCTCCCCCAGTCAAAAGATCTGGGTTAAATCCATCGTTCTTTTGCCCACTACGCCACCCCAGTTTGGACCCAGCCATATGCAAATCAGCCTTGACCCTGTGCCCCATGGGAACAGTCCAGACCGAACTGCCAGGCCAGGTCCTCCCTGGACCGGAAACAAGCATCCTGGACCGGTTTCAGGGTATGTCACCCTTCTTCAGCCAGGCTAGCTTGAATCCAGTGGCATATGGCTGGGTTCAAACTGGAATGGCATGGTGAGCAAACAAACGATGGATTTAGGCCCAGATCTCTGTACTGGGGTATGACATTGTTCTGCATTCTGTCCATCAACTGTTGTTTTTGCATTTGTCACCCTGAGTGGGACGGGTATGCCCAGACGTGGGTCCCGTGCTCTCCATGCCACTGGAATCAAGCTATCCTGGCTGAAGAGGGGTGAAACCCCGAAACCAGTCCTAGGATGCTTGTTTCCAGTCCAGGGAGGACCTGGCTTGGCAGTTCGGGCTGGACTGTTCCCATGAGGCACAGGGTCAAGACTGATTTGCATACGGCTGGGTTCAAACTGGAATGGCATGGTGAGCAAAAAACGATGGATTTAGGCCCAGATCTCTGTACTGGGGTGAATTTATGACATTGTTCTGCATTCTGTCCATCAACTGTTGTTTTTGCATTTGTCACCCCGAGTGGGACGGGTATGCCCAGACGTGGGTCCCGTGCTCTCCATGCCACTGGAACCAAGCTATCCTGGCTGAAGAGGGGTGAAACCCCGAAACCAGTCCTAGGATGCTTGTTTCCAATCCAGGGAGGACCTGGCTTGGCAGTTCGGGCTGGACTGTTCCCATGAGGCACAGGGTCAAGACTGATTTGCATATGGCTGGGTTCAAACTGGAATGGCATGGTGAGCAAAAAAACGATGGATTTAGGCCCAGATCTCTGTACTGGGGTGAATGTGTGACATTGTTCTGCATTCTGTCCATCAACTGTTGTTTTTGCTTTTATCTATACTGTGGCCAAATCTTACAGGATAGTACTAAGGTGCTCTAGGTCAAACGCTCGTTGACCATTTTGTCAGAACTTATGTCAACCTGCAATCAGCTAAGACAACTTTCTATAATTCCCGAAAATGCAGAAACCAACAAGTTCACCTTTGCTAGATGAATAATGCCTTCAGGCTCCTTCCCTTATTTTTGCTACTCGTTCTCAACTTATACCCTCTCCCTCTCCCAACTCTGGTAGACTTGCAGTCTGAACATGAATACTGGTTTGTGCTCGCTAATCATGGCAAAAAATTAAGAATAAATATGGCAGAATGGCAACCTATTTTTATTCAAAACTTTCTTCTAATGAGGGAGTTTCACTTCTTTTTTTTAAACATGACTTTATGCACCTGCTGAAAACTCCAAAAATGTTGGAAGCATCATATCCAGCGGTTCCCAGAGGTGTGGAAGTCAAACAGATCTCAGGAAGCACCAGTGACTAGTGTTCAAAAGTCCTCTCTCTATTCTCTGCAAAGATTGAAGTGATGTAACATGGGCACTATGTGCCCTAGTGCAAGCAAGGATTGTAGAGCCAGAGCCGCCAACACAAACTAATATGAGCAAAGAGCACGTGGGAGCCGTACTGGATTGGGAATTTCCTACCATCCCTATCTACTGTAAGGGAGCCCGCTATAAAGTGAGTGAAAAACAAAACATGTGGAAAGAAAGGGGGGATCAGTCATGACATCAATGGAAATATATGAACATCCAGGATTAAATGAAGAAATTACTTCTAATTAATTGTAAAACTAAATCTAAAATCAAAGCAAAAGAAATAAAACCTCCATGCACTGAGCTGCTAAAAGATTAGAGGTTCAGGACATTTGCACATTATGCAGTGAAGTTGTTGCCTTTTCTGGGAGTTGATATGGAGTATATTGCTGCAATCTTGTCACAAGGCACTTCTTGAGGAGATACTGTGCAGATCACGCAATCCTGGGAATCTGCTTAGTGGAGGATCCAGGACATGGTCAATCTGTTACAGAATTAGAGTCAACCCCTTAGGCGTATGGAGCATCTTTTATTATTTACTATCACTTTTTAAAAAGTTGTCTGCAAGATAGTGATGGAGCAAGAACTCAAAATGAGACTTGCTCGTAAGCAATCCTCTCACAGTATTAATTAAACTTTGTAATGTCTTTACTAATAAATGCATACACGAACACAGTATCCGAGAGAAGCTTGCCTATGTGTTTAAACTAATAAGTAATGCTTGTCTAATCCAAAATGGCCACTAAAGCGCGGGAACTCCATTGCGCATGTGTCAACCATATCACGTGGTATGACGTCTTTCTTTGCTTGGAGGGAAAACTTTGCTTCTGCGCAGTGTGTGCTAAAATGGCTGCTTAATGTTCTCACGTGCTAAAGCTTACGCATTTGCTGCAATTAACACTGTGGTATTCTCACGCTACTAATGCGGGATAGATTTATAATTAAATGGGATAGAGTAGAAATAGGGGGTATACAGTGAAGACATTTATTTTTGATTTTAATATGTTTCTTCTTTGATTTCTATTAGTTCGTAAATTGGGGCCTGGGTTAACGGAACGGCAGCTTGAGACCAATGGGATGTGCGCATGCGCTCTGAAAATCAAGACACAGCGATGAAGTCAACTTAGACGACATCCAAGGCCACGACCTGTTGGTCAACTCCACTACATCCGTGATGTTCTCTCAAATGCAACATTTAATATACATTTTGTATTAAACTTTGTCGTGAGATGGGTGGGAAATAAAGCAAATGTATTAATTGTGAGGGGCGGTATTTAAAAACAATAGGCTTAAAGAAATTGAACTAAAATGTCATGGTGTGAGGATCAACCCCCTGTCCCCGTCCAATCAGAAGTAGTGGGCCCATAAATTTGAAACATTAATGGGAGGTACCTGGGTGTAGAAGGGTATAATAGATATAGAATTAGTTAATTAGTTAGCACAGGAGCTTAGGAGCTCAGGAGCAGAGGCGCACAAGAGCGCACAGAGACAAAGGAGAAAACAGGCTTTGGTGCTCGACGAGCTGATCGATTGCAGACTGAACCGCTGTCCAGAGAGGTCCTGAGGTGGGGGTGGCGGATTCCATTAGAAAGAAGACATGGAAGAAATTGAGGAGGAGTGAAGCGACAGAGAGGGGAACGACGCAGGCGTCGTTTGGTAGAGAGGTTACCTATTCTGTCCTGAACCTGGTCCGGAGGTCTTTGGTCTTCATCCTTCTTGGGACCTATCTTTCCAACTCCTTGGCCAAGGGGTTTGGTTCTCACATCTTTAGGTAAATATAAATGCAACCTTTAGCTGTGCTGCTGTCTCTATCTTCTTCTTTCTGAGGGACCGTCATTGATTGATAAGTGATTATTTAGTATGCTTCATCCTTGATATACGATTAAGTATTATGTGGTTTTGTAATTTACTCTGCTAAAGATTTAGATAAACATTTTAAAACTTCCTGACTCAGTGATTATTTCAGATTTATGAATTGTATTGTATGTCACTCATTTTAAATTTCCCAATTATCAAAGGGTCTATTGGTAAGTCATTACTCTTCAATCAGAAAGGTACTTGGTAGCAGGGATATTGATAAAGAGTACAACTGACCCACCAGCGGAAATTGCTAGCGTAGTATGAATGAATGGGCCCAGGTGAGTATTCGGTGTATGAATGCTTGTTGCTAGTAACCCGCTGGATCAGTTTTCTGGTAGCAGAGGATGGTTGCACTTTGTTAATTGGGTAATGAGAATTTATTTTTTATAAACTAACATCTGTTTGTTTAAAAGTTTTGTTTTATGTTGTCTAGAATTCCCCGGGGAAATTTGAATAGCGGATGGTAAGTGGAAGCCATACTGCAGTGAGGTTATCTGTCAGGCAGAAATAGTACTGAAAAGTTAAGCAGGGCTATCAGTACTTGTTAGGGTCTCTATGCGTGTGAGTGATAGCAAAGGAATTCGCTGGTAAAAATTTGATGTTATATCACCTAGAAAGGGTAACATTGAAGAAGTAGCAGGTATTTCTGAAGCTTACGTGAAGAGTAAACGGAAGGGTTTTACTCGTAGTGTATGTTTAGTAAATGGGAAAGGGTTTACTAAGTGTGAGAGAAACTATCTTTTCCAATTTAGAGAAACTGGCACGATAGCGAATGTTTTATGTTGTTACTGAAATTTTAATAAAAAGCATTGAGAAAATAAAGTTTTGCGTACGATTTTTGTAAAGGGAGTGTCAGCTGAGGGAGTAAAGCGGACGTCACAAACGCCGCGCTGGGATTGGTTGAAACAGCGGGCGTGGAACGACTCTTGTAAAGGAGGGGTCAGTAGTCAGGAGTAATACTGACGTCACAGGTACCGCGCTGGGATTGGTTGGAACAACGAGGGACAGAGAAGCGCAGATTATAAAGGAGGGGTCGTCAGACAGACGTCACTGAAAAGCCGCGCTAGGATTGGTTCAGAGACAAATGTTAGCTGGAATTTAATTGGTTGTGAGCATAGAAGTCGAAATCTTAGTGGATAGTGGAGATTATATGTGGAAACGTGATTCGACTTTAACAGGAACCCGTCCAGACAGGAGATTCCTAGGTTTTGCAGAATATAATTCAATACATAGATATTTACCCAAAATGTATGGAGAAAAGAGAAAAATATCATTTTTACAAAAGATTAAGAATTATTTTAAGAAGGATAAACCCATCAAAACTAGGGAAGGAATTATCATTCCACCAGCAAAAACGCCCGCCTCATTCATGATGATGGAGAGGCGTTATCATACTTGCGTATGGTTAGAAAATTGGATAGAATGTACCAAAGATGACGGAATATTAGCTTTCCCAGAGAATGGTACTTTCAATGGGAGAATTCTACAAAACTTAAGAATAAGAATGAATGACTTAGAACCCAGACCAAGATTAACGCAATACTGAAGCCCTAGAAGAATGGAAAACAGAGGCATTTGAACGTGACCGACCGAGAAGCAATAGGGGTTATAGGGGATTTTCCCTAGACACCAAAATGAGTCAAGAGACAGTCAGATGAAACAGTGGAGAAGAGCGATGCTTACCGAGGGTTTGTATCCAGTTTTCATGACAGATGAACCGTTAGGGAGCAAATGCAAAGAAAAGACAAAACATTTGACAGGGTTTGGAGATTCTGAAGACGAATTTATGGAAGAAATATTAAAGAACCCGCCACCATATCAGGAAGGGACAAGTGGATGTACCCCAAGTGCACCAATTTTAAGAACCCCATTGGTACCGCAAGTATTGCATAATCCACTAGTTAATAGGGTACTTCAGGATAAGGAACGAGAGGCTATAGACAGAAACAGAGCAGAATTGATACAAAAAATAACACAGCTGAATGTACATCCTGATTCCCTGACCATACCTGTAACAATTGGTCCAGTGGTTCCCTTATATGGTGATAAAGTAAATTGTCCAAAACCTTTGACTATGCCTATACCTGTAGAGACTCCAAAACATGCAGCAGTAATAATGGATGACCATATCAGTGATTGTGAATCTATGATTTTACTAATGGATTTACCTAATCGAGACTCTGTAAATAGCACCCCCAGAAGAGTTCCACCTGGTTGCTCAAGAGATGTAAACATAATAACATCTTCCGGAACTAAGAGTGCTGCCATAGTGACACCGGAAGATTTAGAAAGGTGGGCACAGGGATCAGACCGACAAAGTTCACCCCCAAAGATTATGGACATTTACAAATTGAAAGTCGAGTTAGAAGAAATGATAGCAGGCAACATAGGAGTAGATCGTTTAAATACATATAGCGAAGAAGAACTATTGTTCGTATGTAGAAGCATAACAAGAAATGTAAAAATATTCCATGAAAAATTGGCGGATTTGGCCTTAGAAATGGGAATCGAAATTAGAAAGTCAAAAGTACTACAGAAACCCTAGAGAGCAGACTTTACTAACAAAGATCTAGAAAATATGAATGCATCTGGTAGGAAACTACAAGTGAAAGAATTAATGTCAGTATTACAGAAATGGGGAGAACTAGATAAATGGAAAACAAGATGGACAAAGAAAAAGGAAGAGGCACGGTACAGTAGATCGGCTTCTTAATATTTATTGAAGGAAACAGGGAAAGTAGATCAGATGTACCCGATGCGGGAAGTACCCGGAGGAGGTTACGTTCATGTCCCATGGAGCAGACAAGATATTTTGTCATTTACAAATGATTTTCCAAAATTGAGAGAAAAGACAATTGAATGGTACAAGCAGGTTGAGAGGTTTGTGAAAGTGTCAAAGGTATTGTTAAAGGACTTGGATGGTCTGTTTGACATAGTGGTACCTGCCGATTTGTGGACAGATTGTAAAATTACAGTTGACTGGCCGAGTGAAGAGTATACTAGAGATGCAAAGACAGGTGCCCCATCGAATGATGTAATGAAAAAGTATCACCAGGTAATAACTTATCTGAAAGGGAAAATACCACCAAAAGAAACAGATTGGGTGAAGATAGACAGGACTACCCAAGAAGCAAGTGAATCGGTACATGCCTATTATGAACGTCTATTACAGGTGTTCAAACAGTATAGTGGATTTGAGGACATTGGAGATAAAAATATGAGTCAGTTTGTCTACCGATTTGTTTATGGTCTAAAGCCAGAGATTTGTCAAATGATTAAGCAGCACATGTTGTGCTGGCAGGGGAAGCCTATTGACGAGATTTTGAAATATGCTAAATATTGTGGAGACGACATGGAGGATAGGCACAAGAAACTACAAGAAAAAGTAATGTGGGCTCAGGTGAAAATGGCTGAGCGACAGGGAATTAATTTGGATAATCCAACTGATAGTCAGGGAAAAGATTCTGGAATGAATGGTGATACAGGAAATGGTGGTAAAGTGAGAGGATGAATGAGTAGAGAAGAGGCTAAAAAGAAATTTACTTGTCATGGATGCGGAAAGTTGGGACATTGGAAGAACGAATGTAAGAAGATTCAAAATAATAATGGCCCAAATCATAATTTAAATCCACAGACGCAGAATGACTCACAGCAGGGTGTAAACCCTCAGAGTCAGTTGCCACCTGCCCCTATACAGGGTAATGTAAGCAGAGCAAAGCACGGTACAGACGTCGGATATCAAGGAGGAAGTGGTAAGAATGAATATGTAACTTCACAGTTTCTTTTACAGGACGAATTTGATCCATATAGACATCAATGACGGTGCCTAAGAGAGGGGGAGAAGGAGTCCGTACTTGGCGCATCCTTACCGGTAGATCAGTCAGGTTCATATGTTGAAGGGAAAGTAAGAGGTAATGATATCACTTTTCTTTTGGACACTGGTGCTACCCGTTCTACTGTAAGAACAGCAGACATCCCAGACCTCCCTCTCTCTGGAGAAGCTATCCAAGTTGTAGGTGTAGCTAATCAAAAGATCAGAACACCCCTTACTGAGCCAATGGAAGTAAAAATAGGAAACTTCCGAGAAATGCACCAATTTGTAGTGTGTGATTCCAGTCCAGTAAACTTATTGGGTAGAGACTTACTGTGCAAAATGAATTGCACTATTTTCTGCACACCGGATGGTGTTGCAATACAGACCCCGGATGAAGATCATGTTTATAAGTTCATGATAGCCAAGCAAGGTACGGAAATAGATGAGATGTTCTCTTTGATAACAAAAAACTAATTACCAGAGGAACTAAGAACTACAGTGAATTCCAAAGTATGGGATTTTACAGGGAAAGAAGTAGGACTTATGGCCAAAATAGACCCAGTAAAGATCACTGTAAAGGAAGGTGCAATTTTCCCAAATACTAGACAGTACAAAATGAGTACAGAAGTAAAAGCAGGAGTTGTTGAGGAAATTAACAGAATGGTAAAACAAGGCATATTAAAAGAAGTTATGAGTAGTCCTTGTAATTCACCAATCATGGGTTTGAAAAAGCCTAGTGGAAAGTATAGGATTGTTCAGGATTTGCGGAAAATTAATAAAATTGTGGTACCTTGTCCTATAGTACCAAATCCTGCAGTAATCCTATACCAGATACCCTGGAGTGCAGAATGGTTCACTGTGATTGATCTATGCCAAGCATTCTTCTCAATACCGTTGCACCCAGATAGCCAATATCTCTTTTCGTTTAAATTCGAAAACCATGTCTATGTATGGAATCGTGTTCCTCAAGGATACACAGAAAGTCCCTCCATTTTTAATCAAATACTGAAAGGCTGTCTAGAGAAATTAGTGCTGCCCAGGAGTTCAGTCTTGGTGCAGTACATTGACGACTTACTGGTAGCATCCAAAACTCATGATGATTGTGTTGAAGATTCAATTGCGTTACTCAACCATTTGGCTGAAGAAGGACACAAAGTGTCACCTGAGAAGCTGCAGTTTTGTACAACGGCAGTTAAATATTTGGGACACCAAATTGAAAGGGGAACAAGAAGAATAACATCTGATAGAATAAAAATAATCAAGAAAATGAAAATGCCAGAAACACAAAGAGAAGTGAGAATGTTTCTTGGAATAGTAGGATACTGTCGACAATGGATTATAGGGTTTTCACTACTAGCAAAGCCTTTAATTCAGCTAACCAAAAAGAAAGCCAAAGATCCAGTTGAATGGGATGATGAAAGTGCCGGTGCATTTGTAACATTAAGAAATGCTTTGTGTGAGGCACCTGCCTTAGGCATGCCTGACTATACAAGAGAATTCGCACTATTTTGCTATGAAAGAGAAAATTGTGCACTTTCAGTGTTAACTCAAAGACATGGAATAGACAGGCGTCCTATAGCATATTTCTCTGCTACATTGGACCCAGTGGCGGCAGCATTGCCAGGCTGTTTGAAAGCAGTTGCTGCTACCTGTATGAGCATTGAACAAAGTGAGTCGATAGTAATGGGATATCCTGTAACAGTGTTTGTCCCACATGCAGTTGTGATCTTGTTGACAAGAACTAGAACTCAGCATCTCACACCTAGTCGGATGACAAGGTATGAACAAATTATTCTTGGAGCTGAAAATGTGACCATAGTTAGGTGCACTGTTGTGAATCCTGCTACACTATTGCCAGATCCAATTTGTGAAGAAGTTAAGGACGATCCAGAACATGATTGTCTAAAGGTCACAGAATTGTGTACAAAACCGCGTCCTGACATACAGGAAATGCCCCTAAAAGACCCAGACAGGGAGCTGTTAGTGGACGGCTCATGCCTAATGCATTAGGATGGTAAATTGAGCGCAGCCTATGCTGTGTGTGAACTATCAGGAATAGTCGAAGCATCCTATTTACCAGGAGTCAAGTCTGCACAAGTAGCTGAATTAATTGCTCTGATCAAAGCTTCCAAAATTGGGAAAAATTTAAGAGTAACCATATTTACGGACAGTCAATATGGGTACGGGGTTGTGCATGACTTTGGCCAACTGTGGATGCAGAGGAATTTCATGACTTCTTCAGGATCCCAATCAAAAATGGGCAGTTTGTAAAGGAATTATTGGAAGCAATACAATCACCAAAAGAATTGGCAGTGGTGAAATGTGCCGCACACCAGTCAGGAGATGACTGGGTGGTAGTCGGTAACAGATACGAGGATCTAGTTGCTCAACACTGTGCCAGAAACAGGTTGGCAGTAAACAAAAAGGTTGAAAGGATGGGAATCAGCTGCCAACTTATGCTATGTTCACCACCTGAAACATGGAATGATGTGAAAAGACTGCAAGACGATACTGAGGAGAGTGAAAGAGATGTTTGGATAAAAATAGGATGTATCCGAAGAACAGATGATGATGTATGGGTATATACAGATGGCAGACCAGTCATGCCCGACTGTCTGATTTCACAAATGGCCAGAATGTATCATGGAGACACACATGTAGGGAGCGATGCCATGATTAGACTTTTCAGACAAAATTGGTACAATCCAAAGTTTAGGGCTGCAGCAGAGAGTCTTTGCCAAAGGTGTTTAACTTGCCAAATGAATAATCCGGGAAGGAGAACAGTAATTGGTTTGGGAAAAATTGGAAAGGCTGAAGGTCCCTTTGTCAGATTGCAGCTAGATTTCATACAGGACTGAAATATGTACTTGTCATAGTATGTCTGTTTTCAAGATGGGTGGAGGCTTATCCTACCAGAAGGAATGATAGCATTACAGTTGCAAAACTGTTATTACGAGAACTCATTCCTAGGTTCGGTTTCCCAGTAACTTTGGAATCAGATAGAGGAAGTCACTTTAATAACGATGTAATTCGAATAATCTGTGAAGCATTCCAAATTGAACAGAAATTGCACTGTGCGTACCGCCCAGAGGCTTCTGGAGTGGTTGAACAAATGAATGGCACAATAAAATCAAGACTATCAAAGATGTGTGCATCAACATCGTTAGATTGGCCAGATGCATTGCCTCTTGTTTTAATGGGACTCAGAAGCATTCCTGATAGAAATACAGGATTGAGTCCGCATGAAATGATCATGGGAAGAGCAATGAGACAAGCACATATACCTACAAATAAACTGCTGAACATAACTGATGATATGGTTCTAGATTATTGCAAGGCATTGGCTGACCTAGTGCGTTCTGTCTCTTACCAGGTTGGAGAAGACGCAGTTTCCAGGCAGCCTGAACAAGAGCATGATCTGAACCCCGGAGACTGGGTGGTTGTGAAGCATCACACCAGAGAAACGTGTTTATCACCCAGGTGGGGCGAACCTTGTCAGGTTATATTAGTTACAAACACAGCAGTGAAATGTGCAGGATTGCCTAATTGGATTCACGTAAGCCACACCAAAAGGAAAAGATCCTCAGCCAGCATCAATAACTGAGGAAGCTGAAGGTTGGCCAGCTGAAGAATCCCAGGTGAGAGATTCGGGGAAAGCTGAAGAAGAACAACCGAGCACAAGTCAGGACTGGATACCAGTGGTTGCTGTACCAGAAGTTTACAACAAAACAAGAAGTCGAGCTAAATTAGAGGAAATTAGGGAGGACCAGATAGGTGAAGAAGAAGCAGCTCAGGATAAGAAAAATGAAACGATAAGAGAACCTGAGCAGGACCAGATAGGGAGAGGAAATTGGGCTCAAATCGACAACGAAACAGCAAATTTTGAGCAGGGACAGACAGGTTTAGAAGAATGCGGTCAGGCTGCAGAAGTACAAAGTGCAATAAGCCCTGATCAGAACCAGTTAGAACAAGAAAAATACGTTCGGGGAGAAGAAAACAAAGAAAACGACAAGCAAGAAAACCTCAAGCATGAAGACGTAAATCCTGAACAGGGTCAGTTAGTAGAAACTCACATTGAAGCAACTGAAGAAAAATCAATAAGACCTGAACAAGAACAAATAGAAGAAGAAACTGAAAACGAAGAAAAACAAATTGTGCAACAGCTTGAAATTAAAAGAACTTTTGGAAAGGACTCAAGAGGTGAAGAGACAGTGCAAACAAAGAAAGTCAGAAAAGGTGATCATTGGCCTAGTGTCATTAAAAGAGTAAAATACCATATAGAAACCAGGAGTGACGATCCGGAACAAGTAAATGAAGTAACAAGCTTAACTGGACAAACAAGTGGAACTGAAAAACGAAAAAGCAAAAGACTGAAACTTGTGAACAATAAGTTTAAAGGTCCTGATTGGACTTATATAATCCTTTAAGACTACGAGAGTTCAGAGTCAAGTGAAAGTAGTGACGAAAGAACAAGTGCAGAACTGACTTATGAAAAAGAAGTAAAGCCACCTTGATAACGTTAAAATCTTGAAAGAAAAGAAAAGAAGAAAAATCTTCTTTGTCAAAATGCCTGACGACAGAGTTTCTGGGAGACCGAAACGGAAATGTTGTAAAAGATGCTGTGCTATATGCATATGTAGTGTGGTAGTGGTACTTGTAGTGTGGTTAGTAGTGATTGTAGCAATTCCGTACCTTATGATAATGGATAAAAAGATTAACAATGAAACGAAGGGTATAATAGATATAGAATTAGTTAATTAGTTAACACAGGAGCTTAGGAGCTCAGGAGCAGAGGCGCACAAGAGCGCACAGAGACAAAGGAGAAAACAGGCTTTGGTGCTCGACGAGCTGATCGATTGCAGACTGAACCGCTGTCCAGAGAGGTCCTGAGGTGGGGGCGGCGGATTCCATTAGAAAGAAGGCACGGAAGAAATCGAGGAGGAGTGAAGCGACAGAGAGGGGAACGACGCAGGCGTCGTTTGGTAGAGAGGTCACCTATTCTGTCCTGAACCTGGTCCGGAGGTCTTTGGTCTTCATCCTTCTTGGGACCTATCTTTCCAACTCCTTGGCCAAGGGGTTTGGTTCTCACATCTTTAGGTAAATATAAATGCAACCTTTAGCTGTGCTGCTGTCTCTATCTTCTTCTTTCTGAGGGACCGTCATTGATTGATAAGTGATTATTTAGTATGCTTCATCCTTGATATACGATTAAGTATTATGTGGTTTTGTAATTTACTCTGCTAAAGATTTAGATAAACATTTTAAAACTTCCTGACTCAGTGATTATTTCAGATTTATGAATTGTATTGTATGTCACTCATTTTAAATTTCCCAATTATCAAAGGGTCCATTGGTAAGTCATTACTCTTCAATCAGAAAGGTAATTGGTAGCAGGGATATTGATAAAGAGTACAACTGACCCACCAGCGGAAATTGCTAGCGTAGTATGAATGAATGGGCCCAGGTGAGTATTCGGTGTATGAATGCTTGTTGCTAGTAACCCGCTGGATCAATAGCCCGTTGAGTTGTGGTTTGCTGCAGGTCAACCACAGAGCTTGTGGCTCAATCAAAACAAGCTTTACCCATTTGCTTGTCCTTGAAAAGTGTTTCACTTGGGCATTCCAGGACAAAAGCTCTTGGGCCAAGCCATCCTCCGGACATGCTTGACATGTACTAACAGGAAGCTTCGTATGTGCAACCTCCACCTGGCCCGATGACGAGGCAGCAGCTAGTGCAGAATGACCGTGCTTGGATTAGGTCACCGAGTAGTTACTGTGTGGTCCGAGATGCTCCTGTCCTCGGATGTGCACAGGAGTCCAGTCTGCCTTTGAGCCCGGATTAAGATGGGCTTCATGTTTCACGAGCTCACAGCGGTGCATAGAGTGGCAGATCTAACTTCTGAACCGCAGGCGTTTTCCTTCATGTATAGCACAGGGTTTGTATTGCCTAAAATGTGGATTCCCTGCTGCTTGTGTAAAAACCGACATGAACATTCAGTTTGCTAGAGCTGTGCACGACTGCCCTCTTTGAGCTGTTCCTCATTAATCATTTCAGCCGATGTCTTACTACAGTTTGAAACAGGTATTGAGCCCACATGGCCCTGCTCTTGTCTTTGGCGGAGGAGAGTCTTGTACATTAACAACAGACAGCGAGCAGGATGAAGATGGACACAACATGCTGATTACAGGTCAGATCCTGATTCAGTTTCTGAATGCAGGGAAATATATGAGGACAAATAAAGACTTGCGTGATTCTATCTTCTACCCAACACCCCAACGTGAGAAAATCTTCGTGTGAACATATGAATATTCATAGCAGAAATGAAGATTTCCTGTGATAATTCACACAATTTATTAATTCTGATGCACTCACGGGGGAGGTTCTGGACAAAATTGTGTCTTTGCACTTTCTGCTTCCAAAGCAGCATTCATGGGCTCTCTGCCTCAATGACAGAAGCAATACTACCCATCACAATGACACCTGCCAGGCCCTGCGGCCCATTGACGTCTGTAGTGTCATGGTGCTCCACCACCAGCCCTGGCTTTTGGCTCCACAACAATACCCATGCTTCCACCCTTAATACCTCCAGCAATTCTTCCCACCTCAAGGCTGCCAGCAAGGCTATCCAGCTCGATTAAGATGGCACTGCCAACTGCTTGACTTATGACATCAATGATTCCTAGTTCGATGACACCTGCAGTGGGCAAACTGGGTCAATGACACCTGCAGTGGGCAAACTGGGTCAATGACAG
Source organism: Calotriton arnoldi (assembly GCA_963921515.1). Classification (NCBI taxonomy): domain Eukaryota; kingdom Metazoa; phylum Chordata; class Amphibia; order Caudata; family Salamandridae; genus Calotriton; species Calotriton arnoldi. The sequence goes on along the minus strand of CAWUFW010002736.1, from coordinate 602,818 downwards.
CTGCAGTGGGCAAACTGGGTCAATGAGAGATGCAGGGCCCCCTGGCTTAATGAGTGCAACAGTGGCACCCAGCTCAAGATCTACAACAATGCCACCTCACTCAGCTAGGGCAGCAGTGATACCCACTTCAGTTATGTCAGCAGCTTTAGCTGGCTTATTGACTGGGGCAGCCCAAACAGCTAAACGACTGCTGCAATGCTGTGTCGCAGTTCAATGATGGCAACAGCCCTACCTAGTTTAATGCCGCCAGTCTTACTAAGCAGCTCAAAAATAGCAGCAGTGCGGGAGCGTTCAATTCCAGAAGCAGCGCTCTCTGAGGTTAATTACTGCAGCCGCATCGCTTGCTTGCTCATTGACAGCATTAGCACTTCCTGGCTCATGGCAGCAGCATCTCTACCCAGTTCACACCATCTGGCTCAACAGTGTTAACCAGGTCAATTACAACAGCAGTTGCTACCATGATCAAATAAGTCACCAGTGCTACCAGGCCCGATGGTGGCAGAAGGATTACTTGGCTCAATGGCGGCTGCAGCACTACCAAGCTTTCGGGATGAACTGGTATGGGTCACTCACCATTCTGGCCCCCTGTACTGGTACTCCTTCGCCCTAAACATTCATCCTCAGAAGTGGAGTGAGAAACTGAAAACTTCGCGAGTCCCCGGGCCTATACTGGTCCAGTACCTGCTTGCTCAGTTTCCCATTAAATTGCTTTCATTGAGCACCAAGATATCATGAACAGAGCACAAAGTTGGGATGGTCGCGAAAAGGGATGTTGGTAGAACAACTACAAATACAAACCTTCACTTCCTCGGCTCCTCCTACCTTTCTATGCTTTGAAAGATTCCCCAAGTACGATAAATACGGGGTTTTGATGGCTTCGTTAAGTCGAAGGACCAGACGTTGCCATGGTCTTTCAGAGCCTACGCACACATCCTATCCTCTACAGAAGTGAAGAGCAGTGATGGACTGGTATTGAAACAACAGTACAGTGTAATACTTTATGTACCAAACAGATTTGCAAAAAAGTCAATATTTATGATACGGTTTTGTACTCTTAGGTAGAAACTGCCCCTTGGGTAGGTTGCGTAACACAACAAATGACTTTTGTTTAGTTGAAGCTGCACTGCAAGGAGACAGGCACTGATTGGTCAGTCCCCTTCTGTGTAAAACACGGCTCTTAGCAGGCTGCTTCTCCTGCACAGGAGTGCATCCTCTTTAGAAGCCAGTGTACGGTGTCATTTAGCGTTCAAGCTTTATGGAAAACCACACTGCCTAGAGTTCATAAGATTTATGCCGGACCAGAAAAAACACACAAAAAACACCTATCAACTTGCCCCGCAGTGGACAGCAGCCAGTTTTTCACCTCCTTGACAAAACTGACGTCAGCTCTTTCGTCTAACCTGGAGGGTTAATATGGCATTCTATTTATTCGGTAGCATGACTGAAAAAGGAGCGGTCTCTGGCTTGGTGTGCTCATGTCCACACTAGACTGAGGAACCTTGCCTTGAACGAAAGAAGGAAAAGCATTGGCAAAGAAAGAAAGAAGTGACAAAAGGGGTCCTACGAGAGTGTGGTATGGGGCAGGGAGAGTATACTGGTGGATGAAAGGGGCATGAGGTAAAAGAAAGACCAGACAGCCTCTGTATTCAGTAAACCTGGCCTTCGGCAGTGCGCCTACGGGCTTCTTAAGAAACAAGCATTTGCAATGCAATAGGTCTCACATTTACGAGAGTTTGAGCTATTGGCATTGTAAATGACAATGCCTTTTACTTATGTGTTGTTTTTAGAACAGATAAATTAAAGGCAGTGTCATTTACAATGCCAATAGCTTAATCTCTCGAAGTGCGAGGCCTATTGCATTGCAAATGCTTTTTTTTGTAAAAGTGCCCCATGCCGCGCTTTCACTTTAATGGTGGCTGCACCCCTTTCTTTAGATGCGGCTCGTCTAAAGAAAGGGGCGTGGCCACCATTAAAGTGAAAGCGCGGTATGGGGCGCTTTTACAAAAAAAAGCATCTGTTTGTCAAGTTGGCAAACAAATGTTTTTTTTTTTTTGTAAAAGCGCCCCATGCCGCGGTTTCACTTTAATAGCGGCTGCGCACCTTTCTTCAGACGCGGCTTGTGTAAACAAAGGGGCGTGGCCGCCATTAACGTGAAAGCGACACATAGGACACCTGTAAACAAAAAAAAGTGTAGAAATAGAAAAAAAAATGCGGCCACGTTCAGCGCCGCAAATAAACCAAAGGCGCGGCCGTCACTGTATCAGCGTGACGTGCTGTGCTATGAAAAAAAAAGCGTTGTAGGCAGGACCCGCTCTCCCGCAGCAGCAGGCAGGTGTAAGCCATTTAACAAAATAGTGCTCGGAGGCTGTAATTACAGCCTACCGACTAACAACACATATAACAGGGGGTGTCCTCATGGGAGGTTTCAAAATGAGACAAGACGGTACTAAGAAGGGACTACTAAGTCTATTGACCAATGAAAAGCCACAGTTTACAAAGGACAATGACACAAGCCAATGAAAAATATGGGTGGAGAGTGGGCGGAGCTTCAAGTCCATACCTGAATACAGCATGCCTCGTAGAGCAGCACATGCGTTGCCCAGGCTCGACCTAAAAATGAGCCCCAGCACTTATTCTTTTCCAAATTAAGCACTGAATGTTTACAGTGTATGGAACCATGTCACACATTCTAGTGTTGGTGCATTTCCTCACAGGCATGGCAGTTAGCAATATGCACATCATATATCTATTAGGAATTTCAAGATGTGACATAAAACATGTCTTATTTCCAGCTTACAGCAAAGAGAAGAGCATCAGC